>JAJHPF010000018.1:7523432-8123432 GCA_024447775.1 Carex cristatella
TTTTTTTTGGTTAAATATAATCCAAAAGAATCTTTAATTATGTAACCCATGCTTTAAGTTTGAACTAATCATTAATTTTATTTTCAGTGCTCTTTGGAATAACTTCTGCATATGTATTTAATGCAGGCATGGCTTATGTATTTCTGGAGAAGAGCAAAGAATCATTATGTAGAAGAAGACATTGCTGAAGAGAGGCTCCACTTTTGGATTTCTCGCAACTCCCAACCTCCTACTTCTCACGATGCTATTGACGGTTAGTCCCATGCCAATCACTATTGCCAAGTTTGTTGTTTCAGTTGGTCCAGTTGTGTATATGTTGAAACCTGTTTTAATTTTTTTTAATTAGACTTAATTAAGTTACTTGAGATTTGAGATTAGAGAGCTTAAATTAGTCAACTCCTTAAAAGAAGTAATTTGAAATTAGTAACCCATATATTGCCAGTAATGATTTAGTCAGTGGTACCTGTAGGCTAAGAGCTATGTAAAAAGCAATATTTGGTGCCAGGGGTGCATTCATGGACCCAACCTGATGGGTCAACTCGACCCGAACCGATGGTTTGATGGGTCAGGTTTAGGTCTTACCTCTGATGTACAATTGGGTCAGCTCAGGTCATCCATGTTAAACCTGATCGACCTGTTTACTGGTTCCTTTTTTTTTGAGCTTTACATGTGGGCTAAAATAATTTTTAACCCAAAGGGCCCAAGGTCCATACAGAACACTTGAGAAAATGATAAAAGTTACTGGTGTGACTCAAAAGTCCAGTAGCTTAGATGGGGGAAACAAGTCACTCTGTTTGTGTAAAGTGCAACATTTATTATGTTTAATTAATTTCTGTTGCTTTAATGGGTCGGGTCACATGACCTGTGACTGATCGGATCAAATGTGGGTCAGATTGTTTTTGACCCAATGATGGGATAGTCAGGTCCTCCCCATTTTTAAAATAATAACGAAACACTGCTGGTCCTACTGAATCTGACCGACATGAACTTCGACCTGACTCAACCTGGCCTTTATGGTATGGTCAGGTATTATCCAGAGTCGGAAGTCTTGTGTAATCAATATGAAGTTGTTAGTTTATGAATTTACATAATTTGATAGTAGTTCATTGTACAATTTTAAATGCAGTGGAGAGAGGCCTAACAGAGTTGAGAAAACTTGGCATTGAACGACAACTGTGGGAAGCTTCAAGGGGAGAAATTGGTGAAGAACCTTCAGCCGAAAACCATTGATTAGTGTAAAATTACCAGTTAACTTTATGCCAATCTGTCTTCTATGATCCCATTTAAAAATGGTTTTTGAGAGCCGGGTTCTTGATAGTGCTAGACGCGTCGTCGAGCTGTATGATAAAATCTCATTTTTCAGGCTTATGTATACCATCCATAGAGAGAAGCAGAGAACTTTTCAAGCGCGTGTAAGTTTTAGCAAGGAACTTCTGTTTTATGTTTTTGTGTTATATTTCCTTTTTGGTCCCAAATGTGCAGCGTATGTGACTATTTCCGAGATGTCATTTATTGTATTTTTCCTATTGTTGATTTTGTATTTCGTTGTAGATATTCAAGTAATATGGTTTTTTTTTTTTAACTCTGGTTGCTAATTTGTGCATGAAATATCAAAACTTGGAAGAATCAAGAGCATGAGATAAGTTTATGTCCAGGTTTGCTCAGCAAGAAGATATAGATATAATTAAAAACTGAATCATAGCATATGAATACGAAGGAATAGAAAAACAAAAAAAAACAAAACAAAATGATAATCAAAGTACGTGCCAGGAAAGGATCAACCGGTAATATAATTTATAAATGCATGCATGATTCTGACAAGCAGTGAATAATTCTGCTGGTTGTAGACTTGAGCACGACACCTGACCACCATCAGGTTAGATCTGAGCCGTTCAATGTGAGTTTTTGCACGAACTTTAAAGGGAACCTCTACATTCCAAATATGCCTGAATTTTCTCTAACTCGGTTATGATTTATTGATTTATTGTATCCCCACGCAGTACCGAAGGGGACATTCACAATCACACACAAAATGCTTGTCAAGACTTCTCTTTTATTACTATGCCCAAATTTGGTTTCATTTGGGCTTGAATTTGGATAGTGCTTTATGTAACCGGGCCGAAACAAAAAATGTACTTAAATAATTCAGAAATTACCAGGTACCATATAGCCCAATAATATGAGTAGAACTAGGGTGTTCCTAAGTTCACGAAGTTCTTTTGTGGACTCAACTCTAAAATCCATCGAGTTGGATTCAAACGACGAATTTAAACCGTTGAAATTCTTCTAGCTTACGAGTGATGCGTCTACATGTGAAAATTTTAAACTTTCGAATTAATTTAGTATAAAGTCAAATTGTCAAAATTAGAAGCTCTATAAATTAATTTTAATGCATTCATTTTTTGGATGTCTTTTGACCACTTGACTCTATACAAAATCAATTTAAATTTTAAATTTTTTTGCATATAGACGCATCACTCGTGAGGTAAAAGGATTTCAACTGTTTGGATTCATCGTTTAAAATCAATCTGATAAATTTTAAAATTGAGTTCACAAAGAAGCTTGATGAACTTAAGAAGACCCTAGTTCTACTCCAATAATATATTACTATTTAGAGACATAATCTTTCGCCAAATCCCCTCACTCAAAATTTTGTGCCTAGCATCTAATACTTTTGGGCTGCTTTGAGATAAAAGCATAACAATGTGCATCAACATTAAGAAAAGAGGTAATTAATCCGGGCCCCACTCTTTAGATATGCAATTAGCCCAATCAAATATTCAGGAACCAAAAATTTAATACAATGAGCACTTTATTTGACAAAAAGAAAATATTATATTTAAAACGAAACATATTTGTTGATTTAATTAAACAAATGCTTCCATCAAGATAAATTATAAATTTTATTAAAATAAACAAAAAAAATCACATAAAATTTACATTATAAACAACACGGAGTAAATATCTTAATATCTTATAAACAACAACAACAACAAAAATTAAATTATAAGTCTCGTTGAATTTTAATTCGCTCTAGGTTATTTTAAGAAAACTCTTGATTCAACTTGATTTAGGGAAAAAAAAAAAGGTGCTATTTGTAAATATCTTAACATATCATAGCACTACAACCCAAAAATTTCTTTTGCATAAGCATAAATACATTGAACCAGTGAGTGCGTATTATTTGCCAACAAAATTACACAAAATGCAAGTCGGTTAGAACTTAGAAATGCATATGCAAGTTGCAACAGCTACAAAGATGCTTGCAAATGTGTGGTATATCATAACTAAACTCGCCATCCAGTTGTTTTTCTTTAATGCACCACTCGTTATTTTTTGCTAGGTTCAAATTGCAATTTTTTTATCTTTAGAGATCAAAAAAATAAATAATCAGAAACAAGATAGACTTTTTTTTCGATCTCATAGATGGCATAAAACAAATAATTGGGTGGGGTCTTATTGGAGTATATACTATGACAGAATTAATAGTTCGATCTCAGTAATTTTCAGAATTAATAGTTCGATCTCAGTAGTTTTCAAAAGTTGTAGCATGCTTTGGTCATAAAAAAAAGGGAAAATAGTGTAACTGAAACATTGATTGGTTTCAGTACAAGCTGTGAATTTAGTGTGTAAATTAATTTACATTTGAGTTAAAAATCAATAAAACTGACTCATTTGTTTGGTCTCGTTGAGGACATGCCAAAGGATCTGAACCAAAGTTAGGTCTTATTAATTTTCCACATTATGTAATTGTTGATGTGAAAATTAGTGAAATTGAACTTTTGGTTCGGTCAATTCCATCTATTTATTGTAAAAAAATAAAATAAAGAAAATATCTTATTTCCGATAATTTGATATATATGGGATGGTAGCACAGTTCACTAGTAAAAAATGTTTAAAAAATATTCTAAGACTATGGCTACCCAAAGATCGAGAAATCGAAGTCCACTCATGACTTTGCATTCTTTGTGAAGATTTTCAAAAAGAGAAAAAAGAAAGAAAGATATTTTTTAATATCTAAAACAAATTGCTCAATTTGCTTATGTATGTATTGCGTACCGAAACTATTATTGTAGTTGGCATGTCTCATTAATTAAAGTAAAACCGTAGAAGAAAAGTAATCAATTTGAATTAGACATTTCGTTGTAACTTAAAACAAACCAAACACAAACACAACAAATTATTTATTATTTACCTTTTGTTCTTTGGATGACCTGACGACTTGGAATTTGTCCAGGTAATTTAAATCGACTTAATTAATATTTTACTTTTCATGCACGGAAGAATTTCAAAGAAACTTCACATGGACAAGATAAAATTATTTACCGACTATGCCAAAATATAAATATTTTGTATCAAGTGAAATATAAAATAGTTTTGGATAAGTGGTGTGAATGAAAGGGTGCATGAACATGTTCTCATAATTAATTGTGATTAATGTGGTGTTTGATTCCTTTTACTTTATCATTTTTACAAAACCAAACTTCAAAGTTTATAAAATATGACATCAATTCATTAATTTCGAAACAAAATAAGATCGATTAACTCTACCCATTTTTATAGAATTTGAATTTTGGATTATTCGTAGGAAAAAATTAAAAAAATTATCATACGAACAGCATCAAAATGAAACAAAAAAAAATGAAAGCAACTAAAATAAATCATTTTTATCTCAAAATACCAAAAAAAATTATAAGTTTACCATTAAATCACCAAATAAACGTCAGCCTTCTAGATTATATCTAGTCTAGACTTCAAAGAGAGAGAAAAAAAAAAAGAACTGAAAAAAGAAAGATGAATATAAAAAAGGAGCTTTCTATGAAATATAAACCCCAACCCCCCCCACCCCCCACCACACACACACAAAGATGTGTCCCACGGGAACCAACTCTGCTCCTTTTCTTCCATCTGGACCGTTTAAAACCCATCGCACGGTCTCAATTACTTTCTATTTTCAAATCAATTTAATCTATTAAAATGATTCAGATTTAATTGAAGCCGTACGATGTATTTTGAACGATCCGGATAGAAGAAAAAGATGATGCTCCTTTTCTCAAGAAAAAAGAGCAGATTTTGATCCGTGTCGCACCTAACCTGGTAACAATTGACAGGGATGTTTAAATTTGCCTGAAATATACAGACAAGATAAAATAGCATCGGTCCATTCGCTTCCTAAAATAACCAAGCATTCATTTGATGGCAAATAGTTATAAATGAAAAATCTTGTTATGCTTGGAAAAATAAATCTCTGAAGGGTAAAGAAGCAGTTTGATCAACTGTGTATTTTAATTTGCACAATCTTTAATAGAAAATTCAGATTAGAGAGTTCAAACATAAAATGCATAATATATGCTAAATTTGAACCTCAAATCTCCACAACTATCAAGTAAAATTCTAACTAATAGACTCCAATTGCACATTTAGCATCTACGAAAGAGTTGAATTATATAAAAATAAAAGAAAATTCAATATACTAATTAAATATTGAATTATGAAGGTAGCTAACCACCTTTGACTTAGCTCTAGATCTGCTTCTTGCAGAAATCAAACATAATTTAAGAAAATGTGGTTAGGGACTTAGGGGTGAAAACAGAGTGAATACAGAGCGAATAGTGGTAAATAATCATTTTTAATTTTTTGGATACGAATACAGATTGGATATCAGCCAGATACAGATCGGATATCAACTGGATACTAATACAGATACGGATCAGATCGGATATTTATTAAAATAATATTAAATAATATTAAAGTTCATAATATTTATCTAATTTTAATGGTGAATAACAATATTTTTTATAATATATATTATTATTCGGATACAGATAATTGAAACATAAAACCATATTAGTATTAACATCCACATCTAATTTTTCGAATACAAATTGAATACGAATCAGATATTAATATATTATCCACACTGTTTCCACCGCTAAATGTGGTTGTATATTGAGGAGTGAGGACTATCTTAAAGAGACGAAATTATAATATTAACTATTTCTAAAATAAAATTTTAACAAATCAAACTAAAAAACGGAGTATAAGATTTTGGCAAAAGAAACAAGATCTGTCATAAATTTTTCATCATAAAAAAAAAAATAGTTGTTTAATGACAAGTTCTGTTGGAAAGCGTCATGCTATTGCTAGTGCAATCTTTTTTCTTTAGAAAACAATTTTGTGGGCCATAATTAGATCCAAAGAGGTCCCACCATATCAGACAACAACAATTAATAGATGTACAAACTCTCAAACCAGACCTGACTAAATTTTATTGCTCCTGTCACTATATCCAACTATCCAACCATTCTTAGTCAATATCACTGATATGAATCGTTGTGGGCCCCACTAATATGATTCCAATTCAGTGCTTATTTTTCAGAACATAGGTGGTGTCATCTTGACTTAGGAAAGTTTATTATAATATTCTGAATCAAACTTTAATTTTTAACTTTATTGGGTATGACTGAAATTATCTCATCTTAGAAAGTATTTTTTTTTTTGTGATATGTCCATCAAAATTATGTTTTCTTACTTACATACTAGCTTATTTGCTAGACAAACTAATTTGTATGGAAAAGATAATATATGAGCTAACATGGTGAAATTATAATAAAATAAGGATTTTTATCTTTTCAAGTAATTATGAGAGCCCATTAAAACAATATTTTTCTATAATAATTAGTACTATAATTAACCTTGAAGATAATATGGTGGAATGAAATTTGACTACATTGGCATGTTGCAAATAGAGGTTGAAATTGTCTATACCACAGATTGTATATCTCCTTTGTACCTAAAAGATCAATACCAAAAGTAAACTACAGATGTATTTTTTTTTTTTGGCAAATTTTACAATATTATAATTGAAAATCCAGCATATGTATATTACATTATTAATACTTTAGGTTCAACAAATAACAATCCATATTGATTAAGAAATAATACATACATATATATATATATATAGAGAGGTGATGCTATTATGCATTGCGAATTAAAGCGGGTGCTTTAATTCACACTCATATTGTGATTTCCAAAGTTCAAATAGCCGATCTGAATCGTTAGATGTGTTCTCCATATTGAAATGTGCTTGGAGACCAAATTTTACATTTTTTTGAATTTTGTTTACTATTTATTAAGCCACTTTGAAAATTGCTGATCCAACGATTTCACTGTTCAATATGAGCTACCGTTGGATCAGCGATTTTCAAAGTGACTTAATAAATAGTAAAAAAAAATCCAAAAAATATAAAATTTGGTCTCCAAGCACATTTCAATATGGAGAACACATTTAACGGTTCGGATCGGCTATTTGAACTTTGAAAATCGCAATATGATCGTGAATTAAAGCACCCGCTTTAACTCGCAATGCATAATAGCATTACTCTCTATATATATATTTAAAGACTTTATTTTATTGCATATGATTGTCAAAATATATATGGCAATGAGACAAAAAAAATTGTATGGTTAGAGAAGGCTCTGGTATTTATTATGATTGTATACTTTAAATAAGTTAAGATTGAATGTATAAATATTTATTTAAGAGAACTTCATCAAATCTACAGATATTACTATTTGACACTTTGTAACACACTTTAATTTATTTCAGTATTGTTTTTCTTTGCAACTGACAATGTTATGACTGTTTATTGGTACTTTGTTACAAATTATTAAATTTTCACACATGTGAAACTGTTTTGGTCACTGTTTATTAGTGTACCCTTTACATGTAATATCCCAAAAATAATCAAAATAGTCGTTTGAATAATTTCATATTCCTAAATCCGAAAATTCCACAAAATCCGACAGCCTAAAAAAACAATTTATACTGTCAAAACCTAGTAAAAACCAGAAATTTTTAATCCGAATTTTATAGCAAATATTAACAATATTTTTAAACATTTAAATAAATAAGAAAATTGGTAGACTCAGGAGCCTCAGTTTCTTTGACAGTTCAATTTTTTCTTAACAATGCTATTATTTTTCTTTGTCAAAATTCTATTCATTTTCAATAAGATTTTTCAATCAAATGTTACTCGTATTATTCTGGTAAAAGTCATACAGTAAGAATTTTCTTTACTTTATTAGTATTTCATTTCAACCAGATGTGACGTTTAAGTCTTCCTAGTAATCTCCTCTCCTTTTCTACACAGAGATCAAGAAACTTCAGATCTCTTTGGTCTCACCCTTTAGTTTTATTTTAATATATAGCCACTAAGCATATAGGCCTAGGCTATAGGTCATAACAGGGGTGATGATTTTAACACAACCATAATTTTTATTAACACAATAATTTCAAAATTTTGAAATATATAGACAATTTTACCTCTATTTTATTGTTATAATAGCTTACTTTATTTGATTATGAAATCAACACTTTCTTTATTTTAATAATTATGATTCACTTTATTTCCAAAATCAAAACATCTCCCTCTAAATACATTTCTTTCCTAAAAAACAGAACACAGAAATTAAAAGTCATAATTAATGAGATGAAAAATCAATTTACCAATCAACAAAAAGAACACTTATAATTAAATTAATAAATAATAAATTGTAGATTTTATTTATTGAAATGATCAGATTTAAAAATAAAATTATCTAAGTATTTATTTAAATTATAAAATATACAATTAACAAAATATACTGTCAAAATAATTTTCAATTAATAAAGTGACATAATTAAAAGTAGGAAGTAATTACATCTTAAAAAAAGAAAATAATTTAAATGACAACTTAGGCATATTATTTCAAAATTTGGTTGGGTATTTGTTTTTTTTTTCACTGTATAGTGTACAATTAGAAGATAACATGAATGAAGGATAACAAATTTAGAAGTTTATATTTAAAAAGCTTGTGAATTAAAAAAAAGAAATGAATGATAGCTTAATTGATTGAGAAATAAATGAGGGATAAAATTGTCTATTTATGAAAATATTTAAATTTTGTTGTGTTAATAATACTTTTTGTAGTGTGAATATAGCACCCCATAACAGCAACAACAAATAAGTGATATAAAGAGGGAGATTTTGGTAATATGTATACTATGGGAGTACAACCAGGGTGTTCTAAGTTTATTAAATCTTTCTATGAACTTAATTTTAAAATCTATTAAATTGGCTTAAGACGATGAATCTATACCGTTGAAATCTTACTATCTTACAAGTGATGCGTCAATATGTGAAAATTTAAAATTTAAAAATAATTTTATATAGAGTCAAGTGGTCAAAAAACGTCTAAAAATTAATGCATTAAAATTAATTTATAAACCTTCTAATTTTGACAACCTGACTTCGTAGTAAATTAATTCGAAACTTTAATATTTTCACATATAGACACATCATTTATAAAGTAGAATGATTTCAACGGTTTGGATTCGTCGTTTGAAGTCAATTCAATAGGTTTTAGAGTTGATTCACAACGAGACTTGGTGAACTTAGGAACTCTAGTTATACTCATACCATGGATCAACTGTTAGTATGAATATATATTTATATTTTTAAACTTCAAACAATCGATTCGAACTGTTAAATGTAATCTCCATATGAAAATATACAAGGCAAATAAATTTTATATTTTTTTAGAACATTTTTTCTATTTTTTAGCTAGATAGAAAATCACTATTGAATTGTCTAGAATTTTTAAATCATTATATTAGACTACTGGTGCATAGCAAAGTTTATTTCAATGGCTTGATCAAAAGAATAATGAAAATAATAGCAATGGCACTCAAAAATATATTTAAGAATCCACCTAAGGATTTCAAACAAAAGATAATTATGCAAGTACAAATGTATAACCATCTGATTAAATGATATCATTATGACCAAATAATATTCTTCTAAATTAAGTCATTAAAATGATAATAACATAATTGACTTCAGAAATGATGGATATGTATTTTCTAAAAATTTAAATTAACTAATAACGTCCAGACAAATAATAAGTATTGATAAAAAAGAAAAAAAGAAGTGGACCCCTGTGCTTTAAAAGAAATAAAGAACAGACCAAATTGCCAATCAAAATAGTAAAGTTATTGTGGCCATTGACCTAGCAGAGAAGCCAATTTAATTTAATTTAATTTATTATTAGGAGCAATGGGTCCCACTGTCTTAATTAGTTGCATCTCCAGCCAAAAACACAATGCTAAAGGCTGCCTGGCCTGCCTTAACAACCAACAAAGCTTTATAACACAACCAATCAAATCCCCTTTAACTGCCTTTCATCATCAACCCTCTAACTCTACCTTTCCTTAAATAAAAAAACAATAATAATAATAAAATAAAGAAAAGAAGACAAAATGATTTATGGGTCCTGTTCTCCTGTGATGCACTCGTGTAGCTTACTGTGCTATTTCACTGTATGCATGTCCTTTGGTCAACAGTCCGATGTGAGTCATAAAATAATCATTATGTTTTGTATTTTCAACCTATCCTATAATGAAGAAATAAAATAAAATAAAGGGCAGTAAAAAAAAAATTGAAGGTTGTGAAAAGCTGGTTTGCAAGCAGTAAATTTATTCAAACATTCAACAACAGAAATATTCAATATTCCTCTAACTGATAGGGATCTTTAAAACGTAGAATCTCCACCGTCCATTTTAAATCACAAACCGGACCTGAAAAATATTCCTCCTTTTTAGAATAGAAAATAACAGCAGAAACGATACTTAAATTGCTCCGCCATCCCTTTCTCTTTACCTTGAAAAAAATACTAGCGGAACTGCTGAACCTAAATTGAAGTTTGTGGATGTCGTTCTCTTTGCTCATTTCAACAAGACAACGATGAACATACCCACTAGAGGAAACCTAGAATTTAATTTTGGTTCCCCTTAATTGGGGTTCACCATTTAAACAGCATACATGAAGTTATAATGGCACTCTTCACCTAATCTTTTCTTATATTCTTTTGAACTAATATTAGACAGACAGTAAATGGCTCTCTAAAAGTATAATTATAACATGATATATTACACATAACACAGTTGTCATTCATATGTCTTGCTACAAAACTCAATAAAAGAGAACAGACACATAACGAGGAAGTTCTCTCTATGCAATAGACTCGATTCCATAAAACAGCACAATATTTACAAAATCTGAAAAATATGTTGGGATCAGGCCTCGTACTTTTATGGGCCATTACAAAATACAATAAAATTAAAGAAAAAAGGACGAGTGCTACTACGCTTCTACCAAATCCAAAGTTGCAGAGCAGCTCTAGATAAGTATCCCGATTAGGCATGCCAAACTGACACCGGGTCCCAGAGGGAGATGACAGTACTAACAAGGAGAAGAACATTACGAATCACTTCACAGAAACCTACAAATGACAAAAAGTTCAACACGTTATGAGAACTTTCTGTTAGGCTTTTTGAAAAAGACGTACAATTTGGTACACAAACCTAAAAATAAATAGCGTGTCCCTTTTTCAGAGTACCAGAATTGTACCCATATATTTTTGCCAATTGGCAGATAACCTGTAGGACTTTGGTAGAGCATAAAGGCAACACAATTATAACAGATAGTGGAAAGCTCAAAGAGGTCAGTGTATACAGGCAAATTTGCCCAAATCAACCTCAATTAGCCTGCTTACAAGTAACAGCAGAGCATCACGGTACCAGAACAGTTGAAAAATAGTATAAAACTCTATACCACAAACCTTGGTATTACTATGTTTTGAAAAAGAGTACTTACACAGAATAACATACCGTGACACCTAGGTCTTAACTAATTTCCTTCACTATTTCCATCTGCAGCATTGGAAGAAGGCTCATCAAATCGGGGTTTGAGGGATTTGGAGTTCATTTTCTGAACCTCCTCCTTTGTGTAGATGTATATCTTCCTCACCATTCTACAAAACTCCCTGCATATCCAATATACAAATTTAAAGTGAATATTTAAAGCTAGCTCTTTCTTTATTTGCATCTCACACAAAATTAAGAACCAAAAGTAAAGAAATAAAGGATGCTAGAGTCTTACTGCCAGGGATCATCTCCGACAAGCATCATATCACCTTCATCATCTGTATAAACAACCATCCATGTTGTGTTGGGACCCACCAACTCTCCATCGAACTCAAACATCCTGTCAAACTCTGCTATCAGTTCATCATACCGGCTGAACCTTGTCAGGTCTATCGACCTTACTGGCAATGTTCCTTGCTTCTGCACCTGGAAAATATAACACCTCACGTCAGCAAATTGTTTAATTATTTGCTTAAGAGATATGTTCAGGCAGAAGTACATAAAAAATTAGTGTCAAACAATAGACATTTAAGAAAATATAAATATAATTTACCTTTGTGCAGCTCCTAGTTGAACTGGCTTGAGAATTCTTCTGCCCATCCTTGCCAGCTTGGTGGCATTTGTCACTATACTCACTGGCAACAGGGGCGGTACTAACTGATACAGAATTCTTTGACACCTCAGGGTGAGAATCAGCCTCCATCACCAACTGTTGGTTCAGCGTCTGTTGCACATGTAAGTTGGGATCATGGGTCGCATGCATGGGTGACTTTAGCAGGTCAGATGTGGCGGCTGTGGCAGGGCTAGCATTCAATTCAAACCCAAATAATTTGTAGCTCTCTTTTGGCTTCGCCACCTCAACTGGTTGAGGCCGGATCACCTTCGGCTGACTCAACCAGCCAGGATATGCGTGATACTTCACGCTTTGATTACCCCTTGAACTTGAGTCTCCCATATCAAACGAACAGTTAGAATTTGGTACCAAAGGATATGGGTGTGACATCATCATTTTAAAGCTGTCATAATTCGGTTGAATTTGAGCTTTCACCGGAGTCCCTAACCCTGGTGATTCATCGAAGAAATGCATGTAAGAACCATGGGGGTCATTACTGACGGGCCGAAAAGCTGAGGGAGCATGAGTGTCCTTGTATTTTGAGGGATCATGTTGCCGTGGCAGTTGAAGCCAGGTACCATCAACTGGTGTGGAAGGAGGCCATAACACAGGCTTTTGGGCAACATCAGAATCAGTGCTTTCAGTAATTATGCTGTTGCTCCTCATGGCCATCTGCTGTTCCTGTCCTTGCAACATCTTGTTTGTACCTAAATAACAAATTAGAGGACTATTTAGAAGGTATACAGTATAATTCATTGAAATCATAAATGCTCTCATGTTTTCTCTTATAACTGATGGCATGTTGAGACCCAATTAAAAGAAGAGTTTATTTTAAATTCTTCAGAAAGCAGGGTCATTTGAGCAAATGGACAATGATGAGTGGATGGGCTTTATGCATCGTAATTCTAGTTCTATTACCAAATAAAACTTAAATACCTAGACAGAGAAGTTCACAATTTAAATTGTACCTTCTTTGGTAATGACAGAGGAATCAGGGGAAGCAGCTATGGCATTTGAACGAGGTCTTTTAATCCTTGAAACAGGTAGCGGGTTAACAGGAGGACTTGAAGCAGGTTCTATTTGCCAAGGAGAGACCCGATCTGGACGTGGAATAGATGAATTCTCATCCCACCGTACCTGAAACAATTCCAAATATTAAGCCATTAGTCAGGGAAAAGGAAAAGAGATAAGTAAACTGGGGATGGATGTAAGGCAGTCTATTATACAAATAAATATGCACCTTCAGATATCTCCATTTGGAGTCACGCCACACATTAGGCTCAACCTCTCCTAGTCCAACAATAGTACCAGTAAACCTAGAAGACAAAAAAGATATTAGTTTTCTTCTTTTTCCTAACAATTTACATAAATAATTTATTTCAGTTAAAACTGAAAATGCAAGAACCTTTGCTCAGGAGCCTCTTCACCTTCAAACCTCATCTTAAACCTCATACCGATGGAGTAGTTAGTTTTAACTGATTCCATGTATTGATCAAATGGAATTATGAATTCGGATGGACTTGTCCTGTTTTCATACAAGCAAGCAACAGTTTTATACTTAGATTATACATCACATTACCAAAGAAAGTAAACTGAAGTAACAAAGAATAACCCAAAAAAATATTTATAGATGCCATACCTGGGCTTGTAATAGACAGTGAAAGGGGTTTTGGTATTGACAGCATGCCATGCGGTTGCTAAAACACCAAGGTGCATGCTGTGACTTGATATCACTGAAGAAGGCACATTTGTCAGCTGTCTCATGGCCCTTCTAACACCAACTCTCAGTTCTCCAGTCTCCCCTCTACAACAATTCCATAATTGAAAAAATTAAATTTAAGTTATTAAATAAAAATGATAATATCTAGCATTGAAAAGGTCTTACAACTAACCTGAGAAAAATGAAAGCATCTCCAGCAACGAGTCTTTTGGAGCTCACAAAAACACTCCAACCGCTCTGCAGCAGATGCCTTCTTGGCTGACCTAATATACACACAAACAAAATAAAAGGTTAAAAACCGACAACAAAGACTAATATTTTTAAGTCTAAAAATTCAGAAGACTTAGAGAATCAAATACCTCGGAATATATGGCGAAAACGCCACTCAGCCCCATGGAGGTCCTTGGCAACCAGCTCCTGTGTTGGGGGCTGCTGGCTCATATCCTATTTTATCAAACAACAACATCGACTTAATCATAATATGAACCACACTACCAGAGAAACACGGATGGTTGAATTATCAGAGAAATACTTACAAGAGGGGGGAGGCACTCATCAGCATGGCGCCTCAGAACAGAGAAGCCACCATGCGTGCTGGTGTCTGATGCTGTCAGAGTCTTGCAAAATGACCTCACATGGGGTCTGTTAGGTGGGGTTGTTGCGCTGGCTTTCTTTTCATCTGCATTCTCATCTTGCTAAAAAACAATTTGTTACTTTAGCATAGACTTGTGGTTAAATTACGGACATGGAATTAGATTTAGGATTCCAAAGACCAGCATTCCTTTTTCTGACAAGAAAAAAAAAATACTGGCTAGGGAACTAAAAGTCTTAAAGTCATGTCTAATTTTAAATTTAACTTGCTTTCTTAAGTCGAGCATAATTAATAAACAAAAACCAACTTACATTAATTTCCGGAAGGAGCATAACTTGAGCAAAGACTTCATCTGTCTCTGGTTCAGCCTATTAACACCAAAAGATCTTTAGATGAAAGAAGTTGCATGTGATAGAGAAAAACACTTATCAAATTGTTAAATCTCTGGCACCAGTACAATGATTATTTACATACCTTTAGTTCAACATTTAGCACCCGGCACAGAATTTTGGACGGGAGGTCATACATGCTCATTTGCTTGTCTGTGGCCTGATTCATTGAGGCCTCCACCTATTTCAACATAGTTATAAATTAAATATTAAGTACCGCTTATTGCTGGAGAAAATAAAACGGAGAAAACAATATCCAAAACTAGAATTGGTTAAATCAAAATCACCCAGGTAAGACAGTATAGGTAAAGAAACCAAGAACCAAGTAAATTATCTTTCTGGTAGGAAGACACAGAATCAATTTCTCTCCCCCCAATTTCAAACTCAATCACACATGGATCTACCAAATAGCCACTCTATCTTCCCTCCCTCCCCCTCGAGAACTCACAGGGAAACCACACCCACACACAAGTGTGCATAAGCCGTTCACACCAGTAAAAATTATACCTGCTCTAGATGACCTTGTGGGAAGTAGAAAACCAAATCTCCCTTCTGAGGCACGTTAACAAGAGGCCCCGCACATGCATGCCATAGCTCGGCATACAGTGGATCTGACATACCTATACACATAGAACCAACCCACTGTTAAAATCTATCAAATTAAGCATTTTACACATAAAGAGTACCAAACAGAAGTACGAACACTGTTTAGGAAATAGCTACTAATCATGCACCATGCATGGAAATTTCAAATCTCACTCCTTTCGGATTGTAATTGAGAAATTGGGAAGTTCAGTGAAATTAAGGGCTTATTTGCACAATAAATCCTATCTTATATTTTTTTACAAATAGAAGTTATTTTGCAATATTTCTCTTTATGTATGCTGTGATAAAAACAAACAGGTAGCAAATCAGAGAAACTTCAGTCTGTAAGAAATCATAAAAAAGATTCTGAAAACCTCACTTAATTTTAAACAAAATCAAAACAGCAGAAATTGTTTAGATTTCTATATAGTTTTGTCGGGGATTCATAAAGCTCAGATTTATCATCTAGCAAAACCAAAACAACTGAAGTCAAATCTAGACTTCAGAGCAAAATGAAGAAATTAAGGCAAACATAATTTTTTTTCACACAAAAAACCCAACTAAAGCTCACAGGCACACAGCACACTAGAGGAAGTAACAAAAAGGGTCTAATAGCAAGCAACTTCACCTTTCAAGCACTTTACTAATTTTGGAGTGCTACTAAGTGAAAAAAGGACCCAGAGACCTAAAAGAGGCATTAAAAATTGGCTTATATAAACTCAATAATTCATGGGTGAAGTTTTCTTTTAAGGAACAACAAGAAAATTTTGATTCAAAATTTTCCCAATAGAGAACCCTAGGAACTTAATTCTAAGCACTGAAAAAGGAGAAATAATAAAAGACCAAAGGTCAATCTGGCTACTGAAAACTATTAATTTCGCCAGCACTATAAATTAATAGAAGGTTTGAGTTTATATTTAGCACTTTAATAGCAAATTACCGTTTATAACGTCAAAATCAAGACAAAAACTGAAGCTCGACAGAATTGAGTTAACACATAAGCGAGCAAATTTCAGTAATTTTGGTAGAAAGCTGAGAATTCTTCAATTTAGCTAAAATAGGCTAAAATTGATTCAAACCCTAAAAAGGTAAATTAGCACGACATCAGAAGAGAAAATTTCAATCAGATTAACTACGTACCGTTC
The DNA here is from genome assembly GCA_024447775.1 of Carex cristatella. Classification (NCBI taxonomy): domain Eukaryota; kingdom Viridiplantae; phylum Streptophyta; class Magnoliopsida; order Poales; family Cyperaceae; genus Carex; species Carex cristatella. Next base: position 7,540,226 of record JAJHPF010000018.1, read on the forward strand.
CCGTTTTGTGCTAAATCCGCTGAATTCATTCTAAAAATCTCAAGTAATCCACACGGCAAATCTCATCCACAGGAAAAGCAGACCCAAGAATCCCGAAACGATCGCTTCGATCCCCCACGACAATAGATCGCCAATTACAACGATAACGCCAGATGAATTGGCTGATCTGACCGGAAAGAACTTGAACTTGCTGCGATTTTTCTCCTTTTTTTCCCCTCGATCAGTGGCTCTTTCGCTTATTCTACGCCCCGCTTTCTCTTTCTCTCTCTCTACCTCCTCTCTCTCTTCTGTCTGTATGGCTCTTGGTCTCTTTGAAGGGAGTAGAACAAAGAAAGAGACGGTGCATTTTGTGCATCTAACCCCTCCAAAGAGATGTAATTTGAATACTTAAGTTGTGAAAAGTAGTGCCGTACGATCATGGGTTTATAATATGTGAGCAGAGAACAATAGAAATCCTTAAACACCTCCAAGATGCTTTGTGTTGTGGTTAAGTGATATCCCCAAGTATAAGCACTAACGTTGATAGACATTTAATAAGTTATTATGCATAGTTATAGTATAATTAAGTTAACAAGTTTTTTAATTTACTGGAATGATAGTAATAATTATATTTACACACATTTTCACTCGATTATTAGTATGTGCTTCGGAAATTAAAAAAGTAGATGAGCAGAGGGGAGGGGATGGAAGGAGTAAGAAGGCGAGTTGCTTTCTAAATTGAGAGGGTAGATATTGGCAGAAAATAATATTTGTTTTTGTATTTTGAATTGTTCTTCTTTCTGTTTAAATTACTCGAGTAAGTAAACTTGTTTGAACAATACGGTAATCTCTTCTCTCCTCTTCGTTCTCTTTCTCGCGTAGTTTTTGGAGCACTCTTACTAGAAGATTTTAGTATATGAGTGAGAATAATTAGAAAGAATTATACAAGCAGTTTTGGTTATTCTTACGAAATTAAAAAGGTGATTCGCGTACAAAAATCGGGAATAGAATTTTTGAATTTACTAGAATGATAGTGATAATTATATTTACACACATTTTCACTCGATTATTAATGTGTCCTTCTGAAATTAAAAAAGAAGATGAGCGGAAGGAAGCAGATGGAAGGAGTAAGAAGGTGAGTTGTTTTTTTAAATTGGGAGGGTAGATATTGGCGGAAAATAATATTCATTTTTGTATTTTGATTTTTTTTCCTCTCTGTTTAAATTACTCAAGTAAATTTGTTTGGGCAATATGATAATCTCTTCTCTCCTCTCCTTTTCTTTTCTCACGTAGTTTTTGGAGCACTCTTACTGGGAGATTTTAGTAAACGAGTGATAATAATTAGGAAACATTATACAAGCAGTTTTGGTTATTCTTACGAAATTAAAAAAGTGGTTCACATACATAATTTATTCTAGGAGTACATTTTCTTGAGTGTCGTACTCGGATGGACAATATCACAATCGTTCGATTGAAATACGTATAGTAACAAAAAGAAAATCAACAACTGGAGTAGGAGAGTTAAGAGTCGAAAAGAGAATTCCTCACTTCTTTCTCTCGTTCAAAATTGTGCACGAAACTTTCATCTCGCACGGCTCCTAGGTGATAAGAGAAAGAAGAATTGATCTTCTTTCTTTTTTTTATTACATTCCTTGCATATGTATAAGACCTAATCCATTTGATTTATAAAAATAATTCTTAATCCTTAACTTTTCGGAGAATCCTTCATCGGTGGTTGTGAATGTCTGAATGACTGACCCTTTCATTCCTTTCGACCTTGGTTTCGTAGGAGCAAGTCATAAAGATTGATAAATAGAACCATTTGATTTGATTCATTCTCAATAGCCATGCAATGATCATCTTAGGGTGATCCTTTTGTTAAGCTTTACATTGGTGATTGGCCCAATCAGTTTTAACATCTAGGATGGATGAACTGGATGTTGCTTGCTTTAAATATGTACAAATTCAAACAATTATCGATGACATAATTTCTATTGCAGAAGATTCAAGTGTTCATTCGGTTGATCGTTTAGAACAAACTTATCGAAGAGAAAATCTGAAGTAGATTTGGTTGGCAATCTTTCTATAATAACCTGGTATTTATTTCTTCATTGTCAGCATTTTGCTCTAGTGTGACCTGTTTAGGAGATTTCTAAAGTAATATATTATTGGCCGTTTTTATAAAAAAAATTGTACAACACTTATTTATCCAGCCTCTCTTATCTTAATTTTTTTATCGCACCTCTATCTTTAGCATTGTTAAACGATTTCAAGACAAGAACGCAACTGAAACCTAAGACAGATCTAAGACATTGTAGGAGAGTTGGCACCAATGTTGAACCGATACGACACACTTGATTGTCATTTTCTTGAGTTCTTTATTTTGTATGTGATGCTTTGTGTTATCACAACTCGGTTTGTATGTGTTTTTTGTGCTGATTTGTGATTTGACAGATACATGGAGGTGTCAAGCACTATGTAGCACAGTGGGTGAGACATATGCTTTTATGCAGGAGTTCCCAGGTTCAATCTTGGCTAGCAAAATTTAGAAAGTGTGTGTGTGGATCTACAGACTTATATATAAAAAATACACATGGAAAGTAGTATGTATTGTAGGCAATACGTTGTTATTTCAGGTAGTGCTTGTTGTATCACTTGGTACGAAGGGAAGATTATCTTTGCTACTTATTCGACTTGTTTTATTGAACCTTATAAGACATCTTATATTCTGGTAAAATTATTGATCTTTTGAGGATTGATGTTGCTTTTTAGGATATCGATATACAAATAAAAATATGTTCAACTACAAAGGACTACATGCAGAGGAAGGTTAAAAAAACTCAATTTTTCTTTGCTCCAATCACGATCACATTATTATTTTCATTTTAAAATTTTAAACAATCAATCCGAACTGCTCAATATGATCCACGTAATAAAATGTGCCTCAGGACCAAATTTATATATTTTTTTAAATATATTACTATTTTTTTAGATAGGCACAAAATCACTAATTTTGAATGGTCTGGAATTTACTGAAAAATAATGATTTTGTACATATCTAAAAATCTAAAAGTAAATACAATTTTTTTTCCAAAAAATATATAATTTGATCTATAAAAGCATTTCCATCCTATAAATTATCTCAGTTTTGAATTTGATGTGACAACTTCTAATTCAATTTCAGCCAATTGCTCATTTATATTTTACTATGAAAAGTATTTTAATAAGAAACCGATTTTTAAAGCCACGCTGGATAAAAGAATTAATTTCATTTGCTGTCAGAATTGTTTTCCTCTCTCTTCCCACTATTTTTAATTTCTAATGAATTTTTGGGATGGATCTACTGATTCGAAATTAAGAGTATGTCTATTTCTAAATAATTATTTTTAATTGAGTTTTAGGATGGAGATGCTCTAAGCACATATTACTACAGAGATCTTATTGAACAATTAAGATCAACTATTTTAACTTTAGAAATAAAAATAAGAATGTGAGGCGTGATTAAAACACCGTTTTGAGAAATTTAACCCTCCTCTTATATGCAATAGTTTCAATCATACTATTTTTATCATATTAATAGATGGCACGTTAACAGTAAATCACAAAAGTCACTGAAATAATATTCGACAACGCTAGCAGTATACTGTAAGTATTATTTCTATTTTATTATAAAAGATATGGGTAGCAGCCTTTTGGTTCTCATAAATCATCAGAAAAAGTGCAATTAGGAGTCGATAATCATCTGAAGAGAAAAAAAAAATAATAACAAAAAGGGAAGATTCAAACGAATTACTAGTTTTTAAAGGGTAGAAAGCCAAATATCACGGAAAAGGAGAAGGTACGATGAGCGTGTGACAGATGCTGGCCTGCCTTCCGACACTTCTCGTCCACCGGTGGTGACCAGATCTCCGGTCACTTCTTCGCTTTCTCACCTATACGACCGGCAGGTGACGGTAACCGCCCCCTCACTACTTTCCTTTTTTTACTGGCACGTGTCGGAGAAAATGTCCATTAGGCTGTTTCCCGGTCTGGATCCAGTCCGGCCGGTTCAGACAGCCTCGAATAGACCGCCCTGATGAATAAAGGATAGATTTTTTCTCTGCTACCCATCTCGTGCACCCATACGGCCATACTGTCTACGGTATACATGCATTTTATTTTTTTCTATTTAGAAATTGAAAATCTGATTTTATTTGTGTGGAAATATATTGATGATTGATGATTTTCCTTCTTAAAATATAGAAAGTACTGAATTATTAATTTGATCACTTTTACCTGAACTAAATCAATGGCTTAGTTTATTTTTGTTCACATCTTTACACAACTGGTTGTATAAATTCTGCCTCCACCTTAATCTACTGATTTGGTTCGTCTCACATTTGAACCGAATCAATGGTTCGACATTTGAAATCATATGCAAACAAAAGCAATAATTCAGTATCCCGCCGCCTTTTAAATTTATGTGTCGTCAGTCATGTAAAAGTGTGACAAATTAAAGGGGGACTGAACCACTAATTTGGTATAGGTGGAGATTCGGTCATTTTTAATTTTGAAAAAAATCATTAATTTATTTTGTGGCATCTTTTCTATTTTTGAAGATAAAACTCTTTAATTTGTTCCTTGACAAATTATTTTTAAAATTTCTAAAATAAAAGAAATTGGCTTACAAGAATAAGCAGTGCCAACCTTGCCACAAGCCAAACATTAGATAAGCAAACAAAGAGGAACAAGAATCTTTCACTTGAAAATTGGATGGTCTACATATTTTGGAAAGCATCACTGGTTGTTTGGCACTACTAATGTTTTAAAAGTGAATTTGAATATTCATATTTATAAAAGCAGCAAAGTATCAGTTATCAATCAATTTTCTCAGTAATTTAATTTTTTTTAAGGAAGTCAGTATATGACTTTGAGTCTTTATGATTATAAAGATGCCACTTGATAATTTTTGCAGTGATTACAAATATTGTGTGAATATAAAATTCTACGTGATCTTTACTATATATAGAAGGGGGTTCATTTGGTCATTATTTATCCTAAAAATCTCCAAAAATTCAGTTTAAACTTAAAATACATCAATTTATACATGATCTGCTTTTACATATCGTATCTATAAAAAATGATAAGATTTACTATAAAAAAATTCAACGTTCCAAAATTATTGGTCTCTGATGCATGATCAAACAACATTTTTTTTTTTTTTTTTGCAAAAATGAAAAATGATCAAAAGTCCTAGGATTGTTATATCCAAAGGTCGAGAGTTCAATTCCCCCTCACGACTTCACAGCCTCTGAGAAGGTTTAAAATATATATATATATTAAGTATTATGTGTATCAAGTATCAACTAAATTATCAAATAAATCCATTGTCAGATCCCATCCTATAATCACATAATTATCATATTAATTTAAACGACCAAGCGTGCCTATAAGGCTATAACAGTATCTTTTTGTTAAATATCCTTAATTTTTTTGGTAAGAGTAGAAAGCAATAATTAGCAGAACTATTAAAACAATGTATACTAATACTAGGTTGTTAAGGCATTATTGATTTTATAATATCTTTTATTTATGTTTACCTAATTTATTAGAAGAAGAAAAAAACAAATGCTATGTCCTGTTAAATTTACTGAGAAATTAACTTTTATATATCATTTTTAATTGCTCAATCTGCAAATTGCAAGCTATTGATTGCAGTTAAGGTCTCTATGAAATTAGGATTCAAGACATTTAAGGAAAAAATAATGTAAATTTTTTATCACATTAGAAAATTTATCAATTATTTTTTAATAAATGTGGTATAATCTTTATTCCTGAAACTTCAGTTATGTTTGATAATTTTGTAAGTTGTAATTTTATGCCTTCAAAATAGATTACTGATTCAATTGCAAAGTGAAGTTGGAATTAGTGATCATTCTAAGTTTCTAACACTTATTTCATCTGTTAACTGAAAGTTTGTATTCATAGATTTTCATTCAAATATGTACTAGTTAATATTCAAATTTGATATAATTAGAGCTTAAATTTGGCACATCAACATTCATTCTCAGCACAATTATCTTTTCAAATAAAAAAAAAATCCATGTCATCAGCAGTTGGGGTGCACCGGGGGAACCGCATCCTCTGCTGCACTTTTGGATGGCCCAGAATTAATCTCAGCCGGTGAGTGCTCGGATGATGGAGGGGGCAGTATTAATTTTGCTTTAAAATTCGTGTCAAAATCTTATTTCATCCGTCCGATAAAAAACGAACGGACCAGATTAAAAATGCAGCAGGATGCTGTGAAATAAAAGTGCAGCAAAGGATGCGGTTCATGCACCGGGGGGCGGGGGGGGCACAAGTTTGTGTTCCACAGCTGCACATAAATTAAATTAGGTACAGTGATAAATAAATAAATAGGTTTATAAAATAATTGTAATATATAAATCGCAATTATTGAGATAATTGACGGCGTTAGGTTTGGAGCTACGAAAGAGATTTGTTTGCGTTGAAGCCGGGAGGCAAGCATTGGCTTGTGACTTGTCAAGGGATCAAACGGCAAGGAAATGCTAAACAGCGACCGATAAGAAGTTGTAATAAAAAATGTGGGAATCATGATGTAGCATTATAAAATTAATTTCAAGAAGCATTTTTTTAATCGGGGATAGGGGACTTCGAGGAAGAAGTAAGAACTGTCCGTGAATATGGTAACATTTGTGTGTGTATCTCCATGCTCCCCTCCTTGCCTCTGACAATTATGAATCCCAAAAGTATAGTTGAATTATTATTTTTATTTATTTTAGATTGGATTTTTTTTTTTGAACCTGTCAAGGATTGGTGCTTTGGTGGCAATTTTTTTGTTTTGTTTTGAATTAGTCTTTTATTTAAACAACAGTACAGTACAAAGTGTAGGTTTATATTTTAAGAAAGAAATACATTAGTAACATATGAGCTAACTAAAAACTTTCTGTCCTACACAAATTAACTGATTAGATGCACTGAAAATTAGTAGTGAAAGATCTAAAATATGTATAGATTGCAATTGGAGATGAAGTCAGACTGCACTGTTTAGATTGGATAACTATATGTTGAGAGTGCGGGACTGTTCGGCGAGCCATTGGGAATGGGCATGGATACGGAAATTGAACTAAAAAGTACTATTTACGTGGGGAAAAAAATTCAATTGAACTGAATTTTTTTTTCCCGTGGAAACAGTGAAGCGGCCGAACAGGACTTACATGACACTCAAATCCGAAGCTAGTTTAGACAAATTAAATAATATTTTTGTAAAGAGAGGAAAGAATCCTTTGTAGAAAAATTTATAATTGAATAGTTTAAACGCAACCACATTTAATAGGAGTGGCATAATCAAAATATAATTATCTTCTACGTTGCCACTTGCTATATCCTACTATATAGTTAAATCTATGTATATTTATAGTTCCTTCAACATAAGCTTAGATCATAATAATGAACTGTGCTCTTCAAGTTTTGCCACAAAATGTTTAAAGATTTGGCGCAAATGAATTGTTCAAATATAGATGTTTTTAGATTGTGCTCCACAAAGAAAGAGAGCACGGTAAAGTGAACCTCTTCTACGTACATTCTGATTTGAAGATTATAAAATTTGAACATGTACACATAATTCAGTTCATCTTCTTTTTCCTCCCTTCTTTTGCTCCTCAAAAACTAAAATTTTGGAGCAAGAAAACAAAATCCAGTCACTCTTCTTCTTTTCTCTTCTGAAACAAAACCTCAGTATCAGAAATAGAGCAAAAATATAATTAGATAGGAGTTTTTTTTTTTTTTTTTTTTAAGATATGACGTGATTGCATGATTGTTTTAAATACAAATATATTTTTGTAACTCTGTAAAAAAAAAATGACACAAAAAATACAGGTGCCCCCCCCCGCCGGGTCCTCTGGCCTTTGCCTCTATTTTGACAAAAAAAAAAATTGTTTTTAAAATAAAGGCCATGTAGTATTTATTTACGGAAAACACACTAGTTGATGAACACGCAAGTTTCTTAATTAATGAGATAAACATTATTTAAAATTTTCTAAAAAGACAGCAATAACACTTTAATTCGGTCAATTAAAAATTTCCAGCTGTTCACAGAACGCAACAAGGATAATAATAACAAGATTAATAATTGTTTAACTAGTTATGTAAACTAAAATAAGTGTTAGAATAATTATTCTAGGTTTGCAAATAATCAATAATTATTTCATGAGTATAATATATATGCCTCAACTGGTATTTAGTTTGTCCAATAGCATCAGATATTCATGCTATATTTTTAGAAAATAATTCAACTTAATTGTATTACTGGAAGCACTGTCTAGTTACCACTTTTATTTTAGATGTCAATTAGCACATGTGGCCAACTATATTAATTAAAAGGATTATTATTTTTTGTAATACCAAACTTAAAAAAAAATCACCATAATTACAAAAAGACCTGTGCAAATTAACTGGAGTTAAGAGACAACAATAACACATATGTAAATTTTTGTTAAGAATATATTATATGTTATTATCATTTCTCAATTGGAGAAAAAAAGATGTCTTGGTTGCAATTTATTGTGACCTATGTTTTAACATCAATTTTCATTTCAACGAATGTCACAAAACCTATAAATTTTAATTGTTTAAAAAAATCACATAAATAGTATTTTTTAAATTACAAATTTAAGATATTATAATCTTACTGATATAAATTCAATTAACAACACATATGTCAGTTTACTTTCACTGCGTAACAAACTCGCATCGGGTAGAAATAGAAGCTAGCATATTATACCCGTTATAAAATATTAATCAGGTAAAATTATTGACAACACTATTCTGACTTCATACAATGTACACACAATAATAGAGTCAAAATAATATAAAAAAAAAAAAAACATACAACTTGTGAGCATTATAAAATTAAAACCACATTGTCAATATTTTTACTCTTATAACTAGAAAAATCGCTATGGAATTGTCAACATTAACCTGCCTAGTTAACCCCTTCCTTTCAAAACACAACTAAACAAGCTCATATTAAATTAGAGGAGGCTTCAAATGCACCATCATTTTGTGCTCCAATATGCTCCACATCCTTTATCTCTATTTTTAAAGTCCAAATAGTCAATCTGAACTGCTCAACATGATCTTCATAATAAAATATGCTCGGAGACCAAATTTTATATTTTTTAGAATTTTTTTTGCTATTTTTTTACATAGGTATAATATCACTTTATGGAATGGTCCAGAATCTCCTTAAAACAATAATTTTATATTTTTTTAAATAATAGTAAAAAAATTCTAAAAAAATATTAAATTTGGTCTTAAAGCATATTTTATTATGATGATCATGTTGAGTGGTTCGGATCGACTGTTCAGACTTTTTTTTCGAAATTAGTGGTAAACACCACAGATTTTCTATTAATAAGAAAATCATACAAAATGATAGTTTGATATTGAGTAATACCACTGGCCCTATATCTGGACCAAATTAGTAGAAACTAAAATCCCTAGATAATACACAAAACCAACATCTGGAACATACATCACAATATCAACCAAAAAAACGACCTAATACAGACTAGTCCGAACCCTGCAAACTTCAACAAAAAAAACACATAGTAAACCATTAGTAACCTATTCTTCTTCAAACCCTAGGTGTATATATCCATATTGTCAGAATCACTTGGCCCTTCCACCTCCCTGGGACTAATCGTGGTGCCAAGCATACGGGTTGAATCCAGAGTATCCTCCATGAAACTGACCATTGTAGTTCCCGTCAGGTCCTTTAAATCACAAGGACAAATAAGATTCAATTGAGATGTTAAATCCTGCTTTTGATTTAGCGCCCAAAATCGAGCGACCGACATTATCTTAGAACCCAAAACCTTTATATCATGAACCTGTCCATTCTGAAATATAGTCCTATTTGGACTTTAAAAATGGAAATAAAAAATATAAAACATATTGGAGCACAAAAATAATGGTAAATTTGAATCCTCATTAAATTAATAGGAGAAAACACACAATGCAAGTATTAGACTGGATCTATGAAGTTTAAGTAATCTTAGACAAAACATAGCTTGCTTGAGTTGGCACCCACTAATTAATGACCTAATGTACCACACCAAATGTTGGACTGTGTGTTATAAATATACTAATTAAGCATTAAAGATAAGAAGATCAGCTTGCTTTCCTATTGATGATATATATAGATGTCTTTGCACCTATAATCAAGCACCAAGGTTGGTTTTGCACATTAATTTAAAAAATATTTTGTTGGATAGTTAAATATATAAAAAGTGTCTTAGTGGCATCCTTAAGATTTCTCCTTAAACTATTTATTATTTAACTTTGTTTGGTTAATTTACATTTTTTTTTTATGGATTGGAATCATGGGTTTCTATAAAAATCAATTATAAGCAATGAAATTAACCATTAATTTCTTATATATTATTTATTTGGAGAATCAAATATAAGCAATAAATTAATCATTCATCTCTTATATACTAGTTAAGCACTGAGATAAGAAGACAGCTTGCTTTCCTATTGATGATGTACATTAAAATATACAGATGTCTTTGCACCTATACTCAAGCACCAAAATTGGCTTTGCATATTAATTAAAAAAAATATTTTGTTGGATAGTTAAATATATAAAAAAATAATTTAGTGGCATCCTAAAGATTTTCTCCTTAATATGTTCATTAGTTAACTTTATATAGTTAATTTACATTATTGATGGATTGTTAACTTGGAATCACAAGCTTCTATAAAAATCAATTATAAGCAATGAAATTAACCATTAATATCTTCTATATTATTTATGTAGGAGAATCTTGACTTAATAATAGTAGCCCATATACAAGATCTTTCTAGTCTCACAAGGTTTTTATTTAAGTCTTTGCACTGACATATTCAATAGTAATCACTTTCAAAGAGTCATATTATATTAAAAAATACTTTCTAGAATATATATATATATATATATATATAATTGTTCATGACCCCTTCAAAATGGACACTAATATTGCAAATCAGGATTCTGCAAGCTATCAAAGATAAAAAAACATTGTTTATTTACTTTACAATAACATATTAATGTTGGAATTCAAAATGATAGGGACATTTATTACATAATATGTAAATAGGATAATTTGTCTTCTGATCACTTCTCAGCAGCTTCAAGAGTATTATATGATAACATGTTCGCCTGTGTCCTCAGTACTTCATTTGAAAAAAAAAAAATTCAAATCATCATTTATTTATTTTACCTATATTGTCAAAATAAAACATATTTTCTCAAAATTCAGCAGGGACTCTTTCTTTTTCCTTAATTACTTTTTCTTTTAATTTTCCTTGAAAAAAAATGAAACGAGGAATAAATATGTAAATCTTTACTGATAACTTCAAACAAAATGATAAGTGGATTAAGAGATTGGGACATAAAAGTACATACAACTCTGTATAATTAAATAACCCCTTATGTTTATCTTATATTTCTTCTTTAACATAAACCCATGTTATTTTACTAAAGGGTATTTACGGAATTAATGCACTACCCATTTACCCAATAAAAGTGGGATTTATTATATACACAAGAGGCATGATCCGTGAGGTGCATTGGTTGCTATAAAGGGAACAAAAAACCAAGCATTGTTAATAATTAGGGGACGCATTTGATAAATTAAAGTCACTAATCTTTGAGTTCTTGACTAGGATCAAATCTTTTATTCATGCACTGGCCTCTGGTGGGGGTGACTCATGGAAGGTTTGATCCCTTTGCTTTGGCAATTCTAGCCGACAAGTGCCAATACCGTTTCGGCCCGTTCCGATTCATATACCGGAACAAGTCGTTTCATATTTCATAGTGACTAATATAAATTTTGGAATACTAATATATTATTAACATAAGTTTTGTGATGCTTATTATTTTTGTGACTGAACTATGAGCATGATGAAAGAGTTATGGGTTCCGATTGTTGGTCTCAAAAGTGGTGATTGTCGGAAAGAATTTAAGTCCGACATCTATGAAACTCAAATTTGAGTCTGATGAGTTCCTGAATCTGTATGATCTATTCTGAATCTATACATACTAAATCAGTATGAATATCAAAGTAGACACGCACATATCTTAAAGATGATCAGACGGACTCAAAATCCATTGGACTCTAATTTGAGTCCAATAGGCGTCAGACCCAAATTCTCTGCAACATTCAGTCACCTCTGGCCCAAAAATTTATTTTGATTTTCTAAAAATATAAAAATAAACTTATGTTCAAAATAATCGTAAAATTATGTCTTATTCTATTACACTTTTTGACTCAAACCTACCGAAATGAAATAACAATAATTATGTGTTTCGATAGAAAGCTGTTGAAACGGTACGATATCGACAACGACGGCATCCACTGTTTCGGATTCAATCAATTTCTGTGTTAATGGTAGGGCACAAGGGGCAAGTGGAACAGGGTTATTAAATAGGTAATTAGGTATAATCAAGGGACTTTTTGAGAATGCACCCCAAAAACCTTTATATTTGCTATTCCCAAAACCATGTCATGTATTTTTTTTTTTTTTTTTTTTTTAAGAGGCCAATATTAAGGCAACAAAATTAGAAATTTATGCAAATTTTGGAAGACTTGTATAAACTTGAGACCACTGCACAAAATTAATTCTGTGGGGGCCTTTTCACAGTTTTTTTTTTGCTTAACAAAACAAAATCCCCATATGTTATATTTGCTAATTTGTTGAACAAGTTTGAGACAAGCAAATTAGGTCGACATCTTTTGTACGAATGCTACATATATAGAAGCTCATTTGTTTATTTAGGAAAAGTGCCCACCACTAAAAAAAATTTAGGCAAAAATGTTTGTGTTCTCTAATAAATAATTACTATTTTGGGAATAAGAAATTGAAGCTTCCATGCTCTCCACCTAATTCTCCTACACTCTTATAAACAAAATTATCATTATTTTTTTTTTTTATCTAAGTTTACAAAGTAAACATTTCCTCTCTCTGTGTGTTACACCTAATTTAAGTCTTCTGGAGCAAACAATAGTTTAAAATTTTGTCTTGCTCCTTTCACTTAACATGATGCAAAATATTTAGGATGAATACAAAATTGACAATTTCAATTTTTACGGGACAAAAAATATATTTGCATTATTAAATCTCTCTGCAAAAAAAAATTCGACCATATCAAACTAAAACACATTTCTCTGTGACAAAAATAAAATTATAAGGGTTCCGTATTTTTACAAATTAATAAATTTGATGCAAAAGGGAGACCATAGTGTAATTATCTTTTCTCTTCTCACTAGTGGAAAAATAGATATCAGGGACGATAAAAAATGCACATCATGGACGGACTAAGGAGCGATACCGATCCAGGCGATACTGGTAATCCTAATAATCAGTAACGGTTAAAGAGCCGTTACATATTCAACATTCAGGGACGGTCGTATAAATAACCGATACTAAAAATACCGATCAAGGACGGTCGTTTATAAACGACCGTTACTGAAAATGTTTGGACAATCAGTAACGATTGTTTATAAACGACCGTTACTAAAAGTGACAATCAGTAACGGTCCTTTATAAATGACTCTCCCTGATTGTCACTTTTGGTAACAGACTTTAATTTTACCCGTTTCAGAAGACAATCAGTATCGCTTGTTGCCTATACCCGACCCTGATGTGCTGATACTGATGTCATATTTTCCACTAGTGGGATCTGATGAAGTACTACAATCAAAACTCTTTTTAGGTTTTTAATTTTTTATAGTTTAATACAAGAACAAAGTTAAATTCCAAACTAATTTAAGCTACATTCCTTGCTTCTATAAACGAGCAAACAGTTATATATCAAAATATCTGAACACAGATATTTCATGAAATTGTGCCTAGAATAACTTCTGAGAAATAGCGAGAGATGAACGAGGATCTATAGAGAGCCTTCTTTGTTTTTCTTGTTATTCAAAGCCATTTACACAATTGTCGATATGAGTTTATGAATTCTTATATTTTAGAGGCTAAACGGCTAAACTATAAATATATCCAAATCACTTTTTTTAACTGCTTGGTCATTGGTGACTTTTATTTTAAACTATAGAATGCTGATATGTTCACAACATAAATTGTAGTACTAATTTTAGTTGAGTATAAAATTAACAGTATACATTTATTTTGTCAATTTTATTGTAGTCGTGAATCTCTTCCAATACTTTCTCTGTTACCTCGAGCTCATCTCTAAATTGGTCTCAAAAGAATTTGAATCTTGCGAGCGCGTATATTGGAGGAAATCGGACCGTCACTGATGAACATCATATCAAATTCAGTATTATGTTAAACTCGAGTAATCTAATCCGCATTAAAATTTACGTGAACAACTTTAAAATTTGTAATGATGTCCATCGCACCGTTCCCAATCCTTCCAAATAATGAAAATGTTGTTGGCTACTAGTTTTCCCACTAATATTTATTTTCCAAATAATAATAAAATAACCGCTTTTGAAAACTGATCTTCACAATATAAATGAATTAAATTGAATTTCTATCAATATATATATTTTTTTTTCAAAAAGTTACAATATTAAAATAGACCTAACAATAAATTAGGTATTTTGGAAAATATATTAGTCTCAAATGATAAAAAAAGAAGAGGGGATGGATGTAGGGGCGAAAACAGAGCGAGTAGTGATAAAAACATATTCGTATCATATTTTTATTTTACTGATACAGATACGGAGCGGATATCAGACGGATACGAATACGAATTTGGATCGGATCATATATGTATTAAAATAATATAAAAAAATTAGAATATACTAAAGTTCATAATATTTATCTAATTATAATGATAAATAATATAATTTTTCATAATATTTATTAAAATATATGATATATATCTGCTAGATAATTGAAACGTAAAATCATTTCGGTATTCTTATCCATACGGATATTCAGATATCAGATATCCACATCTAATTTTTCGAATACAGATCGAATACGAATAAGATATTATTCATACCATTTTCACAGCCAGATCGATGTAGGTGTAGAAAATTATACTAAAAAGTAGGAACAGTTTCAACAGCAGTCGCTGTTTTTGAAAAATCTCTCGCATTTTTTTTTTTTGGATGTGAAACCCGTGGGTAGAAAATCTCTCGCATTTTATTGAACTAAACTTGAATTTGTATGACGGATATTTCTCAAAAAGGAATAATTACATATGTCAAGTCAAACGAATCAAACACAAGTATCTTGTAAAGGAATTAATGACTTTGTCCTTTAACAGTCAAGTCCAATATCTACCGTCCAGTAGGTCCCACATGTTAGTCACGTGTGTTTTCTCGATCAGTATAACGTTTGACAAGTACAAATGTCAAGATATCTTGTTACCATCTTCGTAGGGCGATCTGTGTAGCATTTGCTGCCTTGCATGTTATATATGGATTCACATCTGCTGCGATCCTAAAAGAGTGAACAGTAATTCTAAAATCTCTGTTTTTCCAAATCTACCGTTTGATAATTTCGTGCACGTATCTCAAAGCAACTGATTTTTTATTGCACAAATCTCGAAACAATTGAACGGTTGGATTTGGAAAAGCAGGGATCGTAGGGCACTGTTGATTAGCGAAGAATTGCAGCAGATGCAGATCCGTTATATATCATACTATCATAGTGACAACTGACAAATGAATTATTTGGGTTCGGTTCGGCTGAACAAAAAGTTTATGATTCGGGAATAATTCAGTCCCACAAGGGAGCAATTTTTTTTTTTCGCATTTTATTTGCGGATAATTCGTTAAAAAAACGTTTCATTGGTGTTTTATTCGTGAATAATTCGTAAATTTTTTTTCACGTTTTATTCATTGTTCGGTTCGGAAACACAGAAAAAAAACGTTTTATTCGTTTTATTCGTAAATAAAATGTGAATCTGGTGACGATGTTATATATCCCTTGTGAATTCTAGAAGAATCTGGATTCTATTTTTTATTTTTATTTTTAACAATTCACCTCGTGAAGAATTTCAATTTGAATATATTATAATCAAGTTTCCATCTAGAAGAAAATTATAAACTGTTTGTAATACATGAAGCAATGTTAAATTTCATTTGGTCTAGAAATTAAATTGATGTAACTTATGGTTGATTTTACTTTTCCTTAAAATTGATGTCACATAATTTGATTTGTTTATAGAATTAAAATAGAGGTATAATTACTGATAGTTTGCTTTTATATAACTTGCAAGATTTTAAAATTGTATTTTCTAGATTTTAATTTATGGAAAATTAACAGTTCAGTTCAGCGGATCCAATTTAATTTTGATTATCATATCAGCATATCTTAACATGTTAATAAGTTAAGCGAGATTAGACTCGTCAATACATGTCTATTTCTATATTTTGTTGAACAACTAAGTATGTATACATCTCGAAATAATTAAAAATAATTAGAACAAAAATGCATAGATATTATTCAAACTTGGACCAATAAATTTACTGATATTTGAATCCGTATAGACATAATAAATGATAGGTTGCTAGAATGAGTCGAGTCAGACTTTAGTGAAATCAATCACAAACGGAGCCGAGCTAGCTCATCAACAATCCGTTGTTATGAGCTACACATAAACCACGAGTTGAAAATAAATTTCATCTTTTTCTTGTAACGAGTTTTATCTTCTCATGATATGCACAAAGTGTGATAGAAAATGAGTTAAGAAAGAGTTTAATCTTCTTCATACATCAATTTGAGAACGAGCTCAGCAATACTAAGGTCGAACTCGCTCACGACGAACTGAGTCATAATCAAACAAGCTAATTACATGTCTATTCTGATCCGAACATGATCAAGGCACAGACTTTTCTGTTACCCCTGATTAAATTATACAGTTTAAACTACTAGATCCATATCTCGTTTGAAATAAATTAGTATTCTCTGAGTTAACTCAAATTTTGAATTAAATTATGGACTGTCCGATTTAAATCTGCACTAATATTAAAGTGTCTCGTGCGTTATAGGAGTGGGTCGAATTGACCCGAATTTTGATTACACCACCGATAAAATTAACTCAAACGGCACGTTAAAAGCAGAGAATATGGATTTGAGAATAGAACTGTAACACAGTTGGCTAAAAAAATATCCTAAAACTACTAGATACCCAAAGGTCGAAAGTTCGAGACTTTTTCACGACTTTGCAGCTTTTGCAGAGGTTATATAAAAAAAAATGCAGAGGATATGGATTCGATTGAAATAGCTAAGGCCTAAGGAGCTGCTTTTGTTAAACGTTCAATTGAAAACAGATAAAGAGGTCGGATAAATTATAGACATGCCCTCTATTATTTTAGTGGGCCTAAAGATGAGAAAGCAATTGGGGAGACAATTTTGGACCAACTTGGATGATTTAGACCTCTCTAGATTGAATCTTCAAAGAAAGAGCAAAGTTGTTTGTGTAAAGACTAGGCCTTTGGTGAAATTTGTTGCGTGATTAGCAAGCGATGTGTGTGTGTGTGGATGTTGGTTGGTTGGGGGGGGGGTTATTTTTATGGTTCTCGATTTCCATTTTTTTTTTAAATAGAATCAAATTTTAAATATTTCAAAAGAACAAACACTATTGGTTTTAGAAACGGTGTATTTTTATGGTTCTCAATTTCCATTTTTTTTAAAATAGAATCAAATTTTAAATATTTCAAAAGAACAAACACTATTGGTTTAGTTTCTAAAAAAAATAGCTCCAGCGATTGGCAGGATCGGTTGAGCCATTTGCTATTGATTTCTGTAATCATATTGTATAGATGGGTCATAAAATGGCTAGAGCAAATGTGTTTTTGCCTCCACCGATCTGCATTTTTTGTAGAATTTAAATCAATAGTGCTTGTTCTTTTGAACTATTTTAAAAAAAAAAAAATCCTCAATTTCAAATGCTTAAAATTTTATATTTACTTTTGTAGTGTGTAGTCATTACTCATTAGTAACATCTAGTTCATGATATGTTATTTATTTCTATTTTTTTTGCTTAAGCGTTGAATCACAATGGTCTGAATGCATGTGTTTACCGAATGCTTCTAATATATTGCTTTATGGCGTATGATCAAATCATACTTAAGAATAGATAAATTGTGAAAGGTGAAAAAGAAAAATTGGATCGATTATTTTGTAGTAAAAACTCTTACAATTTGCAGCTTAGTCCTTCCTCTGTTTATTCACAAGTCAATTATTTGTTTCACAGGGAATTGAAAATTGGTCTTTTTCATAGGATAAAATTTGCTCGTTTCTACTTTCTCCGTACTTTCTCAGTTCTCCATTATTTGACTTTTCCAATTCATCCAAGATAATAATATTAACCGAGGAATATAACATTTCCATTATTCCATCATGTACCCAACTAAGTCCCCTAAGTAATGATGCATTCAAAGAGCCACAATTTTTCTATCTTATTCATCTCTCAACTTATGTGATATTTTTTTTATTTATTCCTTGTGTAATTAAGTCCATATCTTCTAAGTTAACAAAATACTTATATTTAGATCCGGACAGTCCAATCAGAATCCGAACCAATTTTGTTATGGGGTGGAATGCACAGGGTCCTTTAGTATTAGTGCAAATTCTGATCAGATATTCCGGATATACACATGAATTAATATTGTGTTACCTTAGGTGATATGAATTCCATGTGATTAGTCTCCTGTTTTAGTAAAGGTTGTAGGTCACGCTATTTAAATATTTAATATAGTAAAGGGGAGGTAGCACAGTTGGCTAAGAGAAAAGTCCTAAGATTGTTGGTTATCCAAAGGTCGAGAGTTCGATTCCCCTTCACGACTTCGCAGCTTCTGCGAAGATTTAAAAAAAAAAAAAAAAAAAGAAATTTTCATGCATATTTCAAATCTACCATCTCCTATACGGAAATCACTGTCTTGCAAAGACAAAGTATTGGTTCTAAAATAATTAGTCTCATGTTAACTTTAATTAAATTATTACAAAAAAATAATTTACCTATAACTAAGAATTATAAAGTCAAAATTAATTAAATTATTACAAAAATTAATTCACTTGAGCCAGAAAAGTTGTGGACTTGTATCACACATAAAAATACTACAAGTTTAATAGTGCACTTGCTGTTGAAATTCTCTTTACTATTTATGTTTTATTTTTTTCTTCAAAAATGCATGCTGAAATTTAATAAATGTATCATCTCATAGAATATATATATATATATATATATTTAATATTTAATTTTAAAAGTTAGACAAACATGTATTCAAATAGGAAAGTTTTGATGGGTGCACATCCAATTTTCAATTGAGAAGGAACCAATGATCATAATTTTCAATTTAGTGTTAAGGATAATTTTGACTTTGTAATTCTTACTCAAAGCTAAACTAAGATATATTTTTTTAATAATTTAATTAAATTTAACATGAGACTTATTACATGAGAGATGAATAAAAAAATGTTGCAGAGCTGAGAGATGAATAAGATAACTGCATGATTATGAAGGTTACATAGAAAATTATCCTAGATAATAATGTTATCGTATTACATCAATATATGACATTGGCCATTGTCACTTTTTTTTAATGAATAAACTGCACCATTGTCCCTTGTGCTTTGATAATTTTCAGATCAAGTAATTTTCTTAAATTAAAAAATATATATATAAAATTCGGTCTGCAAGTACATATTCATATGGGAATCATGTTGAACGGTTTGGATTGACTGTTAAAATTTTTAAATTGAAATTATTAATTCGTATTATGGACCAAATTGTGCTATGCATAGTACCATAGACTCACTCTATACACAACGTGTTCACTAATTAGCATGTCTTTGCAAATCAGGTATTCCATGAATGTTACAGCTGTAATTAATTGTTAACAATTTCAAAGATACAGATGCTCTGATTTCAGTGGTGCGACACTGCGACCAGTTAATTGTATGTTCTTCCAATCAATAAACCTGTTTCCAGTATCATTTGCTCAATGTTTTATTTTATTTCAAGGCTATGTAACATTCATGGAATACCTGATTGTGTACATGTTAGACTTGTTTTATGTTTTGTATGAAATGATGTAAGTTGAGATTCAAATGAACGACTATAAAGTGTCTTAAACTTGGTATTACAATATCCGTCTATTGGCAACTATATTTCTTATGAACCTGAAAGTAACACGGGCCCTGGTTTGGGGGTAGAAAAGCCCATATTTGAGCCCAATTGGCCTTGAAAAACTAGCAAGCTTTGAAAGCCTTGAAGAAATGATCTTTCATGCTTTCTTCAAATCAATTGATTGTAAACATATTTAAAATGATATATATTTTTTTAAACTGTAATATATATATATATAAATTCCCTGGTTTATGATATGACATCTAATTGTAGCAAACCCCTTATTCTCTCGAAATAGTTTTTTTTTTCTCTTAAACCCTCATTTTCACAGTTTTTTCCCTTCCCCTTCGCCTTCACCTTCAGTCAATCTCTCAAGTTTTTTATGCTAGCCAACTAGTGGCGGAGCCAAGCTTTTGATCTATGAATGTAAAAAAACAATTCTATAGAAAATGAGAGTCAATTTAATAATATCAAATCATTTTACTATAAATTATATAAAAAATCATACGTAAATACTAAAAATCTAAAAAAAAATGGAGGTCAATTGACCCCATTCCTTCTCCCTCCCTCCGCCACTGTAGCCAACCAACTATGTCTAAATGTACTGTTATGAGTAAAATGAGAAACAAAGCCTTGCAAACAATGTCATTTAAAGCATTTTGACCCTACATATTATGACTTTCTGGTTTCTGCTGTCAATTTTACTATAAAACAGTACAGTTTAAATGAAGGTATCCAACGATTCCAACCATAATAAATGCAAATTGTCCCTATTCTATAGTACTACCCATACTTGCATCTTTTGCAACAAGTCCCTTCCTCGTGAGATGTACTTCCAAATGGTAAACTGTAGATTAATTTGTCTCCAAAAATAGAAGAAAAACTTACATTAAAAACCTATTTACCACATAAAAAAAGTCAATTTGAGCAGTTAAGCTTACAGCCAGACAAAAATACAAGTAGGAATGTCAACTTGAGAAAGGGAGGTAGCACAGTTGGTTAGAAAAAAGTATTGTTGCAGTCAAAAGTCGAGAGTTCGATTTTCCTTCACGACTTCATAGCCTCTGCGAAGGTTTAAAAAAAAAAGGAATGTCAACTCGTGCCATACCGTGCAGCGGGAAAGTATCCTCTGCGGAGCTGATCGGACGGCCTAGATTTACTCTCAACCGGTGATTATTCGGAATGATGGAGGGGGGAATATTAATTTTGCTTTGAGATTCGTGCCAAAATCTAATTTGGTCTGTTTGATCAAAACAAACAGATCAGATTATAGGTTCCGCAGGAACTCCGTAGAGGATACCATTTCACCGTGCAGCGCCGTGACTTGAATTATGTGTCATGATCAAAATCATAGGGAGTGATCACGGCATGCAGATACATCATCATACATGACAAGTTAGTAATTAATTTGCATTTGGTCATATTTTGCAATATGTTATGTTTGATCACGTTTAATTATTTAAAATTTTAAGTTTGTTCAAGGAAGAAAAATCAGAAAAATATTAATAATGTGAAAATATTGTAAATAATTTATAACAAAAAGAAACAATGTTATGAGAAAAATATTTATGTGCACAAAAATAAATTCACTGTCCGAATTGGATTGTTATTTGGAACAGACAATGTAATAAATTTTATGTTGTTTTGGTTACATATAGTCTCATGTACCATGCCATGTTAATCACGGTTCGCATGCCGTGTTTCTATCGTGTTATTCTTCCAAAATGTAATCACGGCACGCAAGTGCACACAACACGTGACGTGACGTGCAAGTGCCTTTGATGAAACCATGCCCTGCCGTGATGTTTCTGGCCATACCATGAATTTTTTACATCTTCAAATGCAAGAATGAAAACAAAGACATGGACGGATATACATGATCAAGCATAAGACATTACATACAAAAACATTACATAAAAAATAACAAACAAGATGAGATAGAATAAAATAGTGAAGGGAGAATAATTGAGCCATCATCCTAATATACACAAGAGAGGTAATTCCTAACTAGTACTAAATAAAAAGGTTTTAAACAAATCATAAAAACAAGGTTAGGAATTCCTAGAAGCTATGAAGTTGGCTAAGCATGGATACAAGCTCATCACTAGATGGCCGATCAGCCGGTAAATCCGACAAACAAACAAGTGCTATTCTCATTGCCATGAGCATTTCCTCTTCCTCTCCCTCATCCCCTAAAATGGACGTGTCCAGTGCCTCCTTCGCCTCTCCGGCCTGCTGCTTCTGTCTCAACCAGCACACCAACCCATCCCGACTGGATTCTCCAGTTAAAAATTGGTCACTTGGGTCTCGGCCAGTTAGTAGTATGGCAAGCATGACACCAAAACTGTAAACATCACTCTTGTCTGTATATCTGAAATGAAAAAAAATGGAAGTTCAACAATGGCAAAGATAACAAATTATTCACTCATCAAATGAAATAATATGCCATAAAAATCATTACATCTTTACTTGTGGAGTATACCAATGTGCATCAATAATTCATATTTGGCAACAATTTTTTAAATATGCAGAAGGCTGTGTAATTCATAATTTGAAACAATGAGGTCTGAACCTTTGACTTCTTAGTATCTCATTACTCTAGGTACCACCCCATTTGCTAGTACTAAAGGAGGAAAATTTGTTCTAACTCAGTACCAGGCATTATATACCAGCACCAACCTGAATGGTACGGAACAAATACCATTACCATCAACTCTGTATTGGTACAGATCATTTTGATTGATTTCCTTTTTCTCTGGCTTCATTTATGCTGTGTTACAAATATTCTGGCATGTACTAGGATCTTTCCATATTCAGCTATTTTAAAAAAATTCCATCCAATAAAAGTTCATAAAAGTTCAATTATACAGTATAATGTGCACTGTGTAGAGAGAAACAACAGATAAAGAGAAAAAAAGTTAGTTGTACCGGGTTAATACATGAGGGTCCAGTATTGGTATATGCTGGTACTAGACCTAAAATCTAAAATTTAAACATGTAAAAGATAGAACAATTACCTGCAACCCTGGTTACATTCAGGTGCCAGAAAATAACTAAAATGCCTCTGATCACCAAACTGCAAATCACCTTCATTGTCCATCGAAATCCGAACCAAACCACAATCTCCTAATCTTGGCTCAAACCCTTCATCCAAAATCACATTAGTTGGCTTTAAGTTCCAATGCATCAATCTAGGGTTGCACTCAAAATGCAAATATCTCATCCCCTTCGCAATGCCTAATGCAATTTTCGACCTAACTTCCCAATTCAGCACCATCTGACCTGCTCTAACCCGTTTCATCAAATCTTCCAAACTGCCTTCGCTAAAAAAATCATATGCTATGAATAATTTATCTTTATCCAGTAAGTACGCTCTTAGAGTTAACACATTCCGGTGTTTGAGCCGCGACAAAGATTCAAGCTTCTGTTGGATTTTTCGCTTTTCAGAAGTAGAAGAATTTGAATTTGGCCTGAGAGGTACAACTTTGATTGCGACTGAGAGGTCGGTTTCGAGTTGCAATTTAAGATATTTGCAAGCCAGGGAGGCACTAGGAATTGGGGTTAATTGTGGTGATTGCGGGTTGCTCACAAGGGCTAATAGAAGGGATTTGGGGTTGATTTGGGGGATAAATACAACCGGTCCTTTTAACAAAGGAGTGAGATGGGTGTAGAGAAATGCGAGTCGAATTAGATAGAGAAAGAGGAGAGCAAGAAGGAAGCCAGAAAGAGTACCAAGGAGTATTCCGAAGAGTATGGGTTTGAGAGGGGCTCTTGCGTGATTTTTAGTGTCTGAGGGGCTTAATTGTGAAATAGCCGCTGGTGGTGAGGGTGTTGGAGAGAACAGGGGTTGTGAGTGGAGAGGTTGAGATGCACAATAAGAAGAGAGGAGGATGAGAAATGGTGCAAGGATAGAGAGGGTTCTTGTGGGGTTTTGATGAGTTGAGGCCATACGTTACACACACACACACACCCCTCACACAGAGAGTGAGAGAGAGAAGGGATGAAGTATCAAAATGAAAAGCAAGCTTGAAACCAGCCTAAAGAGTTGTTTAGAAATGAAAGAAAGATGACAAAAAACAATGAGCTAGAAAGAGAGATGGATACTCTCTACAAAAGGAGCACAAGTAAAAGCTGTGAGCTTCTTTTCATGGTAGTTTAGATAGAGAGAGAGAGAGAGAGAGAATGTTCTCTCTCTGGTGGGCATCAAAAAATTCTCCAAGAAAAGAGAAGATTGACAAAGAAGACTTATTTTCTTTCACGGTTACCAGTCAGAAACAGTTGAAGCAGCTTCCAATTGGAACTTAGAATAGAACTGATGCTCTTTTTTTCACATTTAGACCCTCCAACTTGTTAATTTCTCTTTCCTTTCCACAAAATCACACTTTGTTCTTCCAGACGCCAATGAACTTACCTAATGAAAGAAAAAAAAAATTAATATTCAGATTGTTGCATTGGTGCATGACGAGTGAACACAATTTGGTACTGGCATCTCAATTTCAAACTCGGTATAAATAAAATATGAAACAAAACATAAGAAATTGTCCTGTTGAAGAACCCCCATCTACTACAATTTAGAAAACAAAAACCAAATTAAATGACAACACACGCTCACAATTAAAAGAAAATCCAATGGAACCCTTGAAATGTGGTTTAGTTCATATAGATATTAAAAGAAAATAAAATCCAAAAAATGAAAACCAAATCACCTACTTGACTTGCATTCTTACACAAACACAAAAATTGACCACCTTTTCAAAACCCAACTTGTCTCTCATCTCTCACTCTCAGTTCTAAACAAGGAGTGTCGATTACACATTTTGGGCAAGTTCAAACTAACAAATGCGAGATGTTTTGGGACCAAAAAGAAGATTACCTTTTAAACTGACATTTCAAGCGCCATTTTGAAGCCTACCATTGTTGAACTTGATTGGAGCTCTCTCTCTCTGAAACCCTCTGAAACCCAAGAAGGCTAATTTGCAAAACAAACAAAATTGATTTGTCTTCTATTTTATCTAGAGATGGTGTTCTGTGATGGGCCGTGGGCGTGTGACAAATTTTATGGAGAAATGCAGAAAAGCGTGCTTTGATTTTCGTGCAAAGGGTAATCTCACTTACAGCTTTTGTTATTCACACAAATAAAAAATTAATAAATAGACAAATAAAAGTAGAATGTTTCGCACATATGACATATCACCTTGGGACTGCAAAATGTCATATCTTACTTTTTCTTTTGATTGAAACCTAAACCCTAACATTTGAACAGCAGTCATAATGACTCATAAACTCATAATAAACTTTACAAATCCAACATCCAATTTTCAGTTTTTCGAGGTTAATATTGAAAAACTGCTCTGTCTCTGAGGAGCAAATAGGGACAAAAACTGGAGCTCCACCTTCTAAGGTAACGCACCATTTGAGTTTCATCCGACCGTCCGATCAGAATTCATACTAATCTGGGCAAGTCTGCAATGCGCGGGCCTCTTTGAGATTTGTGTTTGTAAATAACGTACGGATAAGATTCAAAATAAAAAATTAAGGTACTTTAGATGATATGGATTCCAAAAGATGGGGTGCAAGTTATATTACCAAGGAGTGAATTTATCAATTTCCACATTTTGAGGGCTTTCCCGCCAGATTGATTTTTTTTTTAACGGACCGTGCTGTGGGCCCACTGCTCGGTCAGAGTGGGCCTCACAGTGGGCCGCTTCACTGTAGAGAATCTTCTCCGGCCTATCAGAAACGGCGATATTCTTACTTAATTAAGACAATTGATTGAAACTAGGTTATTATTTGAAAGAGAAAAAAGAAAATATTTAAGCGTTATCTTAGTGAAAATTTATCGTTATTGTTAAATAATTTGATTCATTGTTAATCATTTAGATTAGCTAATACTTGAGTCATTAAAGAGAATAATTCTTAAGCTAAACTCAAATGTACACATTATTTGGTAAGTTGTAAATGATTCAAAACTCCTTAATATTTCTTTACTTAATTATTAATTTTTGGCACTATTTTCATTGATATATTCATTGTTAATATTGAATTGAACTAGTACGTGATAAATTAGTCGTATTATTTGAACATTTAAGTCGTTATTCCATAATTGAATTATAAATCTTATTAAGTTGAACATAAAAATATTGCGTATTATTTTGTTTGATCATAACCAATTCAATACGTCTTTTATTTTAATTTTCTTAGTTCGGGACTTGTTAATTTTTCTAAGTTGGATTCTGATTACCTAAACACAACACCTGAGTCTTATAGCTAGGCACTCATATTAATGTGAAAAGTAAAATACCAATTATTATTTTAATTTCCAATTCAGATTCAGATTATCTCTCCTTTTCTTTTTTTTTCTTCTTTTTTTTTACAATTTGTTTTCACATGTTTTATATTTTTAAGACTTTTTATCAATAACACTACATTAATGAAATTTGGAGGTGTGATCATTGTCTATTAAAAAAAAAATCACCAAGAGGTCCGGACTCCGGAGCAACACGGGGACTGGAGAGGAGCAGATTCGGGTACCAATGGAGGGCAATAAGTGTTAGCTCACGTGCCGAGATAACAAAAGACAACTGCATTGAAGGACGCGCATGCAATCGTTGCCCGAAAATATACGGGCTGCCCGTACAAATTGAAGCATCTGCAATTAGTGCTCATAAGTCATACCTTGTGGTCCACATTGGATCAAAACGGCGACCGCATGAAATCAAACGCAATTATGTCTGTTACTGTATGAGTTAAGAGAACGATTAACAATTTTTATTTTTTGACGAACTTTTAAAAGCCACACATGTTTGAGTAACTTTTAAACCGGACAGATATGTAAAAAAAATTAAAATTTTAAGACTATGCTTCAGAAACTGTGTGCAGTGAGGAAGGGGAAGGAACGACGAGAAAGGCGATCAGCGTGTCAGTAACTTCCGCACAGTATTTCGTATATTCCGATTTGAGAGTAATAAATCTTAGCAAAATACACAGCATTGTTATCTCCGAACAGTGTCAGTTTCTTTCCGCTCCCTCTTCACTTCTCCGCTTTTGGAGCAGGTGATGGAGTCCGGGCACCTCACGATCTGGTTGCTCTTCACCTTCTCTCCTTTTTCTATCCTTTAATGAAGGTCTTTTCCCTTCTTCTGGAGCACGGCCTAAAATAACTCAATTTTTTAGTTTTCATCAGATTGTCCGATCAGAAATTCGAACTAATCCGATTTGTGGTGGAACACACATGCTCCTTTAATATTCATGTTAGAGTAGATCGAATTGTTTGGATCAAAACTCAAAACTTGGATTGCTTTAGAGGATTTGAATTTGAAAAGAAATAGAGTAAACTGATATTAGATCAAATTTGATTTGATGTCAAATCATAGTTGTTAGTGACTTATAAAATGAGGTATGGTTCAAATTTCAGTAGAGAATTTAGAAATTTAAGCATATGATATTGGCAATTGTTATTTTAAATATATTTGTGTGTATTTTAGTAAGTGAAATGTACAGTGATGATTGTAATAGATGTTTATATAGTTCAACTTGTCTTATAAAATATCAAATATATTTTTTGTGGTTTAGTGGTTAGAATTTTATTTTTGTGATTGTGAAGATTTGAATTCAAATTTCACCAACCACATATTGTGCATTTTAAATTTCAGCATCTCTATCAAAATTTTCTAATTCTGTTCGTGCCCGTGAACACACTGAGTCCTCAACAGGGACGGCTACCCCCTGGATTTTGAGTTTTAGTGGATATCGGGACGTTTCGATCGACTTTATCCCCCTCCTGAAATTTTTTTGCCCCCCTCTGGATATTTGAATTGTAATTCGGGTTAAATTTAGGATTAAAATTAAAATAAATTTCATGAATGAATTATGATTGATAATTAGAATTATAGGTTAAAACATCAGAAATTACGAGTCAAGAGCATTGAAAAATATAAATTAAAGTATTATTTTTTATCGAATACCTAATTAGTTAATGAGTTTAAATTTTAGTTATTTAAACCCAAATCAACATTTTTTTTTGCCCCAAACGAAAATACTGAGTCTGCCTCTAATCCTCAATGTTCCAAGGTCTAAAAAGAAAACGAATTAAAAACGTTAAAATATCATGATTGGAATATTAGGACCGAGGATAACTACAGCTTGCTGAAAATCACTGTAGAAGACATTCAATCAAATATTATGACACAATCGGTGGTTCAATCAATGCATTTCGTTTTAGGCTTCTAGCTCTAGTATAGAACCTTTTCATTAGGGGGAACAAAACTTTAGCTTTTCTATCATTTAAAATTGAACCATCAAAGATTGGGAATATTCTTGCCTTTAACTTAAACTTTTTTTAGCTTTAATGAATGCAAACAATCCTTTAAACTTTTTTTAGCTTTAATGAATGCAAACAATCCTTTCAGCTTAGCTATGCATGCGCAGGGGGTCTTCTTTTGAGAGCATAAAAAGATGTGATCCAAATTTAAAAACTTAAAATCGATGAAGCTCCTCAACCCTCCGTTTCTGGTAAAATGAATGCCAGGGAAAATTATTAAATATATATATATAGTGGGGTTAAAATGTACCATTGGTTTTGTGCTCCAACCATATCCCATGTCTTTATCTTTGTTTTCGAAGTTCAAATAGTCGATCCGAACTGCTCAACATGATATCCATATTAAAATGCATTTATAGACCTAATTTCATATTTTTTTAAATTTTTTACTATTTTTTAGATAGTTACAAAATCACTGTTTTTGGATGGTCCAAATGCAGTGATTTTGTAACTATCTAAATAAATAGTAAAAAAATTTCAAAAAATATAAAATTTGGTCTCTGAGCACATTTTAATATGGAGATCATGTTGAGCGGTTCGGATCAACTACTTGAACTTCGAGAACAAAGATAAAGACATGGGGTATAGTTGGGGCACAAAACCAATGGTGCATTTTAACTCCACTCTCATATATATACAAGAGAGAGAGAGTGTGTGACTAATATGCTTTCGGTTGTATTTCGGTCGAAATACAACCAATTCATTTTTCAATTTTTGAAGTCCAAAGTGTCGATCCAAACCGTTAGATGTGATCTCTATATTAAAATGTGCTTGGAGACCAAATTTTATATTTTTTGGAATTTGTTTACTATTTATTAAGTCACTTTGAAAATCGCTGATCAAACGGTTTCACTGTCTGGTTAAGCCACTGTTGGATCAGCGATTTTCAAAGTGGCTTAATAAATAGTCAAAAAATTTCAAAAAATGTAAAATTTGGTTTCCAAGCACATTTTAATATAGAGATCACATCTAACGGTTTGGATCGATATTTTGGACTTCGAAAATTGAAAAAAGAATCGATTGTATTTCGGCCGAAATACAACCGAAAGCATATTATTCTCACACTATATATATTTACTCATGTAATATAGATCGGACGGTTAAAAAGGGAGGTGACACACATGTAATAATTACTTACTGGTAACTTGCTCATGCTTTACTATTGGTTCAAATTCAAACAGAAAAAAAATACAACAAATAGAAACAAAACAGGTCAAATATTTTCACCTTTGATAACATTTGTCTTTTTATAATTTTTCTTTAATCTGCAATGAAATAAATGATTTGTCTTTACCTCTTCGGTAATCAATCGTTTAATGAGTAAACATGTTAATTACTTTCTTATTTTATTGTCATCATAACATAAAAAGAAAGAAAGAAATGCTATCAATTTATAGTTTTTATGACAATATTCATATGAAGAAATGGTGAGGAGAAAATCAATGTAGCAAGTGTTCAAAGAACTAAATCTAGACTTTAACACAATAAACACCAATACATTACAACATAAAATCACAATTGCATATTTTTTTTTATCTTTAACCACTTAAAATCTAAGAAATTAAATCACAGTTGTTGACTATCTGAACACTTCCATACTTAATAAAAGATAGAATGTATTAAGCTTAACTACGTTATGTCCAAATCAATTTTCAACACAATAGAGAATCTAGTTATTGTAAATTTTAGGACATATTCATAATTTTCGTCAGGAGGGAGGGTGCAAAAAAAAAAAATAGCGAATTAGATTTAAATAACTAATTAAATACTAGACAAAAACAATGTTCTAATTTCTAATTTTCAATGCTCTAAATTCAGGAGGAGTCAAAATTATTTTAGAAGGGGGCAAAATTTTGTGAACATGTATATCTTCTATAAAATTTCAAATTCGAAAAGGCGGGGGATAGTTGACCCCCTATGTGCTCACTTTGGGTCCGCCCTAGGTAAATTCGAATTCGAATCCCCCAAATGAATCCAAATTTTGAGTTTGGATCCGATTCGTCTAAACTGCTCTGGCACCAATATTAAAAGGGTCTATGCATTCTACCTTGAACTGAATTGCTCAGAATTCTAATTGAACGGTTCAGATGCAAACTCAAAATTTGGATTACTTCAGGGGAATCAGACCCGCTAAACGAATAAATTTGTTTCTTTTCAAAAAATTTCAACAACTTCTACATTGGTAATTTCATTCCAATTTGGCAATTTTATTTACTGTTTAAAAAATATACGACAATTTCATAAAACGAAAAATACTTTTTAATGAAATCGCTTTCAAAATGTCGTGTTGACAAAAATATTGCATCTTATTCGTTCCTCCATTCGAGATGCATGATATATATATATATATATATATTTCAATTTTTGAACTCTAAAAATAATCAAAATTAATTGCATGAGTCGAATATTTTTAAAATTAACTTAAAAGTTAGTTTTAATTATTTCTATTCTAATTTGTATAA
Source organism: Carex cristatella (assembly GCA_024447775.1). Lineage (NCBI taxonomy): Eukaryota > Viridiplantae > Streptophyta > Magnoliopsida > Poales > Cyperaceae > Carex > Carex cristatella. The sequence continues at coordinate 7,571,088 of JAJHPF010000018.1, forward strand.
TCTATCTTTTTTTATGACATTTCAGTATAATCTTGTAGTCTAGATGACACATTTGTGCCGTCCATGAAACTTTATGGCAATAATTTAAGGCATATGCTTCCATGGACCATAAGGACCTATTTGTAAAATAAACATATTTTTATTTTCAAAATTCAAACAGTCGATCCGAACCGTTCATCTTATTCTCCATATTAATATGTGCTTGGAGACCAAATTTTATATTTTTATGAATTTTTTTACTATTTATTAAGATGGGTACAAAAAATATCAAATTCAGACCATTGAATTTTGTACCATCTTAATAAATAGTAAAACAACTCATAAAATTGTAAAATTTGGTCTCCAAGCACATATTAATATGGAGAACAAGATGAACGGTTCGGATCGACTGTCTGAACTTTAAAAAAAAATATATGTTTATTTTACAAATAGGTCCTTATGTCCATGGAAGACACACTCATAATTTAATCATTTGCCATCTATGCAGTAACGACAAAAATTATCAGAAAAAGTAGGCCCGGTCGTTTATTTTTCTTTAGTACATGATCCAAAGAGTTCTAAACAGTTCAAGATGAGCCTTTTTGGGCTTAATTCAGCCCAGTATGAGCCCACAAATCCATCATCAATGGTACATCTTCCATTACTGTATCACACAAATCCAGTTGGCAACAGATCACCGTGCGTTTAAACAAGCAAGCTCCGGCCGTTCGGTTTTTTCACCTTCCCTTCTCTCGCTTCAGTCTTCCTCTCTGGCAGGGGAGCACAAAGCGTAATTCTTTTGTGTAAATATGACTTCCTCTTCTGACTTTCTGAGTTAATTTCCAAAAGCTAGAAAGAAGTGAACTCTAGATATATACATCTGAACAATTAGTAAGCTCTTTTGTAGCTATTTTTTTTCGCTTTTTTTTTTTTTTAATTTGGGGATATTAGGAAGGATGCTGCGGTTTAAATTAGACCCCTTGAACTTTTAGTATTCCCTATCAGCACCTTCCGAAATTCCTTGTTCTACAAATAAGTCCAAAGAATTAAATTGTATGTCTAATTTGTTGTTATTGGTTTTATTATTTTGGCTAAAATGAGGAGGCATTCTCAGTTCTCAGCCCTTCACTGGTTAAGCTGAGCTACAATTAAAGTTTATTATTTATGCCAAAGCTCGATATATTGTCTCTGAAAGAAAATGTACTTGTCAAAAACAGTCTCATTTAATTTATGTGATCAAATTGATGGTATGGGTCGTTTTTTAACTGCTAATTGCATTTCTTAGGATTGATTGATTGTCAAAGATTGCTTTATAAGGTGATTTTAAATTAAATGCTTTTGGTGCAGAGAGTACTTCATTATTAGATAAAGTATCTCCATAACCTAAGCATGCTTTTGGTGCCCCTAACCATGCAATTCTCGTGACATGCATTTTTATTTCAGTAACAGGCTTAGTTAAAGATATTCTATTATTGAATAATAGTTCTCGTCAGGCCTTTGAACTGTGTGCAAGTCCCAAGCTGGTTCCTGAAATTGGCAATTTTACAAATCAGATCACTTAATTACCTCTTGGTCCAAAAAATAACCAAGGTTGACATAACTATTCACTGGTAAATTGATTAGAAGTTATTTTAGCACTAACCAATGCAGGGTCATACCAACTGGTAATAACTGATACATTTTAGTAACTTGTATTCGGAATTGGAACCTTGATCTTCTTTTCTGAGAGCAAGAACTGCTTTAGGGTGTCTGTACTTTCTCTTGAGCAAACCTTTTTCTGTGACGGCCGTAAATAATTTGATTCTAGTAATCAGATAGGAATATTTCAACTTGTTAACCAAAATTAACCCGACATGTGTTTTTCTTCATTCATTTTCATATTTAGCTGTGGGTATCCACCACCAGGCACTGTTATGAAACAAAGTCGAAGTCGATTTGTTTCTTTTCTTTTTTATTTTATAGCACCTCCCTAGATTTAATTTTTCTATGTTGACCTGACATTGCAAAACTTTAAATGATATTTTTCTAGGGACCAAGAAGTAATGGGGTACAAAAGCGATGATACCTTCAAAGACACGCTCGATGAAAAGTTAAAGAGCGGTGACTATACTGGGGCCCGTGTGCACCTTCTAGAAACCATAAAGACCTTTCCTAATCTTGAAAATGCATCAGAAATGCTCACTGTATGTGAAATCCTGTGCTCTGCAAACACCTCTGGTACTGATCATGAAGTTGACTGGTATCGGGTCCTCCAACTGCTACCTCTAGATGCTCCTGCAACTGTTGAGACACAGTACCGAAATATGTTATCCATATTGGAACCTGTTAAGGATGACTTATCAGGTGCTAGACTGGCCCTACAGTTTGTCGAGGATGCTTACAATATGCTGTCAGATCCGATTAAACGTTCGTGTTTTGATGCAAGGAGAAAATTTTCAGGCATTGGTTTTAAAAACCGAGCTCTGGATGTGCCTAGTATATCAGGGAATAGGCGTAAGTACCCTGATTTATTACATTTTAATGAAGAACAAAATGGAGATATTGATATAGTGCCGAAGAGATTCTGTTCCGACAGTACCACTAACTTTGAACCTGATCAAGTTTGGTTATGTTATGCCAGGTGTACATGCTTTGTTAAATATGCCCGAATTGTTTCATTTGAACCTGAGCAAATGCTGGTCAACGTGAGCTGGTACAAGCCGTGCCCAAAATCTGATAAAGAGAAAAAATGGTGTGATTCAGGCCTCCCGGTATCTTGTGGAGAGTTTGTGCAAAAGGAGAGTGCTGTTGTGGCTTTAGATGGGCCCACTAAATTCTCTCAGTTGTTATTTTCAGGATATGAATGTGACAGTAAGCTGCAAGTTTACCCCAAGAAAGGTGAGGTTTGGGCTATTTACAAGGACTGGCACTTTAATTGGGACTTGGCAATACTACTGAAATGTGAGTTATATCTTGTGGAGGTAATTACAAACTTTTCTGAGGACTTTGGCATAAAAGTGGTGTGCCTGACAAGAGTCCAGGGGACCAAAAATAGTTTCCAAAGATCTTCCCAAAACTATAACAGCTCAATTTCTCATTTCGATTCCGATTTCTCCTTTCTTATTCCACCAGACAAGCTTTACATGTTTTCTCGCATGATCCCTGCTATTCAGTCAAATGATACATTTGAGCTGGATCAATTGACAATTCCAGAAAATTTGAGTGAGGAATTCTCTCCTTTGAGTATGGGTACTGGTACAAAAATTCATGATTCTTTGGCAATTAATAATGATTTGGTCTATGATTGCATTTACAACGACTCCACTTGCCAGCTCTCACCGAGAGATTTCTCTGAAGAACAAATATGGGCTATTTTCTCATGGCTTGATTCCATGCCGAGATTGTATGTGAAAATAATTAACATCATTTCTGAAACCCATGTGCGAGTTTCCTTTCTGGAGCCACATCCAATGAACAATGAGGAGATTCAGTGGATTGAGGAGGATTTAATTTTTTCTTGTGGGGTTTTTCGCAAAAGTGCTGACACATACATTATGCACATGTCAAATTTCTCCCATATAGTAAAATGTGACTGGAGTGCAAGGAAGAATTACTACCGAATTTTCCCGAGGAAGGGGGAGATTTGGGCGATTTGCAAAAGTCGGGGAATGAAATCTAAGGCCGAGAATTGCAGGGATGCATTTCGTATGGTGGAGATTTTGTCTGACTACTTGTCAGATGAACGAAGGATAAATGTTGGGAGTTTGACTGAGGTAGAGGGGTCATTGACTTTCTTCCAGAGGCAGTTTCACGATGGTTTTAGGCTCACAAAATGGGTCACCCGGTCTGAGATGCTGGGGTTCTCGCACCGGGTCCCAGCCTACAATGTAACAGGTCATGAGGGGCAACCCGGTTTGCCAGAGGTGATGTTACAGCTCGAACCCTCTGCGTTGCCTCCCCCCAAGGATTTTTAACATAGAAATAGATACAAAATAATTTGCAGAGAGACTTGTTAGGTTTTGTTAACAAATGCCAGGTTAGATTTTGTGGTGTTGATTGTGATTATTTCATTTAATCGGGTCAGATTTATGTTTCGGCCCCTGTTTTTTGTGTGTTCTGTTTAGCCTACTTCTCTTTAGTGTACTCAGAAAGCATTACATTTTGTGTGGGGGGTACATTGTCATAGAAATTTCTGATTATGCTATTGCAAAGGGCTGGGCTGGGCTGGACTGGACTGATTAAGGTGAAATCCATCTAAAAAAAATGCAAAACCAAACAAAGCGTTAGGTGGATTTAGATGTGAGTTCGGCATTCTATTCTTCTTCATGCATAATTGGTGTATAAAGTTCATTAATTGCAAGGAGAAAACGTGAATTTCTTCGTTAGTTTTTCATATTGAATTTTTGAAGTAGGAGAGTGCAAAACTAAAACGTGACTTATTCTTTGCATGGAGGGTGGTGGCAATTTATTGCACACAAAACCAAACTAGTTTTCAGTTGCATTTTTTAGTGTTTTTTTGTTTCAGTCAAGAGGTTAGAGGTCTAGATATGCAAGTAGGCTATTTTGATCAAGTTTTTGAAATGGATTGAGTTGAAAAATTCAAAGCAAAGTGTGATGTCCTTCAATGAACGAATCTCTCTAGAGAAGTACGGCATTAGAGCAACCTCCTAAGTGAAGCAGAGATTGAACTGATTGCATAGTTATTAGCTTGTTTATTTTAGTTTTGTTAGATTATGTGCTTTCGTTGTGATGTTTGTTATTTTTCTTTACATATAAAATTATAAATGTTACATTTTGTATTTTGGAACTTTTATTTTTTTGTATGAAATTGTTGGTTGGTAATCATCAATTAATTAAAAAAATATATAAAATAGAAGTTTCAATTGAGCAATCCAACTTATTAATTGTCTACAGTTAGTTGAGCAATCCAGTACATTAGGACCAATTGAAATAAGGATGTAATTGGGATGGGTACGGACTACAGATATAAATTAGGGGGCCGAAAAGTGACATGTAGACAGACTGTACCGTCCAATAAATGAGAGTCAAACTTTAACTGTATTCCGGTATTGTTTATGCTTGGGAGTTAGGAATAAGATTTGGTCTAAATGGCTTTGGACCGGATACCGTTCAAAGCCTCTAAAAATCGTATAATTTAAGTCCGAACAGTCGATCCGAACCGCTCAACATGATTTTCATATTAAAATGTACTTAGAGATCAAATTTTATATTTTTTGATAATTGTTTACTATTTTTTTAGATACGTACAACATCACTGTTCCTGAATGGTCCAAAAACAGTAATTTTGTACGTATCTAATAAAATAGTAATTTTTTTTCATAAAATATAAAATTTGGTCTCTGAGCATATTTTAATATGAAAATCATGTTGAGTGGTTCGAATCAACTTTTCGGACTTTTATCGTACGATTTTTTAGAGATTTTGAACGGTGTACGGTCCAAAGCTCTTTGGACCAAACCTCTTCCCTTATACTTAATATACATAAAGTTATTGTATACTTGTACTTATTTATATCTAGTATAAAATATTGAGTGAGGCTACGGTACTATGCATATTGTATTGATCTGTATTTCTAGTGCTCCATATTTTAAATGAGGAGGAATCCACTTATAACATCTTATAATAATTCAGTTTTGTGATTTTTAAAGTCCAAACAGTCGATTCAAATCGTTCAACATGATATCTATATTAAAATGTGCTTGGAGGTAGTATTTTACATTTTTTTTGAATTTTTTTTACTATTTATTAACTATTTTCAAAGTCCAATATCTCTATGATGGTATAGTAAATTTATTATGAGAAGACCATCTCCAAAATATTAAATATAGGGGAAATTGTGAAAATGCCACTCCAAAACTTTCAAATTGTGAAAATGCCACTTCAAACTTTGAAATTGTCAAAATGCCACTCCAAACTTCATTAATTTGTAAAAATACCACTTCAAATAATTAATGACTAAAATACCCTCGCTTGTCCATCTCTGCCTCCGCCCCTCCGCCGCCTCCTCCCGCACCCTCCGCCGACCCGACCCTCGCCCGTCGCAAGAAGCGCAAGAAGCAGTTTCCGGGTATGATTCCCTTCGTCCGTCGCAAGAGGCGGAGATGGACGAGCGAGGGTATTTTAGTCATTAATTATTTGGAGTGGCATTTTTACAAATTAATGAAGTTGGAGTGGCATTTTGACAATTTCAAAGTTTGAAGTGGTATTTTCACAATTTGAAAGTTTTGGAGTGACATTTTCATAATTTTTCCTTAACTCAGTAGCTACAGGGTTAACCAAAGCTAAAGACTGTTGCAATTGGATCTTTAAATCGAAACCACTATTTAGTCAATAAGAACCTATTCATTATATTCAATTCTAAAACACCTAAACTAGCTTGAAATTTACTTAGGCAATATCCTAAGCAATGAATTACTTCATAATTATAAGCTGTTTTATTTATATTTATAATATGTAATACTACGAAGTACGAACTATTAAAGACTGTTACCTTGTAGATTTTTCCCCTCATTTGCATGATTGAAAAAAATATAGATTTAGATAATGTTGATAGTATAAATATAGAATATAATTTAAAAAAAAAAACGGTATAAACGATAGCTTTCACTATAGCTACGCTATTCACAATAGTTTTTTTAGTCTTTCCGCGGCAATGCGATAACCATTATTTAAAACCTTAATTGGTAATCATCAGTTGATTTCGAAAAAATATATTCTGAAGCTTCAATTGAGCAATCCAACTAATTAATTACACACTGTTATCGAGTATGGCTAGTATGACATTATTGTCATTTCAACCTATATAACACCAACTCCAAAATCTACCGAATTGACTTCAAACGGTGAATCCAAACCGTTTAAACCGATCTACTTCATTAGTTGTGCGTTACATGCAAATTTTATAATCTTTCGAATTTATTTAGTATAAAGTCAAGCGGTCAAATGTGTGAGATTTTAAGTTAATTTTAATGCATTAATTTTTCAATATTTTTGACCGCTTGATTTGATACTAAAAGAATTTGAAAATATAAAAAAATTGCATGTAAATACATCACTCATAAAGTAAATCGGTTTGAACGGTTTGGATTAACCGTTTGAACTATATCCAATCAATTTTGAAATTGGTGTCATATGACACCGATGTCATACTATTCACTATTATCATGTACTTCCGAACAGAAATAAACAACAACAGAGTTTTCTTTTCCTCTGCTTATTGAGAGTGCTGTTTAAGCTTCATGCAATGTACAAGTCATATAATTTTTTTTATTTTAACTAAATTGTCCGTACACTCTATGAAGTTAAAACAACACTGTCAACACTTTTACCCAATCGTCCAAATTTTTTTCTTTAGACGCATTTAATACTTTACTGTTGCTATTCATCGACAGTTATTAATTACCTACAATTAATGCTTATTCAAAAGAAAGAGCAAATCATATGTTCCGAATGAGATACACCATTCATTTCGGTTTCGGTTGATTTTTGTCCATTCAATAGGTCAAATTGAATTATGGACGTAATTGGCGTGGATACAGAGATAAATTAGGTGGCCAAAAGTGACATTCAGACAGTTTTATAGTTTATAAACTGTAACATCCAATAAATGAGAGTCAAACTCTAACTGTATTCCAAATTAAAGTGTTTATACTTAATATATACGTTATTGAATATGTGTTACTATCTAGTATAAAATAATTTATTATATTTTTCAAATTATTATAAAAAATTCAACTTAAAAAACTTTGTCGAATAAATAAATATATAGCTTTCAGAATGTTTATTTCAGTAACACAAGGAATAAAACAACTTAAAAAATGTTCATTTGTTTTACTGTTTGACTTTGTACTAAATGAATTCAAAACTTTAAATTTTTTACATTTACATGCATCACTTATGAAGTAGATGGATTTCAACCAGTTGGATTCATTATTTGAAGCCAATCCGATGAACTTTTGGACTTGTGCTCACCAACCTCTCTTAGTAAGCACATCACATCCTAGCCTTGCTCATATAATAGCATTTGAAAAAAAGAGCGAGGCTTTGGTAAAATGCATATATTACGGATCGACTCGTGCTATGGATTTTTGTAAAGTTCAAAAAGTCAATCCAAACCATTAAACATGATTTTCATATGAAAATGTACTTGAAAAACAAATTTCATATTTTTTTTTTAACTTTTAACTATTTTTTAGATCCTTAAATAGATAGAAAATCAGTTTTTGGATAGTTCAGAATTTTCAAATCAAGTGATTTTTTACACATCTTAAAAGAATAGTAATAAAATTCTAAGAAATTGATTTGCAATTACATTTTCATATGAAGATAATATTGAAAGGTTCATATCGACAATTTGAACTTTAAAAATGAAAATATAAGTCCATAGTGTGGACCGATGTAATACGCATGTTATATTACACATCGATAAATGATATAATTATCACTCTTCTAAAATAAATAAACATAAATTTGTTAGTTTTATTTCATTATATGACCTATGTTATTATTGTGCACCAATTTCATTTAAAGAAATTAACGAAAAAACACCAGAATTTTTGATGGAAGAATTCTGATTGCTATTAATTATTATATTGGCCCCAAAGGTTGCCTCAGAATATTAAAAGACCTCTTCTCTGTTTGAGGGGATATTATTCTGAAAGGATTTTCGTCCAATTTGTAAGAGAGAAGTAAAGAAAATGCTGAAGGTTTCCATCATCAGATCTGAGGAAAACTATTGAAAATCGGTATTAACGCTTCCGCTTAAAGATGTTTTCAATTCAGAACTATAAGATTTAAATTTCTTTGCTATTTTATTTTGAATTTACGGATTTTGGATTACGTGTTTCTGATTGTAAAAATATGTTATGTTTTATTATGTCTATCAAAATTAATTCTAAGACGAAGAATTTTTTTTAGCATGATGCTTCTTTCTTGTGGAAATATATATACTCGTGCTTATTTTAGAACATCGCTATCAACTCACGTATGTTACATTGTTACTTCTCATGGTATCCGTGAATAATGATTTATTTTATACGGGTAATACGACTAGAGATTCTCTGGTTATCGTTTAAATAATTCATAGTCAAGATAAGACTTCATTTGGCACACTTTATTCAGAATTATTAATTTATGTTAAGACATAAAGGAACCGAATCATTTCAGCCATTTCTAAAGGAAGCAAAGGGATTTCTAAATATTTGATCTAATAATTATGAAACATTCAAAAGGAGTGATTCTCTACTTTTCTAAAAAATTAGTACATTTTTTTTAAATGTAAAATTTGGTCTCCAAATACATTTGAACTTTGAAATATACAAATTCATAATAAGACTGATCCGTAATATGCATATTATCATAGTCTCACTCATACTTTATTATAGTTTGTAAAACGATTATAAAAAAAATCAAGTTAAAAATTTTGTTGAATAAATAAATATATATTTTTCAGAATATGTATTTTAGTAACGTAAGGAATAAATACTTCTATCATCAAGTATAAATATTTTCTGAAAAAAATATAAATAAAATTATTGTGCAAATAAGAGATGCAGATAGAACATACAATTATTGCTCTTTCTAAAATATTAAAAAAAAAAAATCTAAACAGGGGCAGTAAGACCAAGAAAATTCTTAACATGTGCTTTCTTATTTGGAAAATATACCCGTGTTTATTATAAAACCTCACTATCAACTTATCTATTTTACATTTTTTTTAAAAGCTTGGTAGATAGAGACTGCTAAGGTGTATGTTACATTGTTAACTATCCATGTAGTATTCATGAAATCTGATTTATTTTATACGAGTAATACAAATAGAGATTCTCTAGTTATCATTTGAATAATTCATAGTCAAGATAAGACTTTATTTAAAACACTTTCTTCATAATTTTTTATTTTTAGAAATATATTAAATATTTTGTGGGAAAGTAGATAGATGAGAAACTTTTATCGATCCCATTCCTTGAGATATTTCTGAAAAAAAAAAAAATCAAATTATTTATTCAGTTTCTTTAGATATTTTTAAATAATTGCAGGTCTTCATCAATTTTGGTAAGAGAAATTTTGAATGCTTTTGCGTGACCGACGTGTCCGGTTCCTATTCGGGGCCAGTATTATTTGAGATTTGAGATTCGTGTAGAATGTATTTGAACGATTGAGATAATTCAAAAAGTCACGCAAAGTTTGAGATATCTCAGAGGATGCGAATTCCATCTCCGCTCCTCAATTTTTATTATTTTTTATTTATTTTGAGCAGGTGATTTGCATCAGTCAGTTACAGTTACGTTGTTGTTTCCCTTCGCTCTCTTTCTTTTCTTTTAAAGGTGTTCTGGAACACAACCTTAGCATCAATGCAAAATGGAGACCTACATGAATACATAAAAGAACTAAAGTAATACTTTGGTTCCTTTTAATTTCGGAGCTTTCTGTGATCGAATTTGAAAACATGCGTCGTTGCATAAAGAAACCAAATTATGATTCAGTTTCTACTAAATCAGCCAAATCAAGTATAAATATTTTCTGAAATATATAAATATATTTATTGTGCAAATAAGAGATTCAGTAGAATTATTACTCTTTCTAAAATATATATAAAATATGTAATTCTAAACGGCGGCAGTAAGACCAAGAAAATTCTTAGCATGAGCTTTCTTATTTGGATAATATACTCGTGTTTATTATTAAGGAGTAAGATTTGGTCCAAATGGCTTTGGACCGGACACCGTCCAAAACCTCTAAAAATCTTAAGATTAAAGTCCGAACAGTCGATCCGAATCGCTCAACATGATTTTCATATTAAAATATGCTCAGAGGCCAAATTTTATATTTTTTGAAAATTGTTTACTATTTTTTTATATACATACAATATCACTGTATCTGAACGGTCCAAAAACAATGATTTTGTACATATAAAAAAAAATAGTAAAAAAATTTCAAAAAATATAAAATTTGGTCTCTAAGCACATTTTAATATGAAAATCATGTTGAACGGTTCGGATTGACTGTTTAGACTTTAATCGTACAATTTTTAGAGGCTTTGGACGGTGTCCGGTCCAAAGCCATTTGGACCAAACTTTATCCCTATTATAAAACCTCGCTATCAACTCTACGTATGTTACATTTTTTTTTAAAGCGTGGCAGAGGCTGCTATAGGGTATGTTAATTAAAATTATTACATTGTTAACTATCCAAGTATCCATGAATTATGACTCATTTTATACGAGTAATTAATACAACTAGAGATTCTCTTGTTATCATTTGAATAATTCATAGCTAAGACTTTATTGAGGACGCTTTCTTCCGAATTTTTTATTTTTAGAAATATATTAAATATTTTGTCGGAAAGTAGATAGATGATAATTTTTTGTCGATTCCATTCATTTAGCAATTTACAAAAAAAAAAAAAAAAATCAAATAATTGATTCGGTCTATTTAGATATTTCTAAAGAATTGCTGGTTTCTGATTTGGCCAATGCAAAAAGGAAATCTTGCATCAATGCATAAAAGTACCGAAACATTCAAAATTTTAAGGACCAAAAGCATTGATATTCCTTTAACATTAATGCAAAAAAGAAAACCTACACCAATGCATAAAAGACCACAACAATGCTTCGGTTCCTTTAAATTTCAGATATTTTGTGATCAAACTTTAAAACATGTATCTTTGCATAAAGGAACCAAATCATTGATTCAATTCTTGCTTAAAGCAGTCGAATCAATGACTCTATTTTTTCTAGAGAATAATAGTTATTTGTCATTTCAAAGCCTTCAAATCTGAAAAATGTTATCACGGAACTATAAATCTGAAAAATATTATCACGGAACTATAAATCTGAAAAATACCACTCTAAACTTAGTTAATTCTTAAATTTGCCACAAATACACAATTTTTATAATTTTTTTTATTAAAAATTAACTGAAAATATAGTTTTGAGATACTTATAATGAGAGATCTGAAGGGTATATAGGGAAATGCAGAAATACGTATCTCAAACTGTATTTTTCAGTTAATTTTTAATAAAAAAGTATAAAAATTGTGTATTTGTGGCAAATTTAAGAATTAACTAAGTTTAGAGTGGTATTTTTCAGATTTATAGTTTTGTGATGGTATTTTTCAAATTTGAAAATTTTAGAGTGACAAATAACTAATTTTTCTATTTTTTTATGGCATCGAAAAAATGACCATCCATCTCTTTCCGACAAAATATATATCATATTTCTAAAAAAATAAAAAAAATTCTTCACTTCTTCTTGGGTGCATATAAACGAGAGCATGACTATGACATTAATTAGTAATAATAATTAGTTACAATACACACCCAAGTGAAAGCAATGTGTTAGATGTGCAGTCTATTTAGTCATGGTGCATCAGCATATCTTGCTAATAAAAGGAAAAAAATATATCAAATGTCTAGGCTGCATCATATTTATTGCGCACATTAGATTTTTGTTTTAATTTATTTCTATAACTTTTAGTTATCTTTTTTTTTTTTACAGTCATTTGGCTATTGTCAACCAAATAACCAATAAATTATTATTAGATTAAAAATAGATTCCTAATAAATGTTAAGAAATAAAATGAAACAAAACATAATTAAACATAATGATCAAGCTATTATCTATTATTACTAAATTGAAAGTTAAAGGGACCAAAATGTAAAGTAAAAAGAAAGGAAAAGGGAAAGGTCCCAAAAGATTTGAGACATGTTCTTATTTATAGAGTGGAAAAAACGTGCCGTTTCGTACCGTGTCGTGATCAAGTAAACAGTTAACACATGCTGTGCCGTGACTAAAATGTGGAGGGATGGTCACGGCATGACTCGCGTGCCGTGTCCAAACGTAACTAGTTACGTTTCTCACATTTAACTATTTTTCATATATATTAGTTTATTCAAGATTCATTATTTGATCAATACTTAACGGTTCTAATTACACGTGACTCGCATGACCACGTGCCGTGCCGTGACCGGATTTTTAGGGTGACGTGCTGTGCCGTGTCAAAATTTCAAAAGATGATCACGGCACGTGACACACGAGTCACGGCACGGAAAAGTCACACGTGCTGTGCCGTTCAGTGACAGAACCGGCTTCGCTGTACCATTTTGTCCCACTCTACTTACAAGGGTCTTTGACTTTGTAATGCTAAATTTAAAGTTTTAGTTTGTTATCACAAAAATCAATTTTCGTGACCAAATTTAGGCAAGAATCGGTTGCAAAATCAAATATGTGTTTGGAGAGTGGCTTCTCATATGTGTTTTTAACAAAAAGTAATAGTACATGTACCACTTTGTATCCGGTACCTGGTTAAATTAATCTTATCTTCATGGAATATTAGATAGATGTACCGCCAAAAGCTACAAATTAGTGGGTCCAACTAAAGTTGAAGCTATTCATAATTTTCATGCATGAACCTTTATGCCTAGATATTTGTATTTACCATTTGAGAAATCTAGGTCCACAGAGATGGGAATGATTTTAATCATAGTATACATGCATGCATGAAGTATTGAAGTGTTGTTATAAATTCAATACTTAGTTAATCTTAAATATAAATTTATTTGGTTCTAACTACAAATATTCACAATCTAATCTAGCATGACAACTTTTTTTCCATCTTTTATTTTATTTTAAATAATGCTAAAAGTGAATGTAGTCTGATTTGAGTTGAGCTTGATTAATTGATAATATATATAACTTGGATGATATTGACAATTTTTCAATATTTTTTTAAAAATTTTAAATTTCACATTTAAAATGTGATCTATGCTCTATATCAACAATAAAAATAAATAAATTAAAAGTTTAATAGTTCAACAAAAGAACTTAAAAATTGCCTGCAATCCTATTTTTTTTTTTTTTTTTGAAAAAAACTTATAATTCATAGCAATTCGCATTAACACTTAATTATTAAGTTATGTAAAACTAATAATATATCCACAACTTTTTTATTTCTAATTTTCAAAATACTTGTTTGATTTAATATATTTATCAAAATATTCAAGTTTGTCCATTGTCAATAATAGATAAACCGATTTCCGTGTTTATAAAGAGCAATTACAGTGTTTAGATCCATTTCAGATCGGCTGATCAGACCGAGAAAAATTGGTTCTGCAATTTTTCCGGTTTGGTCTACTAAAAAAATTGTGTATATAAACTGAACCGGTCAAATTAAACCAGCCAGAATGATCAACTTTTAATATAAAATCCAATGACATGTGCATCAAAGAACCCCAGTTTAGAATAATTTCGATTTAATTCTTATGTTTTCTGTTATTCTCTCCTCAAATTTTTTTTGTTTATGTCCGAATCTTTATTCTGTCTTCTCGAGTAAGAGTAAGAACGAAAATAAAATGCCGCATTGTTATGTGCTCCAATAATGCATTACATCTTTGTTATTTCTGTTTTTAAAGTCAAAATAGTCCATCTGAATGCTCAACATGAACTCCATATTAAAATATATTTGAAAATCAAATATTATTTTTTTTGGAATTTTTGGAATTTTTTAAGATAGTTACAAAATCATTGTTTTTTATGAGATTCTGGATCATCCAAAATCAATGATTTTGTACCTATTTAAAGTTAGTAAAAAAATTCTAGAAATAAAATATAAATTTCAGTTTGGATCGATTGTTTGGACTTTGAAAATAGAGATAAGGATGTGAGGCGTGATTAGAGCACGAATACAATGCGACAATTAGGGGTGTTCATACCCCAGTTTAATCGGTTTAAACTGGATTGAGAGAGTTCGGTTTAAATAGTTTGGTTTTTCCGGTTAAATTGATCAGTTCGGTTTATTTTTAAATCCGATTTAATAGTTCGGTTCAGTTTAGAAACTTTAAAACCGGTTAGACTGAACCAACCGAAAATTTTAAACTCAACCCCCATAAGAACCGAACATTTAAAAAAAATAAAAAATAATGACATAATGTATATTGCTTGGTTCGGTTTAAAACCAGTTAAACCGAACCAAACTAAATTTTCAAATATATTTTCTTAAAAATTAAAAAAATAACAAAAATATTTATTTTTAATGATTAATATCATAATTTGGTTCAACAAAACAAACTAAAATTTACTTCGGTTTGTTCTTATTTGGTTCTTATTATATTTTAGTTCGATTCGGTTTGATTTTTGAAAATCGAATAGAACTTTGGTTCGAATAAAACCAAACTGTACCGATAAACACCCCTAGCGATAATTTTAACCCTACTCAGGATTTTTATGGATAGTACGTTAAAAATATAATTAACTTATTTAAAATCTTGATATCACATAAATATTAAAAAAAAGGGCGATTAAATCAATTAACTTATACTAATAAACCGTTGATCAAAACTTTACTGGATTTATGGAGATGGAGAGTCCACTATAATGAAATTTTCATGTTAGAACTAAATTTTAAATATGAATCTTAACAAAAAAAAATTAACACATATGAAATTGTGCACATACAAAATTTATTAAAACTAGAAAAAAAATAAGCATACTAAAATTTATTGGATACAATTTTTTTTACCTCTTGATATTTGCACAAAACTATATATAAAAACTTCAAAATTTGTGATTAAAAATGAAACTCATAAAGTAATAAATAATGGCAACATAATTCTTTCAATATGACAAAGATAAGCAGATGAACTAAAATAGTGAAATACATCTTCAACCATATAAAGGTGTTAAGCCTGGTACAACCTAAAAGGTAAAAATGTGCCGTGTCGTGTCGTGATTAATATGTCATGATTAAAATATTGAAGATGGCCACGGCACATGAGTCACGTTGTATTTGAACGTGACTGGTCACGTTTGGTAACGTTTAACTATTTTTTTCATAATTTAGATTAGTTTATTCAAGATTCACCATTCGATCAAAATCTAATGGTTTTAATTATACGTGACTCGTCTGAAGTCGTGCTATGACCAAATCTTTCGCATGCCGTGCCAAATTTTCAAAAGATGACCATGGCACACAAATAATCACGACACATAAAAATCACACATATTATATCGTACCATATCGTACCATACCGTAATCGTACCGTTTCGTAACGAAGCTAGCTCTTGCGTGTCATTTTTCCCACCCTAGATACAGCCTTTTTAAATATGTCAAACCGCAATATAAAATATGAAATAATGAGATATCATTTGGAAGAAACAATGATAACTCGCACCATAATTGCTCAGAGTCAGAGACTCAGAGGTAAAAAAGGAAAAAAAAGAAAAATAGAACAGATTGCTTGCTCCATACGCATCCAACGCGTCATGTCTCACTGTCAATTCCTTTATACACGCGCTGTAACAAAGGATTTATATGTGTCAATATTAGGGGTGAAAACGGAGCGGATACGGAACGGATAGTGGTAAAACTATATCCATATCCACATTTTAATGAACGGATACGAATACGGATAGTAAACGGATATCAAAATGTAAAATCAAATCCACGTTAAACGGATACGGATACGGAGCGGATAATCCACGGATATGAATACGAATATGGATATAAAACGAATAATTGTCGGATAACGAACCTTAAGATATTCAAATACTAATTAACAAAATTGAAATATGAAAATGAATACTTTCCATTGGTTTATTTAAGTTTATAATCCTTAGTCCCATGGAAAATCAATTAAACGAATATTATAAGTTGCCATTTAGAGTTTAGATTCAATCGGACCGCTAATTGAATAAAGAAACTAAATGAAACTATAATACTATTCAATTATGATTTGGGCCATAGATCTAGAATTATAAACTTATCCAATGGAAAGTAAAAAATTATTCATTTTCATATTTCAATTTTGTTAATTAGTATTTGTATCTTGAAGTTCAATTGATCCGATTAAAGCAGCCCAATGCCCCGACATATAGAATTATGGTTTATTTATCATTTGTCCCACAAACATCAAAAGAAAAGTTTTGATTGCGCTGGAACCTCTATAAAGAAGCTGGAGAGGCTGACCATTGAATAGGACGGGTCTGACTCAGATAATGAGTAATGGATTCGGGTCCGGAAATCCTTAAATGAGTTTTGAATAATTTTAATTTAAAACACTGTTCGGATACATGTGGATATCCAATCCGTTTAAACATTGCTGTCCGAATCCGTATCCGTATCCGGATACTGTTGCAACTTATATCCACCCGGATAATCCGGCTCCGTTTTCACCCCTACAGTCAATATAGATAAATTCTTTTTTTTTACAGGTTATAACTATAAAATGTCAATGTAGGTATACAATTGGAATAAGATTTGGTCCAAATGGTTTTGGATCTGATACCGTCCAAGACCTCTAAAAATCGTACGATTAAAATCCGAACAGTGGATCCGAACCGATCAACTTAATTTTCATATTAAAATTTGCTTAGAGACCAAATTTTATATTTTTTGGAAATTTTTTATTATTTTTTTAGATACATGCAAAATTACTGATTTTGGACCATTCAAAAATAGTGATGTTGTATGTATCTAAAAAAATAATAAATAATTTTCAAAAAAAATATATAAAATTGGGTCTCTGAGCACATTTTAATATGAAAATCATGTTGAGCAGTTCGGATTGACTATTTTGATTTTAATCGTAGGCTTTGAACGATATTAGGTCCAAAGCCATTTGGACCAAAACTTATCCTAAATTTTATTCAAAAAATGAACGATCCAATTAGTTAACTAAACTCTAACCTGTAAATCAGTGACCCGAGTTAATCTGGGATTCAAATCCTCTGTAGAGGATGGGCCTCACTCACTCTACGGTTTGAGATTCAGGGTGACCTAGGGGCAGTATTATTAGGCTTTGAGATTCATGTCAAGTTATAGGGGCAGTATTATTAGGCTTTGAGATTCATGTCAAGTTAAAAAGAATAGTCCAAATTCACTAATTGTAAAATATTCCCGTGTGCAATATTGGAGAGGATGTGAATTCGTTAATCAGTGACCCGAGTTAATCGGGTCGATGACCGATCCAGTTATAATAATATCTATATGAAATTAATTTTATTTATATTTGTTAAATATCAATCATTTTAAATTCTATTCATATCTATTAAGTACTAACTTTATCTGTATCTTAATCTTACATGTTAAGGTTAACAACATACATATAACGGATAATTATCAAATAAATTGATAATTTTTTTAGCTGGCCACCACATTAAATCTAACAGTTTTAAACTTTTAGTAGTTATAGTACGTACGAGTGGGAGATATTCTGTATAAAATTACTCTTATTTGTATTATCTATTTGTTAAATATTTGTTTTATTCATATCATATTATCAATTAATCGATTAAGTGTTAATGTTATATATATATCTTAATCTTACTCGCTAAGGTCAACGAATAACATACATATAACGGATAAATATTAAATAAATTGATAACTTGTATAATCTGACTAAAAAATCTATCAAACAAATGAATATGTTATTTTTAAAATTAAACACATCATATAGATAATATGATAAATTATAAAAAAAATATAACTATTAATTTCATTACTTTTATAATAATATATTACTAACAAAATAAAATTATATTAAATGTTATATAAATCAATTTCATCATATGTTACTAATTAAATAAAACAATATCAACTGTCAATCTCTTCATAATAATAAATATTATATAATTAATGTTCAAATAAAAAATATCAGATTGATTTTGGAGGCCTCATGATTTTGTATTTATCAATTATTTTGTAGGCTAACGAATACAAAATAATTCTTATTCATATTTTACTCAATTTTTTTTTTATCAATATCTTTATTCAATAAACCTATTTAATGAAGATAATAATTTTTTTCATCCATATCCGCCTCAGCGGATAATCGGATATAATGCGAGCAAGTTCCATAAACACGTAAATGGGTTTCATTGACATCTTAGTTAAAATTATCATTTACTAACCCTGAAGATAATTTCAGTAACTTCCAAGGTCACATCGGAATAATTTCATTTAGAATTCCACTCTTTCAGATTCCAATTTTTGGTCCGACATGTACGACTATGCACTTCCCCGGATCAATATTCTCTCAGGTACCGTAGAGGATGGGCCTCACTTTACGGTTTGAGATTAAATCTCAACCGGATTGAGATTCGAGGGAAATATGGGGGCAGTTTTATTGGGCTTTGAGATTCGTGCCAAGCTAAAAATAACGGTCCGGATCCACTAATTGTAAAAGATTCCCTTTTCAGGTAATGCACTGGATATGCCTCGAATTCACATCCTCTCTCTTACCGCACAAGATAATCTTTTACAACTACTTCATCCGGACCATTGATTTTAACTTCGAACGAATCTCAAAGCCCAATAATACTGCCACCTATTTCCCCCCGAATCTCAAATCCGTAAAGTGAGGTCCATCCTCTGTTAGTAATAGAGAGGATACGGATCCCTTCCCCTCTCCCCTACTTGGATAAAAAGAGAGCACTTTGATTTTCTAGAGGAAACAGGAGAGAGAGAGAGAGAGAGAGAGAGAGAGAAAGAAGGAGATGCAATCACAAGGCGAAGAAAGTTAAAGACTTGAGAGCAATTCATAGCAGGAACAGGAAGTTGATAAAATCCCTGGCAGGCGTAGAGAGAAATCAATCGCATGAATTAAATGAGAAGAGCTGCCATGTCTCAAGCTCTAAGAGTTGTAGAGAACTTGTCTCTTCCATCGGTACCATCTCTGTTTCTCTCTGTTTTTCTACAGTATTAATTCTCTGATGTTATCTTTATTCGATCGCTGTAAGTTGTAGAAGTCTTCGACAATTGATTAGCAACTAATTGCAATGTAGCTACAAGCTTAATAGTTAATACATATAACATTAAATGAATAAATTGCCATGAATTGTGTTCTTCAATTTAAAGAGCTTCAAATCCCAAATACTGCTGTTAATTATGATAATTTTTTAACTTGAAATTAAAATATCAACGTGAAGCTTAGTGCATCGCATCACTTGTAGCGGTGTCAATTATTAGTGTAGCATTCATAGGTGCATTATTATTAGTGCAACTGTCAAATACTAAAGTTTTCTTGTCTCCTTCCTTTATTTTTTTTTCTTCTTCTTCTTCTTTGATTCGAACGGAATGTGTAGGTAGGACCTATGGGTTTTCAATAAAAAAAAAAAGGACCAACTACACTTTCATATCCAAATTCTCTTGTACTTTGACAGAGCTGATTCGACTTCCTGCACCACACTAATCATATTTTTTTATTTTATTTTGTCTCTAGTCGTGTGCTGCATGAAACTATATTTTCTCTGTCAATATCCTCAATGTTCTGAAAATTACGATAATCAAGACATAAATTGAGAAAAATTTAATTTATTTCTTATCTCTATTTTTCTTTAAGACAAAGAGGAGAGATCAAATAGTGAAGTTTTCTTGTCTCTCTCTCTCTCTCTCTTTTTTTTTTTTGTTCTTTGATTCAAACGGAATGTGTAGGACCAGCACTTCCAAATCCAAATAATCGATTTTAAACAAAATAATATATTTTATAAAAATAATTTAAGGAAATAAAATCCTATGATAATATGAGAGAGGCAGCTTCTAAAGAAAATAATCAATGCAAGATAAAATTGTCTATATATTTAAATAATTTTGTGTTAATAAAATGATGAGTAGAGTAGTATTAATATCATCACACCTTTACAGATCATGTGGAATAGATCCTATATTTGTTTTTTTTGTCACTGTTTCCTGGCCCCACTAGCATATAAATGGGACCCAGTGCGTAACTAGTAGTCTAGTAATAAGATGTATTATAAAAATAATAAAAATTAAACAAATGATCCGAGCTCCATTTTTGATACAGCGAGAATTCTGAGGGACTGTTCGGCTTTGTTACTGTGCGCGTGAGAAAAAAAAAATTATTTTAAATTAGAGTCCAACACATTTCTGTTCCCGTTCCCGTCTGTAAGCTAAACATGCTCCCTGACTGTATTAGCAATTTATCACTTGGTACAAAAGGTGTATAAATTGAGATTTCTCAATGGTTGCAATCTTAAGTGTAATAACAAGTATAATACATAATTTACCTGATAACAAGAATTCAATGTTAATCATCATAACAATTTGAATTATATATTCGAATTATTAATCTCCATAGTGATGTGATTAATTAATCCACAAAATTGACAATTTTTTAATTGTCTGCACTATTTTTCATATTAATCAAGATTTTGATTGTTTGTTTCATAGTTGGGCAAATTATTACTGTCAAATCAATCATGACACCTTGTAGTAAGTACAAATTGTGGCACTAAAACTTCTCTTGATAAAATATTACCGGAGAAATTAAAGTGCAAATTTTTTTAAAAGAAAGAAACAAAAGTTCCTTTTGTCCCACTAATCAACTAAGTTCCATAAAGAACCATAAAGATACATTAATTAATTAATTAAATTGCAGAGCGCAGAAAGGTTGTCTAATATCAGCTCATGAGCTCAACTACAAGTCATTTTCATTACATAAATGAATAATAAAACCTTCCTTTCTCATTGGTTAGAAGTTTTAAATGCCACAATTTCTTCCAAAATGGAAGAAACCATTATATCCTTTTCTCTCACATCTTGTCACATATACTACGACCAATCAAGTCAAAATCTATGAAATTATCTCAAAAGTTGTTCGTTTCATCTGAGATATTTTTCGTTGAAAAATATTTTTTCTCGTTAGATTTTTTTTTTAAATAATTTTTTTTTTGCAATAGTGGAATTCCACATGTTTCATTGTGAAACAATGTCCATACAAATGGAGTATAGTATTAAATATTCATTTATTCTAAACTAATGAAATAACATCCATCTAACAAGCATAAAATTCACAAAACAAGATAACAAGGTAACAAAATAAAATTCACTAATATCAATCTTTTTTTTTAAATAATAATCGCCAATAACGGGAATTGTTTGGTTCTTGTTAAAAGATCTAGATCATATGTTGCGTAAAGTACGAATTATATACAAATAAATAAATAAATGTGAATCAACTACTAGCAATACTAAATTTTTTTGAAGGCGATGTGATGACTGCCATTGATGGATGAGTCCAGACAAAAAATGTCACTGACGATTTGGTTAGACGTACCAATAATAACAACTTTTTTTGAATAATATTCATATTATATTCAAAATATATTTTTTAGCAGATATTTTTTTTTTTAAATTTGACGAATTATACAAGGAAAGAAACTATCAATATTATATCATTGTAGAAAAACATATTTTTTTGAATTATATACACACGCTATTATTTAAACTATAAACTTTTTTCGGTAGAACTAAAGTGTCCCTAGGAGTACCAAGTCTTTTTGTACTCTTAACTATAAAACTTATCGGATTAACTTCGAATGACGAATCTAAACTGTTGAAATTCTTCTACCTTACGAGTGATGCGTCTACATATAAAATTTTTAAAATTTCGAATTAATTTAGTATAAAGTCAAGTGGTCAAAATTAAAAGATTTCTAAATTAATTTTAATGCATTTATTTTTTAGAAGCCTTTTGATCAATTTACTTTATACTAAATTAGTTCGAAAGTTTAAAATTTTCACATGTAAATGTATCACTCATAAGGTAAAAAAATTTCAACGGCTTAGATTTATCGTTCGAAATTAATCCGATAAATTTTAGAATTAAAAATAAAAAAAAACTTTGTACGAGCACCCTAGTTCCACTCAACTTTTTTTTATCTTATAGAATCACATAATTGTGGCTGCACTAATTTGTGAGTTGTTAATTTGTTACCAAGTGCGCTTCCTTTATTGTCACGTGGGTTACAGTAATTTGTCATTTTGTCAAACCCCTTGACATGAAATTTTTGATTATTTTTTTCTTAAAAAGATGAAGAGGAAAGCATGTGAGGAAAGCGAGAGGGTTAGGTATGGTTTTAACTTGAGCGAATTTAAAAGTGTAAACACACATCATCTTCACGAGTTTCTTTCCTAAGCAAATTAACCCAGAATTTTTTTATTTTTAGAAATTTAATAAAAAATTTTTTTTATCGAGAATGATTCGATTTCTTTTATGAAATTGAAAAATTAAAACATTCCATCTATTTTTTTTTTAATTTTTTTAATTATTTTCTAAAACTAAAAAAATTCTGAAATTAACCTTCCAAAAAGACCAACAAATTAATGAGAAATTCTGTATCAAGACTGATTTTCTTGGACACTAGAAATGAAAAATTCAACCAATTTATGATTTCTGAATTTTGAGTGGGTAAAGCTTTGAATTTATGATTTATTTGACCAAGTCAAAGTTATCTGATAGTGGTCAACATAATACACCGTATTAAATGCGTATGATGGTAGAATGATTAGGTAAGAAAAAAAAAATTCATTGCAATATAATTCCAAGTCATGGCTAACCTGTCACCTACACAAAATTCTCACCTCTATTTGTATATCATATTAACCCCACAATAAATAAGAAAAATAAAAGATTCATTCACCTTTGCATGTGCCAAGCATTTTCCTTTTCCTCAATATTTTTTGTTTTAAATACCAATTCCCTAAAAAAAAATATATATAGCGCTTGACTTCAACATACCAGATCTGAATAGCATTTAAAAGAAATAAGAATTGCTTATTGGGGAAATAATAATGCCTGACTAATGAATAGGATGGTAGAATGATTAGGTAAGAAAATTCATAACAAAGAATCCAATCACCATCAAAAATTACAAGTTGTCATGTAATATACAACCTTATCTATGTATATTTATTTATTTCTTCTTTTGCCATACCGCTGTTAAATGTCACATGTTATACCATTCAAAGTTTACAAACATACCATGCGCAAAAGTATACAAACTTACAGTAAGTAACCTTATCTATACAAACTTATCTATATATTTTTATTTATTTGATTGTGGGTTTTTGTATTATGCTTACATGTGAAACTCAAATAGTTTTTTTTTTTAGTACCATTGACCAAATTAAATTAGAGTTATTTTAACAAATGCTAGAGAATTTTTATTGGTGTGAAATCGTATATAAATTTAAATTTGTACGGGGTCCATACTTGACAAAATTTTATATAGAATTAACATTTAATTTTCCACTTAGCGGAACAAAATTAGTGGGTGGGTTTGCGTCAAATTACTCTGAGTGAGCGAATTTATTTCTAAATAAAAAAAACATTCCATATTTATTTTCTTTTCCATTTAAAGTAGTAGGTAATTGTCAAAATTAATAATAATTTCCAACAAACTAGAAATTCTGAAAAAAAAAATGAAAAACAAGGTAGGATCGGTGTTTGCAACTCCTACCATATTTATAGATTTTATATGGTTTAATTCCTCCAAATTGAATGCCACATATCATATCATTAATTCATCTTTGCTGAAGCTGGTTACCAAATGCAGGTGCAGGTGGTGGTGATGAATGCAAATATGGGCTGCATTCACTGTCGCCGGAGGGTCACCACCATCGTCTCCAAAATGAATAGTGAGTATTGACTTTGCGCGCGCACGCACACACATAAAATTTACATAAAAACATAGGAACAGAAAATAGTTCATAATTAACGAGGACTGATGCTTTATTGGCAATTGGCAATTGGCAATGTACATTTTGGTGGCCAAAATTAAATTTCATGATTAAACTAAGTAACTATCATGCTCCAAATTTTTCTTGATTGATGCTTCTTAACTTTGCAAATGTTGCATATAAATGAAATTATTGTAATACAATGAGTTTTGTTAATAATAACTTCATAGTCAAGTTAAACACTCCATATATATATTAATTTACATAAGAATGATAAATGTTTCAGAAAAAGTATATAAAAAAATAATTCATAAGTGAATGTCTGTATACAAAATAGATACTAATAGATAATTGCTTTTGCAGCAGGATTGCTAGACTACATGGTAGATTTTGGTAAGAAAGAGGTGGTAGTTAGAGGCAAAATGACAAGTAAAAAGAAGAGCAACATGAAATTTCCAAATTTTTGTGGGTTATTCAGGCTACATTATAGTGGAGCTGATGATCTATCAAGTGCTTTCTCTGTGCCTAAACTAACTCCAAAAGATGCCATTTGTTTATGTGTGAAATTTTGATAACCATTCTGGTTGTTTCCTTTCCCCTTTTGTTGTATTTGTAAATTATTAGTTTTGACAAAAGGTAGAGCTTGATGAAAAAAAAAAACATATATACATCCTTTAGAACAAAAGGAGACAGACTGATATGCACAGCTGTGCAAATAGCATTCAAGATGTGGAGGATCATGTAATTCTTGATTAAATTCAATTTTTTTCATGTATGTAAAAACTTTTACCTATGTTGGTGCTAATAGTATTTTCAAATATTTTACCATTCAAAATTGGATTTACGATGATACACTTTGATTCATTATTTAACCAAACTGAAGCAGTCGGCTTGCAAATGAGATTAATAATTTTTGGATTTACTATGCATTGCTTAATTTTTTTTTAACAAATGTCAAACAAGGATGATGATAAGAGCAAAAATGTAAAGATACAAAAGACAAAATAGGATACACAGATAGCAAATTATTTCTTCTCCAATCAATGAAAATAAACATAGTTACAAATGTTATCAGCAATTTTATTTTTGATGACAGCCCTCCTAGAAAGCATAGGAAAATGAGTCAAAAGTATAGAAGGAAAGTGCGAATCTCCATTGGCACCAACTCCACCACAAGCTCTGACAAGTCAACAGGCCTGCCTCGGACAGGATCGGATTGTCTGTCAGAGCCATCTATCCTCCATTTAAGTCGGTTCTTCTCCATTTCATCCCTCCCTTGGTTCGCAGTCAAGCTTGTTTCCCGTATCCTACTTATCTGAAAATCACACACTTTTATTTTAGTTTGCTGAGAAAATACATAAGGGCAAGTTCACATACTGTGATATTACCTTGTTGCCCTTGAAGAGTTTATTGAGGTCGACACTAGCCATGACTGAGAGATCTTTGTCCTCTCCAACCTATAACAAAGACCAGCACTTCTATAAAACATCTCCTTGTAAATTGTAATACCTAGAGCTCATTTGCACCAGCATATTCCGATAGATGTACTTTACTATAATCTAGTGTGGTAAAATAAAAATAAAAAATGAGTGAAGGCAACTTAAAATAAAATAAAAAAATGGGAGAGAAATAGAAGTACAAAAGTGGTACTCAGAAAATAAAAATAAAAATAGAAGACCTCGTATAGATGAGCCAAGCGCAGCAGGACACTGCCATCTTCAAGCGACTAATACAGGAAAAAGTAGTATTTGTTAAATCGGATATTTATATAATAACCAAATGACAGGTATTACAGGAGAAAAAGAAAGTTATAGTTTTCCCTGTAGTAGATTTCTTATTCGTTAAAACTTTCAGAGGTAAAAGAGGGAGAAAAAATAAACCTGAAGCGTGATCAGTGCAACATTATCTGGCAATTCGTAGGCAGTTCCAGTCAAAGAGAAGGTCGGTATGTGCTTGGCTGTCCACTTCATTTCATTCTATGTCAACCAAGAAGAGTATAAATACAAAGATTCCTTTTAATTGGTTAGCAGGAACAACAATTAAGGAAATTGACTGCACCTCCTCTTCAGAGAATGCTAACAGAAGAGGAGAGTAGATCTCCTGGCCCATGGTGCGGCGCCACCTGGCACCCTCTCCTGAAGGGTCAACACTAAGGTAAAACTTGCCTTGTGTCTGTCAATATAGTGATATCCATTAGCTCTTTTGTGTATGACCATCAGAAGTTACATATTACTATGTATAATTATGCCCTCTAAATTTTCACTTTTACCGTCTTTCAACATGAAAGTAGCAGAGTTGGGATAAATCAAGCAATAAATTACCAAGCAGTACAAAATTCAGACTGTTATAATATTGGTATTGCACCTGACCTGTATGGATACAAATCCCAAATATTAATGAGTTGCATTTTTACTAAGTGTACTTACAATTAGACCATCACATTTGCCGTTTACACAGACTGTTTCATTTAGACTTTCAGCAACTCCTTTTCCATCATCATGAAGCAATCTCCTGAGTATTATCTCAAAAAGAATACATTATTAGACTTAATCAGGTGTTGATTAAAAGTGCTTCAAAATCCTCAGAGAAAATGTACCTATGGAACATGAGTTCAACTTGACCATCTACAATGCTAGAGCCACCTGTTGCTCGGTCTACAAGTAATGATAGTTCAGTGCTTTCGTCCTTGATATACATCCCAAGATTTATCTAGAAAGAAATGCATATACAAGGATCATTATGCATAAATTACAAGATTCAACTTGAATGGAAGTGACTTCTATTCTATTCTTATGTTTGGCTGCAGAATTACAATAAAGGTCCTTAATTCACAATTCTCAACTATTTAGTTCTACAATTGAGCCAAGTGGAATGTAAGAAAATGAGAACAAAGGTCCCTAGTTCACAATTCCAAATATATTAGTTCTAAAATTGGGTCAAATGCAGAATTAACAATTCGGACACAAGCTTAATAGTTAAAAGAAAATTGATTGGAAAATCAATTATTGGTCTCAATCTTTCCTAATCCCCCAAGTAGACTCTTTTTGTGAGAATAAGAATGACTTATCTACAACAAAAATAAAAAGAGAGAAATTAATTATACTGGATAATAATTTCCAGCAACAGGTTCGTGCACTTCCAATTCCCAATCTGATCTGTAATCTCTTATCTACAAAAGAAGAAAAATAGCGCTAATAAGGAGAAGATAAAATAAAAAGATGAAACATAGTTATTTGTTAAATATGGAAAAACAAAATACAAATAAAAAGAGTGTGTACTGTTAACACTTTTACATGATAGACATAGTCTCTTATTTCTCTTTAGAGTTACATTACCAAGTGATTTTTAAATAAAAATGATGTACGCATATACCCTTTTAATAAAATCACGGCCATTGGAGTCGGTGTAAAATGTTTTATTGGTGGCCATGGCTGTTGAAAATTGAGTAACAACTTCTTTCCCGACCTCATCATTAATTGGTATGGGTCCCACCTACAAATATCAATGTCGAGGCAAATACTATTAGACCTAAGAGACAGCTTATATTTACATAAACAGGCAGCTTTAAATTAAAGAAATCACATAGAAACTAACATCAGCTTATATTTTGCTCAAATTACACATACCTTCATCTGATTCTGCTTCTGCATTAAAGCTCATTAAAGTAACTATTGTATTTACAAACCCATTTAAGAAGGTTACTTTCTATAGAAAATCCCATTTATCTAAGGAGTTCTAAAAAATTTAAAACAAAATTAAAAGGGAGTTTCTGTAAACAATGTGTAAACATTATTGCCAAAGGACTTACTATGTACTCAACTTCCACGTGCTCCTTTTTCTTATAAACTCTAACAATCTGCAATTAGGGAGAAGCAATTACAAATGTAACCAATATTCATAAAACTCGGTAAATAAGACTGCTACAGTAATAGAGGGTAGGAGATTGCAATCACCTGAGATATCCATGGGTTCATCTGAAAATGCACTTCATCTAGTATGGGCCCCTCGTAAACTGCCAAAGGTACCTAATATATATTTTTGTATTTTTAATATCAACACCTTGTCCAGGTAACAGATCAAGTATATTTATCTGGGAATTTTAGAAACAATTATATCTTACCTTTAACTTAGGTGCAATCAAAACTGTACCATTCGGCCGAAAAACATAAGCCCCAGAGGACTGATACAAGTAACACGATGAAAAAGAAATGACATATCAATAAGTGTTACGCATGAATCTTTTTTTTAGTAATATTCCCATGCTCATATAAATAACTATCTACTATCATAAAAAAAGCATACTTGAATGTCAGTCTTGGACCCATCATATCCCTTATAATAGAGGTATGACTGCTCTATTGAAGAATTCACCTTGACATGAAAAAATATTTGCAGTTAGATTTAGAGAGAGAGTTCAATATTTTCTTTTTGTTGGTGACAATACGTGCTTACTTGGGGTTTGCATTAAAACAGAGTGATTATTATAATCACCCTTTAAACATCAGATCATTGTAATGTACCAAGCAGTGTGTGTACTCAAAAACAGCAGAACAAATGTGGCATGCCCAGCTGAGACTTTCTATCTTTTAGTTTCTTTTGTTCCATCCATGGCAATGTGTGCATGACAGACAGAGAGACGGAGAGAGAGAGAGAGAGAGTACCAATGTTCTTTGGTTTAAATAATGATAAGATATTCCCTTTCTGGAATCAATTTGAAGCTTCAAATTTCCTGATCCAACCTCCATTGTGGTACTAATTCCATTTTGCTGAGGTACATACATATCAGAGATGATAGTTTTTGACCCTGCATTTACGAATTCCATTGAGACCAGCTTAGTTTATTCATTTCATTATTATTACCTTTTTAAGTACTAAAACCACTTCCACAAACCTTTTTCCATTGTTGGAGTGATAAAGTAGGTTGTGAAACCCAGCGGTGGTACAGTAACAGAGAACGTGAGCCAAAATTTAGGCTCAGTTGAAGGCGAATTGCCAGTATAGGCCTTAACATAAGTTTTTCTCAGGTGCAAAGAAGCATTGGATATAGGTATTAGCTGAGACTCTATTTCTGTTCCTTCATGATTCCGTACCAACACCAATTCATTAGCTACCTGCCTCAGATACAGAAATATATCATCATCCTTCTTTACTCTTTATAATTAATTTGGGAAACTTAATGAAAATACAAAATAGATACAAGTAAAATATAGCACATACTGGTATACGGATCACATCCTCCCTGTTCCATCCTAAAGAGTTGTAAACAAGAACAACCTTTACTTCAAAAGAGAAAGTATTAAAAGAGATATTCTTGACTTCTTCTTTTTTACCAGTCGAAGTACTTTTATTGTAAAATCTAGATTTGCCACTTACTAGGGTTTTCCCTCTCAAAAGATCTAGCTCTGATGCAGGACAGTAGGACACATTGATCAGAAGACACTGGGGTTAGAAAAATAAACAATATTTGAGTTGTAAGCCAAATGAAAGACCATGCCTATAAGGATAAAAGAAAAAAACAATGGTTCAGATATAATGGTGCCATTGCGGGTGTAACCACTGTCAACAAAAAGTAATCAATAGGTATTGATCTAGCATTATTTTTGTTCTCGTCTTATTTTAACTAAAAATACTTGTGATTTTCAAATAGATAACTTCTCGCGTCATAAGATTTCAATTCCGAATGCGAAGTTGTACAAAATAGCGTTGTATCATTAATAAGGGGAGACTTTTAGACATAAGCAACCTGTTCAAACTTTGTTGATGCGTTAGATAAGTCTGAACCAAATGCTGTCTCTGACAGATGAGAAAGCGACTCTCCAACCAATCTTTCAGCCTGGAGTGATGTAAAAACAATTACATAACATGACGATAGAATTATGGTAAATGTTTTAGAATCATAGTGGCACAGAATTCACTATCAGCATATAATAGTGAAATTTTGGTTCCAACCTGTTGTGTGCCTGTTGACAGAAAGTTTATTTATTTATTAATATGTAGTCCTTTGATCATAATTGAGAACTCAACTGGTACTTAAATGGGAAAGAGGGCAAACAACCCCAAAAGGAAGAAATTGCACTGGTATATTTTTTATCAGTGAGATTTAATACAGATATTTCAGAGTTGGCAAAATCTGACCCGATCCAAGAACACAGCCGGTAAACTTCTTTTTGAAAATCAATAACATGAACCAGACCCGATCAACTCATACCCGGTACCAAACTAGACCCAACACCCAATAGGCCCGGGCCCAAGAGTAGTAAACATCAAACTGCTGAAAACCAAACTAATGACCTGTTTGATCCCATAAAACTCAACTGCTCTCCAAAATAAATTTAAAAAGGCATTAATCCGTAACAATGTGCAATTCATGAATCTGATTGGCCCAATACTAAAAAAACCGCCATCCAAAGCCCCATATAACTGAAGATCCAAATTTATCAATCCATAACCTGAATTACCTAAGACCCTAAACAGCCAGAATCTGAAACGACCTGAGAAATGATTGCCCCAGGACCCAAAATGACCCAAATCAGAGAATGACCCAACACTTGGAAATGACCAGAACCTGAAGCAACCAGACTGAAACCTGAGCAACCCACTCAATGGTGCCACCTTAACATACAAATATACCTCAGAATAACCAATGGCCAGTCTCTTAGCATAGTCATTTGCCACATGTTGTTTCTCTGTACCAGTGACTGCATCATGATGCTGTGTAAGTGCCAAAGCATCACCCAGGCTGTCAGTTGTGAGGCCTGCTTTATCCCTTGATGATGTCAGAAATTCTAGCTGCCTGGCAGCCTGTTTAATACACATTAAAAAAGAGGAGAACGTGTTAAGAAGTCCTGCATATTGTTGCTTTATGTTATTATGGCCTCAAGAATAGGATAGTTTTGCAATATACCACTGGAAGATAATTATGGGTGAAATAATTATATTTTATCTTACGTATATACTGTTTACCTTTTTGTGTTTAGAGGCTGCTTCTCAAGATGTCATAAGCTTTCTGTCCTAACAACAATTCGTTTGGTTCATCTAAATCTTTGCCACAAGTCATGTATGCACATAAAAGCTTGTAAAATTCTCTACTCCATCTAGTTGTACAAGATCAAGAGGCCGAAAGGTGAATTCACTAAAATATATTTATTACAATCATCTTGATCAGTTCATTTTCACCTCTTCATCTTGTATGATGTGAACTCAAAAAATTTAAAATGCATGCATTGCTTGTGACGAAGATCGAGATTAACAAGAGTCCCCACTCATCAGTTGGACTTTGTATTTTGATACTGATGTATGCAAGTTTTGCAAACTTGTGGAACCAAAAGGTATTAGAACTAGAATACCCTCTCGTGCTTTATTGAGAACTGTAGTACATAATTGCTTAATATTCCCCTTGCTGCATGTTTCTTCAACCAGTTGGCACAGAATGACACAGTACAACATGGGACCATAAGACAAATAAACTGAATACCAATATACAAAACACTTACTAGATAATAACCGCTTAACACTCTAATATAGCCTTTTAAAGCAGGTCGGCTAGTGAAATACCCGGTCCAGTACCTATTTAAGCCATCTGCATACCTTGTAACAGGAAGCATCAACTAAAAGCTATTAACTTCCAATATAAGAAAAGGCAAAAATATGACATTGTTAGAAGATATATTTTTGTCCTTCGTTAATCAAAATTATAACTATTTTCTAGCCCCACATCCTTTCATCAATTATTTGCATATGACACCAAATAAGTAGATATGCAAATTGAGAGAAAAAGAAGAAAGCTGGGTGAACAATGTGTAATATCTTTGGTCACATAAATAAAAATACTCTAACTAATAATAAAGTACATTGGCATTTTCTTTTTGTCAGCGTATCCAAGATGAACTGTAACATCCATGTCTATCATGTGGTTGGTGTTCATGCTATATACAGATCAATGCCATGACAAAAATGAATTTGGGAGGAGGGGCAAATTTGAAATTTTTCTTGGAGTTCATGTTATATACGGATCAATGCCATGATAATATAGGAGTTGGTTGTGGGAGGAGCAAATTTGAAAATTTGAAGACTTGCTAAACTACAGTTGATCAAAATTTGAAATTTAGTAATTTGCAAAACAGACTATGCACTAACTAACCTTTGAAAAAGAAATTGCAAAACAGCCAAAAGAGGAGACTCACGGGAAAAAGTCATCAGTCTTGAGCGGCCAGGCCTCATCTGAGGCATGCTTAGCCTTGGTGTAAATTGAAGGTGTTGAGTAAAAGGTATTTACTCTTCCGTCCTGAAATAGTACTCAAATTATGGTTCTCAATAAATAACTCTTGCCAAACAAACAACATGTTAAAAATCATATGAAATACAGAAAACAACAGCAACTTATTATGTGTTCATTTTCTTGGTATTTTTTTTGTGTGCGTGTCGCGCAATTTGATTTTTTAACTGAACTAGGGAATATATAAGCTGTCATTATGTACATCTCTTTTGTTATGAAACCTTTCTACTGCAATTTCCACCTTAAGTGTTTACTGGGGAATTCCAATTTCTAAGCTCAATAAAGCATATAAAAAGTATAAAAGGTGGAGAAAACTAACCAGGTTTACATAATGTATGAACTTATCTAGCTGCCTGAACCATGACTTGGCATATTGGTACTTGAAATCTGTGCCCATTGTAAACATAATGTGATTTGATCTTGTTATATTTGCCTAAAATAAGAAAGAACCAAACTCAAACTTACTGTATATTTAGCCCAAAATAATATGATATGCTCTCCAAAATAAAGTGATTTTGTTCTGAACCATACAAAGAAAAACAAATACAGAGTTAATAACAGTAAATACATCCTAACTTAAGCAAGGCCTTAGATGGAAAAGATAAGCACTCGTGAAAAGTAGTTCGTAGCCGTACCTGAGAAAATGACACAGCAACAAAGTCATTAACCCTATCTTGAACATTGTAGTCAAATAAAAGAGGGTCATCCTGCAATGTCAATAAATAAGCAACACAATAAATGACAATCCATCTAATGGAAAGGTAACCTAAAAATTTACAATGCATAAGCTAGGTTTACCTGAACAACAGGTGATGTAGAATCAACTTCAAAGTAGAAATCACCTGATGGAGGCTCGTAGTCCTTGGGAAATATGCCAGTAAATACCTAAGCAGAAAAAAAGATTATGAATTAGTTCCTTCATCGAAAGCACAAAAAGGTAAAAAATAATAGCAGAAATTTACATCAGCAGAAGATCCAAGGGACTTGGAAGCGCGCCAAATGACCTCTAGACTTTTTGTATCCTTGCGCTTGGCCAGGTCTTGATAGTCAATTCTTGAAAAGTAAAGCGCATCAAACCCCACCTAAAATGGCCAAGAAAGCTATTAATGACCTTTCATGATATTTAATGAACAGGCATACATCTGCTAATGACATGGAATAGCATATCTATCAATCAGAACAAAAATGATGTAAGACCATATAAGATAGGCTTTTTTTGCCAACATTTCTTGAGACTCTTACTGATTATAGAAAACTGTCAAATACAATTGACGGAATGTAGTTGATTAAATGTTGATGATATTGTCCCTACCTCAATGACTAATTTCTGATAACCATTGATTAAAAATCATGTCAAGCTCTAGGTTTTGGTGCTTGTTGGTTTGAGCAAGTCATGAAACACCTTCAAGGTTGTTAAAATCAGGACTGCATTGTAGCATCACCGATTGTACAGATTTAAATTATTATGTTTTGTAAGAAAATTTCTATGGATTATAAGATTCCAAACACCTTTAATGGTTGAGATGCTAGATGCAGGTATCAGCAATACTGCGCGTAATTTGCAAATGTAGATAATTTGAAAAAAAAAGTGATGGGTTAGAGTAAAAAATTAATAAAATGACAAACCCAACTTAACAGTATGACAGCAACAGTAAAAAGTGAAAAATTATATATTCTGTTGCAGTATCAGATTTAGTGTTTGGTATATAAAAAGGAATAAATAAAGGAAAAAGGAAAAAAGAAATGGTACCTCTGCACTAAGTAGGTAGGCTTGAACAGCTGAATGACCAAAAGGGTCAATTTGCCAACCAATTCTGGGTACAACTTTAAATTCTTCTTTTATAAAACGGTGGCCGAGGGTTGTCTGGTCTATCATGTCAATGTAATGCACAGCTGCCTCGTCATGCATGCACATCCCCCCATTTCTTTTTTTATTTTTAATAGAGTATGTTCGGAAAGGTGAAAAAACAACAAAAAGTTAGAAGTTGGAAATAATTGTTGATAAAGTGTTAGGGCCCTCTATTGTTGCTTTCTTGTGCACTTCCGTGTATTTGGCACAGTTGACGCTTACACAAAAGCGATAAAATAAATTCAAGGAAGAACAGAACCATTAACAGCATACGATACCTAGACTAGGTGCCAGTGTAACCTAAATGGTACATTACTGGCATATGATAGCTGTGCTCCACAAAGGAAAGAGGGAAGGGGGGGGAATGGTTAACCTCCTCTACATCCTGACATCCTGATTTGGAGGTGACAAAACTTGAATAGTTTGTATATAGAGTTCAACTCCACTCCCTTCCCCTCTCCTCCTCTCCCCCTCAAAATTTAACATTCTGGAGCAAGTAAACTGAGTCTGGTCAAGTCCGGCCACCCCTCCCCTCCTCTCCCCTCTCCTGGAGCACACCCTAAATGGTACAATTATGTATCCTGAACGGTACAAAAGTTACCTTAAACCTAATTGGTACCATTATGCACATTTAATACCAAATATCACAGTTATGTGCCCTAAACCATAAACAATACCAACAGTTACCCCAAGCCATACCAGAAATGCTGCCAGTATGGGTATCTACAAGAAAAACAAGGCACAGTTATTTAACAAATGAAACCTTTTGAGCTATTGTAAAAAGAATATTGAGGCTTATAGCAGTTCCCAAAAGGTAGAAACTAAAATCTGAAAAATTATATATTTACATGAATTCCAGTTGGCCAGATCTGACAAACCCTCTCACCAAATCCTTGATCGCATCACTTTGTTGCCTCCACCATCTCTGGAAAAATGCCTAGAACAACCACCAAACTTTAATTTCATCCATAGCATATGTATCTATGAACATTCACAGTTATACAGGCATAAAGATAAAGGCATGGATAATGCACAAATGTAGCTGCTCTTATTAAATAAGCATATGGGTACTTATCCTATTATTAAATAAGCAAGATGACAAGAATATAAATGCAAATCCTCTAAACCCAGTGCAATATTCAGCATTCACCTGTTCAACATAAATAAACTTGCGGTTTTTATCTTCCAACAAAGCTTGAACCATTGAATCCAACACATTTTGCACGCATGCAGCCTACAATAACAATTTTATAAAGGTTAGGTAGAATAAAATCTGTGAGCCCATGTTTCTATAAAACACATGTTAGTTAAAAACATGAATAAAAAATGACTTGTGTTAATGTATAACTGCATGAGAGAGGTGAAATTGTCATGTCTCTAAGCTCAGAGTAGTTAGTATACCATTGCTTCCACACTAAAAGAACCTAGAAAGTTTAGATTGTAAAGAAAATTTATGAAAGCAAGCTTACTTGTTATCATTCACACAGTATATATATATATATATATATATATATATATATATCACACTCATTTATTTATCAATTTTCCAAAAAGAGCTATCCAACAAAAGAACTAAGCTATAATTGGACCAAAGAGAAAAGCGTCTATGTACAATATACACAATACTGAGGGATCTGAAAGAAAATTTTAAAAATCCACTCCCAATTCCCAAAAGGCGATCTTTATAATTTTTATGATAAAAGAAACTAAAGTAATTTCTAACTTAACGAATATTCGAGCTTTCAACTTTCAAGCTTAAAACAATGTAAGTATGGACTCGATAAGTGATTAGCATGCAATTTAGTGAAAATTGAGTGACCTGGATGGAATTATTGGATCCGACGTAGTACTGATCGACGGTCTTGAGCCAGCCCACGTCATCATGCGTGTGCGGCACCAGATGCACGTTCAGCTTCCCCTCCACGATCCCCGCTGAGGTGTTGTAAGCAATGTACACCGAGTCCACCGTGCAACACCGGAGAAACACCAGGAACAAGAGAAGATAGAGCCAAGATAGAGAAGCCATGATGGGGTAGAAGTGAAGGAGAGAATAGAATTCCTGAATGAAGGGGGCACTGAGAACTGAGAACAATGGTTTAACTAATGAAGTCAGCGAATCGGGTTGAAGATTGACGGGTGCGGATCCAATTATCCACCCTTACATGTTTTATTTTATTTTTAAAGTTTTAAATTGTACGACACTAATTTTGTGCACGACATCGTTAGCACCTTCGTAACGTTACAGTTCTCAGTTTTAAATTGTCGTACAATTTAAAACTTTAAAAATAAAACATGTAAGGGTGGATAATTGGATCCACACCCGTCAATCTTCAACCCGATTCGCCGACTTAATTAGTTAAACCATCGTTCTCAGTTCTCAGTGCCCCCTTCATTCCAGAGAGGGGTGTCCAATGCCCATCGGACCAGAACAGTATTTGATGGGTGTCCGATACCGTCCGATCTACTTCAAAATCTGTGCGCATGTATATTAAAGCAAACGGCACGGATATTAAAGTGATATGCACAGATCTTGAAGTGAATCGGACGGTATCGGACACCATCGAACAGACTTTGGTCCGATAGGCATCGGACACCCTCCTCTCTCCCTTCATTCATTCTATTCTCTCTCCTTCACTTCTCCCCCACCCCCATCTTGGCTCTATCTTCTCTTGTTCCTGGTGCTTCTCCGGTGTTGCACGGTGGACTCAGTGTACATTGCTCCCAACACCTCAGCGGGGATCGTGGAGGGGAAGCTGAACGTGCATCTGCATTTAGAGAATGGGGGCGGGAATTAATAGAGAAGAATTAACGAACGGAAAAAAAAATGAGTACCGTTTTAATTAAAACTCTAATTTTTTAGGTATATATAGGTATATAGAGGTTTAGAAATTTAGAGAGATTAAAATTTTTAAAAATTAATTAACAATTATTTAGAAACACTAAGAGTTTTAGAAATATAGATGCTCTAATTTAGTTGTTTGTATGAAAATATCACATAATTAGTTTGTTTGAAATAATATTGATATCTTTATCACTATACTTGTAAAATATTTGTCTCTTACTAATTTTACAAAAATAATTCTGTTTGTTGTGCAAACAATTTTAAAATTGTAGGGATGTAAACATTCTAAAATCAATGTGAAAAGAACTTTGCTAAATTACCGATGGGGTACATCAATTTTTACAATTATAGGATAAGATCCTCTAATACTAATTTTAATTATGCACAAGATTTGCCACGGTCAATTAGATCTTCAATTTGTGTTAATACTTGTTGACTGTCAATACATTTATCACAAATGGACCCTCCGCTTTTTCCAATACGGGAGAAGTTAACATCTGAAACAAATCGTCTGTCGTTGTGGATTAGAATCTCACAGAAGTAGAAACGATCCCAGATTTTTTATGAGTAAATCTTTTTTATACTTTATTTTGATTTAAAGATCTTCTATATGTTGCGCACCTGTGCTTCATATTAAAAAAAAAAATCTGAATCTGATCCGTTTATGCAGGGTGGATCGCTTAAAATACACTTGGTGCTACTGTCATGATCAGTTTAATACTGCATGTCTGCATCACATATTAGTATCGATCCTCCAAGGTCAGGAGGTACCTGACCGTATAGAATGTCATGATTCTCTAAAGTAACTCAAATTTTGAGTTCATATCAGGACCGTTTAATCAGAATCCGGACTAATCTGATCGGAAGTGTAATGCACCTCTTTCTTTAATATCCGTGTCATTGTAGATCAGACAGTCCGAATTCAAATGAATATATACTAGGAATATTGTGGGTATCAATGAATGCCACAACTATAATTGAAGGCAACTTGTGGAAAATTTCAAATTCGGCTAATGGTCAGGACCAATTTGGCAAAATTAAATTCTAGTTGCACAAGTGAGAGATGAGAAAAGCTTAATTACTTGATGCTGGATTATACAAATGAGGGTTAAGGGAGAAAAATATGGGTTACTTTGATACTGATTGCAAACTTTAGGAGTTAGCGGAACTTAAAATTAATGTTCCATGAATTAAAGAGCGATATAATTATAAACGGGAGAAGTGTACTTACAAATGTAAACTCATGTTGAAAGTGAACGAAAAGATTATAGGCGACATGGTAAACTTACGGTTCTTGACTATGAGTTGGTCTGATCACGTGGTCCGTGAAGAATTCACATCCTCTCTAATATTGTACAAGAGAATCTTTTACAATCAGTGAATCAGGATCATTCTTTTTAACTTGGTACGAATCTCAAAGCCCAATAATACTGCACGGATCTCATATCGGCTGAGATTTAATCTTAAACCTTAAAGTGAGGAATATCCTCTACAATATTTGAGAGGATACGAATCTGTTCATGAGAGGAGGTAGAGGAAAACAAATGAAAATAGGAGCGAGAAGGAGCCAACCAGAGCGATGGAGAATATTGGGACTGATAATCGTTTAAATTCGGCAAGACAAGAGCAAAGATCGACACCGTCAGTGTCAATATTCAAAATTATAAAACTTCGTTATTTTTAGAAAAGAGGAATTTCATATATACTCTTCAAAAGCCTTCATAATTATTTGTAACCCAGCTTGTTTAGCAAAACAATTTGGCAGGTTAGGGATTTTAGATTTAAAGCAAATGAACATTTCTCTTTTGTTGAAATGGTGGTGAAATTAAAAAATAATGATTATATTAGTCTTTGGAAGCAACTGCTATTACATAAATATGTAGAACATACCCCAAATTTCTATTCTCCGTTCTGGAATACATTTTTAAAGCTCAACTCTCTAGGGAATAGTAGTGTCTCTTATGAACCAGGAGTACATACACAAGTCTGATTTTGGAAAGATCATTGGTATTAGAACTGTCCCTTGGCAATCAGATTTTATTCTTTATTTTCCAAATGTACTACTAAGCATGTGTTGCTAGCAGATGTCATTAATTCTCAGGGGTGAAACATGAAATTCAGAATTACACTAGTAGGGGTAGATTACAGGGATTGGACAGAAATCTTACATATCATCAGCTCAACATCATTCTCTTTTCCTACCAACAAACTTGACTGGAGATGGGAACATTCAGGGCAGTTTTCAACTCAATCAATTTATAAAATTCTTAATTGTGGAGGGATTCAACCTTTAGGGGCAATGATATGGTGGAACCTCCCAATACCACCTAAGATTAGAGTTTTCATGTGGTTAACAACACACAATACAATTTTAACTAAGGATAATTTAGCTGCTAAGGGTTGGGTTGGAGACCTCACATGTCAATTTTGTGGCGCTAACGAAATAGTAGATCATCTCTTCCTTAATTGTATGTTAGCACAACGAGTATGGTTTTGGTTGGGTAAGAGTCAACTAGTTATGGAACATTGGTTTACTTGGCAAGATTTAATTGATTATGCTCATTCTGTTTCAGCCTCTGATAAAGTAGGATTTTTAGTAATTCTAAGTGCTGTTAGTTGGACTCTCTGGAAACATCGAAATGAAGTAATTTTTAATCATAGTACTATTAAAATAGCTAGAAATCTGATTCTAATGATTAAATCTTGTACTTTGTATTGGACAGGTAACATGTCTAAGAAGGTTAAGAATGCGGTTGGCGAGTGGCTCCCAATTCTTGAAGATGCAATACCTCTGGATCAGATTAGGCCAATGGAGATCGTGCCTTATCACCCTTCTGGCGATAGTGTAGTAGAGTTTGAGTTACCTTAGTTCTACATGAATACATATCCACAATTTTGCGCCCCCCCAATATAGTTAGCCTCAGCCCTATTCTTAGTGGCTTAGTTATCTCTAATCTCAAATATTTTTGGTCTTTGGCTAACTCTAAGCAATGGTTGATATATGGTCTTTTAGTAGAATTTTGGTGGTGCTAGTTATGCTGTTATCAGTGCTTTTGATTTGCTTGGTATGATAATATCGGATTGTGTTTGTAAGGATTCATTTTAATTAATACAATGGGCATCAGCCTCTTTTTTTTTTTTTAAAAAAAAAATTATATGTAACCCCTCTAAATTTCTAGAACTCACAATTTACTCTTTTTTGTCTTTTATATTAAAACTTATTTTAAATTAATAAAATAACCATTTAATTATATATTGAAAACATAAAATATGTAACATGTTTAAAAACATATTTTGAAGTTTTTTTAGCAGTATGTGTTCTCCCTTCTAAAAATTATTAAAAATAGAATGAATTCACAATTTCACATCTATAATTTAAGCATAGAAACTTTTTCAAGATCGGTCATTGATAAGGTGTAAAATTGTACCATTTTGTCAAATCATTTGATCTAATTAATAACCGATAATCATATGTTAATTTAAGTTTTTAGGTATAATTGAGTTACCATTTTCTTGACCTTATAATTTCATAGAATCAGAGATTTCAATCTCTAGTGTTTTTAGGGAAAAAATAGAAGAAAAAAAACGATGCATTCTAATCAAATAGAATTTCCATGCGGTTTGGACACAAATGGCATGCAAATGGAGCAAGCAGCTCAAAGAATTGTCAAATCAAGAATCTTGTGCGGATGTAACGCCACATAATTGAAATACTAAATTAAGATATGACGCGACGTATATAGTTTTTTATATATATTTTTATTCCACTTAATTATTCTTCCTTCTTCTTTAAATAGATTAATTTAACAAATTATCCAAATAACTACGTTGAATAGAAATCAATATGTTTCAATTTATATTAGTACTTAAAATAGCTTATATAATTACGGCCTTAGTAATTCATAGAAGTCTAATTTAGTAAATTGTTTTCAACAGCTGCAAATCCATAATATATAAATTACCCAAATTAAAAATCATAATTCATCCGCAGAAATTGAAAAGTTAGACTATTTTGATATTCCCCCTTTCCTTCATAAATTCCATCAGAGATCCAAACCGTGCAGATTAAGGTACCCAAATTCTACATTTAATTTATGATTAATAAGTAGATTAAGTAAGTTCTTATGTTATTTATTTGATAAGATTTATAAAAATTATATATTTTTAAAATTTCATGTTTGCTATATTGAATTATCATTGGATTTCTGAAAATTTGTGTGCTTGATATCAAAACCAACACATACAATATCAATAAATAATCACCGGTAGAGAAAATATATAAAGGTCTAATTAATCTTTAGAATATACCACATCAGCTACATCTAATTTGTATATGTTACTCCACACAATATTAATTATGGTACTTTCTTTCTTTTTTCTTTTACAAAAATTTTACGACATCCTTATAATTTTGTGTTATAAATCATTTTACGAAATGTGTCAGGTGTCATCGAAATTGCTGCTATACAATATACGAAGAAGTGAAGAACAACATGCCTGACAACAAAAAATTGGTGAGAATTAGTTTGCCTAACATTTTTTATTACAACTGTTATGACGAGAGTTCGTACATTGATTTTCTCACATTAATTGCAAATCAAATGGTGTCTCTTACTTCTGAAGACAAGACATATACCATACAGAATTATGTAATACATGATGTAAGTTTAATATATTTATTCAATTTTTCAAGTAAAATAAAAATCTTATATATTCATTTGATGATTTTGACCTAGCTATCAGCAGATTATTAATTGTTATTTGAGGATTGTGAGTGAGGGAAAAAATAGAAGACCACAAATACATATGGTAGATACTTTGGTGGTTTGTTGTTGATGCAATTAAGCTAGATGTACTATGATGGCTAGGAATCTAAAACAGATAATCAGTGTGTTAGAATTGCTAAGGCGGGGAACATATATCATCAATGTGAAATGGTAACACCCTTCATTTTTTATTCAAATTCTATAGGTTTTCAACTATTTTATTATTGTAGTCTGACAATCTTTTTTGTAAAGATTTTTTTACCTGTGAACAAAATAATATTCATTGGTATCTTGGAGTATTAAATTTTAAAAGAAAAGAACTTACAATAATTAGATCCTACAGACGTCAAAATGAAACCTGAGATGTATGAAGATGATACAAATAATTTGATAATGTACAATAGTAATTAACTTAACAAATTTTTACTATGACAACTTAATTTCTTTATGAATCTATGACATATTTTGTTTTATTTGCACAGAGATTGAGAATTATATTGTGTTTGAGTTCAACAACAGCTAGACAAACATTGGCAAAACTATCAGAAGATATAACATCATGGCTTGTCAAAATAATCTATGACATTCCAAAAATATCTGATATGTATGGTTAACAAGTTATAATTTTTTAATTAACTTGATCCTAAATTTTATATACCTGATATTTCTGTTTGCATCCATCAGGATTTTGTGTGGTTTTTTTTGTTTGTAATATATGTAGCTTTGGGATAGAAGTAACATTAACCATTTTCATGTATGTAATTTTTTTTTTCATGAAAGAATTTGTTCCTCAAGTGTTAGTATAATTAAAATTTATGAAATGTTTAAGTTGATGTGGATTTATTTTGAAATAAGCTGGTTGTTGAGTTGATATTTCTAAAATAAATCCACATCAGTCTACAAAATAATCAACACAAGTTAAACATTTTATAACTTGTAATTATACTAGTACTTGAGGAACATACTCTTTCATGAAAA
Source organism: Carex cristatella (assembly GCA_024447775.1). Taxonomy (NCBI): domain Eukaryota; kingdom Viridiplantae; phylum Streptophyta; class Magnoliopsida; order Poales; family Cyperaceae; genus Carex; species Carex cristatella. The sequence continues at coordinate 7,614,252 of JAJHPF010000018.1, forward strand.
AAAAAATCTACTTAATTACATGTGCAAATGGTTCTTTAATGTTACTTCCAAGTTCCATCCCAAAGCTGCATATATTTCAAACAAAAAAGGCCGCACGAAATCCTGATGGATATGATCAGAAATATCAGTTATATAAAATTTATGATCAAGTTAATTAAAAAAACTAGAAATATAAGTTGTTAACCATTCCTATCAGATTGTTTTGGAATGTCGTAGATTATTTTGACAAGCAATGATGTTATATCATCTGGTAGTTATGCCAATGTTTGTATATTAAACTCAAAAACAAAATAATTCCCAATCTTTGTGCAATAAAAAATATGTAATAGATTCGCAAACACAGTTGTCATAGTTAGAATATTTTTTAAGTCAATTACTATTGTAAATTATCTGTCACCTCTTGATCATATGTCTCAGATTTCACTTGGACGTCCGTAAATCTAATTATTGAAAGTTTTTTTCTTTTAAATTTTAAAATTTAATACTCTAAGGTGCCAATGAATATTATTCTTGTTCATAGTAAAAAAATCTTCACAAAGAAGATTGTCATACTACAATAATATTTTTTTTTTTGAAAAAACTATCAAATTTGAACCAAGAATATATGAAGGATGTTACCATTTCATATTGATGATATATGTTCCTCGCCCTTGTAATTCTCATCCACTGATTAGCAGTTTTGGATTTGGGGTTGTCGTAGTACGTCCGGTCTAATTGCATCAACCACGAAACCACCAAAGTATCCATCATATGTATATGTGGTCTTCTATTTTTCTCCTCACTCATAATTCTCATATAATAATTAATAATCTAATAGGTCAAAATCATCAATGAATAAGATCTTTATTTTATTTCAAAAATTGAATAAATATATTAAATTTACACCATCTATTATACTCTCTATGATATCTGTCTTGTCTTCAGAAGTAAGAGACACCATTTGATTGCAATCAATGTGAAAAAATCAATAGTTGATCTCTAATTCATAGCAATCTTCATAAAAAATGTTACGCAATCTAATTCTCATCAACTCTCTGTTGTCGGACATGTTATTCCTCACATATTGTATAGCGACAATTTCGATGGCACCTTTCGTAAAATAATTTATAACACAAAATTATAAGATTATCGTAAAATATTAATGGTGTATTTTCTTTACATATCAACTCATTAGTGAATAAAAGATTAGTCTTATTTCACTTTAGAAATTTGACAAAGTTCTAAACAGAGCTTGCCATGTTGCATGTAACCTTTTTGTTTACTCTCAACGTGGGATCACATATGTAAGTATACACTCCTCCCATTTATAATTGTTTCTCTCTTTAATTTATGGAACATTAATTTTAAGTTCTGCTAATAAAGTTTAGATGATAATCGCATGCCTTTCAAGAGAGATAAAGATGATTTAATCTTGCTGAAATTGGTGTCCTTAGTGTTCATTCGTATAACTATTTAACACCTGAACTGGCTTTTTTCTTCTCCTTTTATTTACTTTAAAAATAGGACTCACTGTCAAATACCCGGCAACAGTAAAAATCTTTATCTATTTATTACTAAAAGGAAAACTCCAAACCTATGATGTAATGGCCCTAAGAAATTTCAATTGTGATCTGAGATGTGTTATGTGCGAGGCTTATTCCTTGGAAATGACACTACATCTGTTTTTTTGAATGTCCTTATGTAGTTCAGATATGGAATCATGTTGAAAGGACCTCAAATAATAGGTTACTGATAAGTGGGGATTCAGTTTAGAACACCTGAGACCGCACCATGCATACAGGGGTTTCAAGGCTCAGGAATAGGGCGGCCTAAAGATCGGGCGGTGGTATTAATAGTAGGTTGCTGGGCATTATGGAAACAGCGCAATGCAAGGATCTTTGCAAAGTAGTCCCTGAGGCCTGAGATGATCGCAGGATGGGAAGTCAGTGAGGCTGAGCTATGGTGTAGATTTTGTTAAAGGGCAGGGATATAATTGCAATTGTTTAGAATGATCAGGGTGAACATAGTATAGATGCTTATTTTACTAGTACTGTATGCATAACTAGAGTTGTAATATTTGACAGTCACTGTCAAATCTTTCAAAAAAAAAAAATAGAACTCCCTGAGAAATGTACTAATCATCTTCCATCTTTGCAAAACTAAATTCTGGTGTAAAATATGTTCAAGAGATGAATGAAATTATGACCCCATTTTTATTTATAATCGCAGGATTGATCCCATTGTTACAAATGTAGTATGTATTATTATTCTTAAATTTATTTCTAATTGTATGACTGTGTTTTGTGACTTAAATTTCCAGATGTCCATATATATATAATGACATTTAACGTTATAATCTCTCCCAAGGTTATTGGCATTATTTGAAAAGAAACACCCATTGATCTCTATATAAAACTGTGCATTTCAGTGAAATTGTTCTTGGATTAGATTATGATGGTCCATAGATACGGTTTCTAACTTTACAATATTTTTTATGTGCTTGTTCGTCGATTTTGAATATTTTTAGTCGCGTGCATCTCCATCTCATATACTTTTGAAATTTCTAATATGAGGTGGGGATTTATATTCTAATTTTAAATATGTATTCTAGTTTTTTATTTAGAAATTATTCGGTTAATTTTTTTTATGAAGAAACTGTTTCTAATTGTCACGCTGGTCAAATGATTTGTTCAAATTATATCTTCTTTGTTTTTGGGGCTCTATCTCTTTTCTATTTAGAAACTCTAAAATTAATTAATTTCAGATATAAATATTTAGAAATTTTAGAGGATTTAATTTTTTAGCAGTGGCCGAAAGTAATTTAGAAATTCATTTCAATTATTGGAATAGATATAGATGCTCTCACAACAATCATGATATCGATCCTTAACCATCGTATCATATTTTTTTTTTCATTTTATTTTTTCACACAATTTATAATTTTACATACTTGTTCTCTCTTATTTTTAATAGAAATTAAATCATTTGGATATAAATTCTTTAACTTTAATATGTTAGAGGACAAGTCATACTGCACTTGACTCCGCTCCTGTGCTGTGTTTTTATGTTAAAACTAATTTAGTACGAAATAGCCACCTGATACAACAATTTATGTTAATAGTTGGGGAGCAGCTTGGGTCGGATGCTGATCAGACTCAAACTGGGTTCAATGAGTTCCATAACTGTCCGATCCGTTTTAAGATTTGTGCATGCCGCTTTAATATTAGTTCACTTCGCTTTAATATCCGTGCACACTGATCTTAAATCAGATCAGATGTTTATGAAACCCATTGAACCCAAGCTGCTCCCTAACCGCTGATAGTGTTGAAGCACTTTCCATATCCAAAAGTTATTTTTTTTTTTGGTTACACATATCCAAAAGTTCGAACCAATCTTTCTCTATTTCTTCTTAAGTCATCTCCAACGTGGCAAGTTTAACAAATAAAGTAGGATAAATTTCGTCAGAAATCACTAAATTTTATTTTTCGTCACGAATTGGTCATTCACTTTTAATTTGTCTTTGTGTGACCACTAAATTTTGTATTTGATTAAGTCACTCGTTATTATTTTTATACAAAATACTAATGAAATACTATGTGGACGTCTAACTCATTATTTTATAAAATTAAAAATTCTGAGACAATTTGAGGTTGAGCACACCATGCATCCTCCCCTCTTCCTTTTTCTCTCTTCCTGTATACCATTTCTTTTCTTCACTCATTTTTTCTCACTCTTCTGTTTAGATTTCCCTTTCCTCCTTTTCTTTACATTATCCCACATGTTCTTATTATTTTTTATTGCAACTCCTAGGTTTTTTTTTTTTATTGAAAGAAATGCATATCTCAGATTTCTCTTTCCACCTTTTCTCTTACATTATTCCACATTTTATTTTTATTTTTTTGTTTGCAACCCCAAGATATTTTTTTTTATTGTAAGAAAGACATATCAGTAACAAGTAACCTGAGGCATGCTTGTTGTTCTTTTTTTTTTTTTAAAAAAAAAATATCTTGACGCTACCAATCAATTGCATTAAAAAATATAAAACAACCATTACATCAGATACATCTTTATTTTTATTTTTAAGCCGTAGGCATACTTGATATTAATAAAGAAAATTACAACATAAATATATAGAAAAACAATAGATGAAAACAAATCAAAGCATCTAATTTTTTAACCGTGCATTTCCATGCATTTTGTTGCATTAAAATTTCAGAAAGTTCTTTCGGTGCTTCATTGTTGAGTTCTTCAATTGGAGATGAAATTAGGGTTTAGTTCTTCATTATAATTTTCGGATTAGAATAGAAGAGGAATAGACTAGTTCTTCAGTTGAGTTCTTCAATTGGAATAAAATAGAAGAGGAAAGAAACAAGAGAGAGGGGAAAATCAAAGTTGGAAAAAAAGAAAGGGCACGGAGCAAGAGAGAGAAAAAAAGGAATAGAGAAGAGTGCATGGTGTCTCTAAATTGTTTCAGAAATTTTTAATTTTAAAAAAATGATGAGTTTGACATTCCGTTAGTATTTTGGATAGACATATTAATGGAGTGACTTAATCGGAACAAATACAAAAGTTTAGTGGTCGCTGAGGGACAAATCAAATTTGAGTGACCGATTCGTAATAAAAATCAAACTTTAGTAACTTCTGGCAAAATTTATCTAATAAAGTATTAATAACTATGTCATGGCGTACATTGTATGTGCACAAAAAAATATCATTATTTTATTTTGGTTTGCATCAAGAGTTAAAAAAAAGAAGTGAAAACATGTCTCGATAATTATTGTAATAACCATGTGCGAACTAAAATGGTAATAATATATTATCTGAAATGTTGAAGCGATAGGCATGTGCGAACAAAACATGATAATGACAAATTTTCTGAAATGACATTCCTTGATATTATATTCTCTAGAATTTTTCTATTATATGGAATCGTCTATAGCGCGAATCAAACACCCCCTAAGTAAAAGCTAGTATGATTTTAAGTTAACTAATAAATTTTAAATAACATATTTTTAATGATTGATTTTGATCTACTACATCAGCTTATATTTTATGCCTGAATCTTTCAAGTCAGCTTAAGCTGAAAAATTAAAACACCAATTTTTTTTCGACCTCCTAATATTATTATACAAATTAAATTAATTTTTTTTTTAAACTTGGAATGTAAATGCTTAGGTTGTCAAGCAAAATGGGATCATAAGTTCAAATTATTTGGTGTGCCTAAAATACAACAAAATACTTAAAACTAATAGAATTTTTTGTGTTCCTATGTAGGAACCCTTGCGCAACTTATCGTATTATTTTAATTGAACATTATTTTATCTTTAAAAAAATATTTATAACGTGCTAAATTTGTTAAATATAAAAATTCTATACAAGCTATCATATTTTACAATTATTTTTGTTTAAACAATTTTTTTAAGCGAAGCTTTTGCTTCAAAATAATTCTAATTATTTCAAAACTATGAATTCATGTGCTCACGGCTAAATAATTCTTCCTAATATTTTCACTGCTTAATACGATCTGCAAGAAAAAAATGCCCATTTGTGCATAACATACTTTTTTGTTCTTCATCTTATGTTTGATTTAGTGATTCTTGTCACAAATTGAATTGATAAGCAGATCAATTTTTTGGGTTTGTGTCATCATAGACTCCTAGAAGTAGGGCTATTCAATCAGTCAGTTGGATTGAAACCGAAGTAAATTGATCAAATCAAAATTTTAATTGGTTTTCAAAAATAGAATCGAACCAAACTGATTAAACCTATAAAGTATAAACTGATTGAAAACTAAATTGAACAAACTAAAGAAAACCAATAAATATCATAATTAACGAAATAAATAAATTGTCATACACAATAGTTGAAACTCTATTCAATTTAATAAAATCATTATAACACCAATAAAATTAGAGTTGAACCAATATAAACCGATCGGTTCAGTTTGATCGGTTTTGAAAAGTCTAAACTGAATTAATTCATTTAAACCAAAATAATTCAAAATTTCAAACTGATTCATTTAAATAAAAACAAATTATATATTTAAACCTAAATTTTCCGGTTCGATTACAAACCGAACCTTTCAAACTCGAAATTCAAGTTGATTTAACACCAAAAAAGCAACAACATGAACCACATGATGACACAAAGCCCAATAAAAAGATCGGGGCCCACGTGGCCACGTCAAACCAGGCGCGAAGTAAACTGGGCTACTCACGACCCATTTATAAAGAAAGAAAAGGTTGTGGCCCACGTAGACGAAAACACAAGATTTTAACTAATGGGATCGAACCTTGAAGCAAGTTTGATTGAAATAGGGGCGGTCCGATGTAGCCGTCCGATCCGCATCATGATTCGTCCGAAAAATGTAAGATTCGTGCAGATCAAGTGCGAAGAAAGCTCGATGCGGATCGGACGGCTTCGGTCCGGTGCTCATCGAACCGCCCCACTCCTGGTTAATTTAATTCAGACTCACTAGTCACTAGAGAGCAGTAGTCGTTTCACCGCCTGTACCTCCCGGCGAGCAGCGCTTCACTCGGTGCATTTCCATATCTAATCGGAGATACGATGGCTGCCAGCGAGGTGAAAGGGAAGGCGATAGCGCTAGACTCGGTCTACTCTCCCGAGGAGACCGCCAAGGCTGTAAACCGGGTTGAGGAGGTCGTCGCCGAGCGCCGCCGTGAGCTCGATGGCTTCCGCCGTTTCGCCGCCGAAAACTCCTCCCTCTCCTCCCTCGTCCAGAGACTCCCCGATGAAACTTCTCATGACATCATGGTAATTGCTCTGGGGCTATTTAATAAAAAATATTCTCTTTTCTCTCTTTCTTTCTTTTTGTGTTCTCTCGTTTCCTAGTTCGTTCTTGTCAAGTATTTTTGGAGGTAGAAAATACATAATGTGAAATAACGATTTCTTTGGATTAGTAAGTGGGATGCCTTTGTTGAATAGGATAAATGTACATAATTTAAGTTTTTAGAAGTGTAAAGATGAATTACCCAAAAAAATTAACAGTCACCAAAATTGCAATGCTAACTTTTGATTGCACTTGGTAAGTGAGGACAGAGTCCATTTCACAGCTTTTTCCAGCAAAGATTGGTACTATCTGGGAATTTGGAATGGTTTTTTCCAGCTTTTGGTTTTTCTTATACCAACCTGAAAATTAGCAACTGGTTTGTAACATACTGACTAGTGACTAGGGAAGATATAATTTATTTCACTTTTTATTCCTGAAATTCACATTAACATTAATACTCAGGCGCGAGCTGAATCATTTATTTAAATTTTTGTTTACACCTGTTGCAACAAAGGTTTAAGGACCTCCTATGGTCAATGTTGTTATCACTTTGCTGAGTTACATTTTTTTATTATTTGATTGTTTTCAGGTTCCTTTTGGTGGTGTGGCTTTCTTCCCAGGCCGTCTTATCCATACAAATGAGCTTCTGGTACTCAGTCACTGCTATCTTTCATTCTCTGAAAAAGAAACAAAGATAGATACAAAGACACATCACTTGATTTAGGTTTGTATGTTATTTACTATATGATGAGAGATCTTCTAACAAATTATTGCACGTTAATCACAATACTTGACAAACAGATGCTCACCAGTTTGCCAAGTAACTAAATTTGATACTACCAATTGCGTCCTCATATACCAAGCAAAAACGGAAGTTTCATAATTTAACAGTTAGGTCATTCTCTTGATGCTACCAATTATCTTTAGGTGCTACTTGGTGAGGGTTATTATGTGGAGAGAAGTGCAAAACAGACAGTGGAGATATTACTAAGGAGAGGAAAATCATTAGAAGACCAAATAGATTTTCTTAAGGCCACTATTTCGGATCTTGAGGCAGAGGCCAAGTTCTTCTCTTCTACTGCCACTGAAGCTGCGGTAAGTAAAAAATTAAGCCCCTGCTTTTCCTTAGTGGTCTTAATTTTCAAAATAAAACAATTGTTAATTTAATTTTATTGAAGTTTTTAATGCCACATTTTGAATTATTTGTATTATCTTGAGCAGGAAGGTCTTGTTGAAATAAGAGAAGAGTACATTGAGGATTCTCAGGATAGCATATCAGGTATCAATTGTCTCTCTCTCTCTCTCTCTCTCTTTAATTTTACTCTCACAGTAATTTACATTGTCAGGTTCTAGCTCTTCTAAGAGGGATGAAGATGTAGAGAGAGAGAAAGATGAAGAGTATAAAAGGGTAATGGCGAGGCTGGATGAACTGGAGATGGAAGAACAGGAGGCTGGAAGTGATGGTGAGGAAGATGCAGATGAGGTTGAACAACCAGGTATTGGTGATGTGGAAGGTGGGTCCCACATTCCCACTTCTTGGTAAATTGCGATGAATTGACTTGAAGTACCAAGTATTGAAAATTGGAACTAATATAGATTTGTCAAAGATAATCCCAATTAGAGACAAATACCTGCAAATAACAGTTAATTTTTAGCAACATTAAACTAGTTCTGTTGCTAATTTGGTAGTAGTATTCAGTATGAAACTCAACTAGCTTCACACAGTATTGATTCTGCTCATTTGTTGAGCATAACTGCATTGGTATCTTCCTAATATGATTTATCTTTAATATTTGATGATCGCCTAATGCTATATGATGCATCAGTATTGAAATAAATTACAAATAACATAAAAGTTGGAGGAACTGAGATTGGCCAGTAGGTCAGGTAATATCCATATGATATCAGGAAAGTTGGCGATGAAGCAGAGAGCGATTGAGGAATGAGACATATCAATTAATGTTTTATACTGGACTTACTACTACAAAGGAAGGATAAATAAAATGATGTCACTTGTAATGCAGCAGAGAGCGACGAAGACGAGGAATCTACTTCAATGAAAGAATTTAGGACCCAAGCAGACTTGAGTTTCTCTGAACCTAAAGAGGCCACTGCCACTGAAAAAATGGTAATTGAAGATTTGGTTGTGTTCCTTTAGTCCCACTTTAACTGTTTTGGCCTTTTCCTGCTATGAGACTGACATACCTGCTATTTTGTACCAATTCTGGTTCAACCACAGGTCAATAACTATAACGAGGTAAGCTCTGATGATATACGGCTATACCAATGTGTGCGCTCCAGTTATTTAATTATCAGTCTGGTACAATGGTACTGCACTACTGCTATATTTTAAGCTGTTTCTTCCATGGCTGTACTGAACTTTGTCCCATAATTCATACTGTGTAACTTGAGATATGTATAACAGGAGGTGAGGGTCCCTAATATCCCCCCCCCCCCCTCTGTCTCTCTCTGAATGTTTAAGGGTTTCTTTCTCTTCGAGTCACAAGTTGTTTCTTCTCTTTTGCAGATCTCACAACCAAAAGTGCCTGCTGCCAAAGGTAAAATCTTGCAAGGATAATATCTTGTTCCTACTAGTTGACTATTCAGGAGTTTAAAACATGAATGAAAAGATGACGAAGGGTCAGGAGAGAAATTGTCCCCAAGCCCCCCAGTTACAACCACCCTGACTCTAACAAGCCCCTCAAATTATTAATTAATATAATAAACACTCAGCAGCAGTACCAGACTATATTATTATAGGCTGTTAGGCGCAGTATAGTGTGCTGCTGATTTTGTACTGTAAAAAACTTGTTCTAGCATTTTGACGGCTATCTTTTTTTTTTTTTTTTTTACTTTGATTTAGTGGTTACTTTCAACATCCCTGAGGAGCAGTCCGTCAGTACATCTAAACCTATAATTCCCTCTCAAATTCAACATTATGCAACTCCGAAACCCAAGGTATGTATATAATATACACAATTATATATGCAAATATCTTTAAAAATATATTGTTTCGGGTTTCAGAAATTTCAATTCTAAAAGAAATCCTGTTCATATGGAGTACATATCAAAACAAAGATCCAACTGGTGCATACATTAACACTAAAGATTCTATGTGGAAATTTGGATAAAACAAGAAAAGGAGAGAAAAAAAAACAAAAGGCTGGTTCTGAGGCTCGGGTACATATTTGTGATATGCAAGGTATTCATCTATAAGTTGATGCATTTGTCTAATTAGTTTATGATCAAATGATTTAGGATAATTCAGAGGGAAGTCAAACTAGCCATGAATCGATGATGGGGTCAAGTAGTCGCAGAGCCTTTACAGGCTCTATTGTTGAACACGACCATGGTCTTGCTCCTATTCACCCTCAGAAAAGCAATCCTGCCGTGCAGGTAGCAGTCTCTCTCTCTTTTTGGAACCTTGGCAGAGGCTGCCAAGTACTCTCTCTTTCTCTCTCTTTTGGAAAAGTTTGGCAGAGGCTGTCAATGTTACTCTCTCTCTCTCTCTTGTATAATTACTAGTAATCATAATTTTTGGTATGCAGCCTCCAAGTTCTAATGCCTCGAGGCCAATGTCCAGATTTAAGCTACAGAAAGGCAGCCGCTGATTGCCAGGGGCACATATTAAGTTTATTTGAACTCGTTATCTCCTTTTGTTACAATTTGAAGTGCATCTTGGATTAATCTTAAGAGAGAACATGTGTTGAGGTGAAGCTAAAATCAAGGTGTTTTAATTCACGATTAACCAATTGTTGAAGGAGATTTTAGATTGGCATTTAATATTTGAGAGGCTGTTTTGCAGATTATTATTAGTTTTTTGTTATCAGTGTGAAAAGTACAACAAGTTGGACTAGGTAGTTGAACCAGTACTTTTTTTTTCTCAGACCAACAGGAAAAAAAAGAAAGAAAGAAAAAGTTGTTCATTATGAGGCTTGTAATATACTGATTGCGTGACAGTCGTATGCGAAACAAAAAGAAAAAGGAAATGCATGACTGTTATGAAACTATTGTAGTTTGAAGACTTGAAAAACATGACATCCAGCCATCCAGGGACATGAATACATGATAGATAAATTGCAAGGTGGTGCATATGAAGCTATGGTTGTTTGAACACTTGAAAAGCATGACAGCATGAGATTGATATATAGTAGCTTAGTTTTTATGACAGCATGAGATTGATATATAGTAGCATGAGAGCTTAGTTTTTATGACAGCATGAGATTGATATATAGTAGCTTAGTTCATGCTGTAAAACAAACAACCACAGTACAAAATGTATATGGGATATTTATTTAATAATTGCTCAAAATATCTTATAAGTCATTGGAGGAAATCAGAAAGAAGTTTGCTGGTAAATAATTAAGTCCTTAATTTGTTGCTATTGCACATAAATTTGCCATTATACAAAAAATTGTGCGCTAATGATCTGATTGAGTTGATTATTAAGCACCTAGTTGAAATATAAACACAATTAGAATTACCAGAGGGAATCTGTTTCCGGCTGTGGGAACATTTGGACGTGGAAGTTAAAATAAAGCACAGCAAGCGTTGGATATTGTAGTTGTAAAAAGTACCAGGGCAGGGGACTCTGACATCATGGTCCTAAAATCATGTGTTCATGGCCAACCGCCCAGTTCGTGCATTCCTTTTTGATAGTCATTTTGGGGGTCTTTTCCATGTCGTATAAGCCTAATCGATCTAGATATGCTTGCAATGCTTTACAAAATAAGATTTAATCCCCTCCTACGACATGTTTTAACAGAATTTGAAGAACACTATAGTTACTATTAAAAAGTTTCTTTCATACAGTCATCCACAAGTTCATATTCTTCACCTATTCTGTTGATTTAGAAAAAAATGGCGAATGTGAATGGATTATTGAAATTGAAATGAAAAAACAATCAAGAATAAATATATCTCATACCTATTATAGATGACTAGTTAGATGCTTTTTCATTAAAAATTCTAAGAGGTCTATTTATAATTCTAAGATAATTTTTGAGACCAGTATATTTATTACATACCAATCTGAATTTTTCATTAAAAATTCAGATGCTTTTTCATTAATTATGTAAATGAAATTGGTACACAATAATAACATATACCACATAATAAAATAAAATTAAACGGGTTCGATCGGACCAATAAGGTCGAGTCAGTTTGACTTTCGATAATGATCGGGTCACAGATTGAGTCGGATTTTGGATGGTTCAGTTCTTGATCAGGTTTAGATTTCGAACGGATCAATATGAGTTGGGTCAGATCGGATAGGTGAGTTGCGTTAAGTGAGATTTGTTATTTCTAAAGTGACACCAGATAGATCGGATCGGTCAGGTTTGTTTGACTCTGGATTATTGTCGGGTCACATGTTGGGTTTTTGGTTTGTCCAACTTTGCATCATATTCGGGTCTCAACTCGTCTCAGATCGAACTGGATCAAGTCGGTTTGACTTTTCAAAAAAATAGATGGGTTCGGGTTGGTCGGTTCTTTTTTCGAGTCTGACCAGATTTTGTTACCTCTCTCCATTATGAATAATTAATTAAAGCATAATTCATATTCGGGTCTCAACTCTCAGGCTGAGAGCCGAAATTTTTATCTATACCATATTTAAAAAAACAAAATCATTTTGCTGCTTTGTCTAGAAAATTCCATATATACCACACCTGTTAGTTTAATTGGTGGACTAAAAAAATAGGGACTGCCAATTAAATCGGTGGACCCTATTTTTTTTTTTAAATCATGAGTTGAGAATCAAATCACCTAACACACTTTCAAACTTCTATGTATATTATAGAAAATTTTTCACTTTGTAGATTTTGAACTCATGATTTTTCACATGAAAGCCATATGTCTTTACTACTAGCTCTAAGGTAAGTTCTTCTATGAATCTTATTTTTTTGTTATAATAGTAATTCATATTTAGAAGAAATAAAAAAAAATCTGCCAACTCAATCAGCTGATTTTTTTTTTAAACATGAATTTCTATTAAAAAATAGAATCTGTCAATTGAATTGAATTGGTGGATGTGAAAAGTCTTAAATTATAAGAAAAAAATGATTAATTAGTTTTTTTTTTTTTTATAAATATGGTATAAATAAAAATTCCGGGGCTGAGACCCCCTGGAAATGGTCACATTCTTTTTGACTTTACACAAAAGTTGAATGATTCCACAACTCGCGGAGGCATTTGTTGTGCTTACGAAAGGTATTCTGCGACTTCCCTTAAGCCGTCACGGATGACCAGCTATAATAAAGTTTGTTCCCATGCATACACCTGGTTTACATTTTATTTGAGAGAGCAATTCTTATAACCCATTAATGCGCATATCAACTTTGACTCTCAAATTAATTTTAAAAATAATTCGCTGTTTTAACTCCGAACGAATGAGACTTCACCATATTTTTTTTGTTTTGTTTTTTTAAATTTGAAATATCGGAATTCAATTACATATGTACGGTAGCAGAGCTAAGATATAAGATACGGTGCGATAAACATGTAGAATAAAATATTATTTATATTATTTTTAGTTCAAAATTATTATTATTTTATATATATGATATATAATATTAGAGGCATTAAGTAGCCTCTGTTTGCTCGTCGGCCGCCACTGCATACACATGTGCTAAAAAAAATTCCTGCATAAAATTCCTACATATTGGTTCCTTGCTCCAAGTGCAGTCAACTCTTGGCTTAATGACCATTGACCTTTCTCCCTACGCCACAGCCCAGTCAAACTCGTCTTCTCCTGGTGCTTATTTCCCAAATATAACAAGAGCAAATCCCTTACACGACTTCAAATTCAAAACAACAACAAAATTAATATTGTGCGCAGGAAAGAGAGGGAGAGAGAGAGGAGATGGATTCATCCAAGAAAAACACCATGTATAATTATACATTGAATCCAATCTTTTCGAGCAATAACAAACCTAATTTTTCTTCTCCAAAAGATGGATATAGTTCTTATGTTTTTGCTGGATCACCTCTTGAACCGTCACGTGGGAAGATTGAGATGTTCTCGAAGGAGTTTTATGCGGCCGGCGGTGTTGGTGGAGCGCTCTGCTGTGGCATCACACACACTGCCATGACTCCTCTTGATGTAGTCAAGTGTAATATGCAGGTGACCTTTAATTTTATTTCTCCCCCTCCTACTTGTTAAAAATTAATGATTTTAGTTGTAATGTTGTAGTTTTTTAGGCTGTCATAGAAGAAGAAAATTCATATTAAAAAATAGAGGAGTTAAACATCATTTAGTTCTTACGTTTTTATATAATAGGTAAGGAGCCTTTTGAACTTAAAAGAACAAGAGAATATCAATTAATCAATATAAAATGAGATTTTTTGTCTAAGAATTTTTCTCCCCTTCACTGAGAACAAAAAACTAAATAAAATATGACACATGAATAGGACAACACTACTTTGGTCTAAATAAAATATGACACAATTTTCATTTCTTAATTCAATAGTGCCAACAAATATATCAACATATGTACAATAATGATATGTATCCTTATATAAATTATCAACAATTTAAAATTTTAGTATCCTACATATCTCAGTAACCAAATTGCTATCCAACTAAATTCAATTAGGTTCAGGGAGCACCAATTAGCAACGTTTAGTGACCTCCCAAGCAATTTACCTTAAAATATCCCTTCTACATACAAATATAATAGTCTTTTTAAAAGAGTATTAGGTAACAAAAAGTGTTAAGTTCATTGTTTTCCACTGTTAACATTTTTCAGATTGATCCAATGAAGTACAAGAGCACCATGTCAGGTTTCAACATCCTATTCAAAGAACAGGGATTAAGAGGTTTCTTCAAAGGCTGGTCTCCCACTCTACTGGGTTACAGCATGCAAGGCGCATTCAAATATGGGGGCTATGAATTTTTCAAGAAGTACTATTCTGATCTGGCAGGACCCGAGTATGCCGCAAAATATAAGACTCTAATTTATCTTGCGGGGTCTGCTTCGGCAGAGGTGATTGCTGATGTAGCTCTCTGTCCTATGGAGGCTGTTAAGGTCAGGGTTCAGACTCAGCCGGGTTTTGCACGTGGTTTACAAGACGGCCTTCCAAAGATTATTCGGGCCGAAGGTGTTATGGGGTAAGTAGAGAATACTTTCATTTTTGCAAATTAATAATAAGTAAGATGTTTACCATGATGATTAAAGGTCCCAATGTTTACAATTCAAATCGGGGGATACTTCTTAGCTTTATGATTTACTAAAGTGTGGCATGTTTGTTCTATCTTCAAATTCTGACATTTATTTGGAATTGTAAAATTTTCAAATGCAGTTTGTACAAAGGACTGGTTCCTCTCTGGGGTCGTCAAATTCCATGTGAGTATTGATTTCTAAATTCTTGATTATATACATATTATAGTATTAAATACATTTAGCCTTGTCCTAACTGAGCCCAAATACTGATACCAGCATATTTACTCAATAACATAAATTATGTTGGTATAACATACCAAAAAGCAATTAACATCTCACCAATTCCCAATATCTTGATCTGTTACTGCTACTATAGCACCATGACAGAAGTGCTAAAAGAGAAAAATCGATTCATTTTTCTTTTTTCTCAGATACCATGATGAAATTTGCAACATTTGAGAACACTGTGGAGTTAATTTACAAGAAATTCATCCCTGTACCAAAGGAGGAGTGCAGCAAACCCCTCCAGCTGGGTGTCAGTTTTGCTGGTGGCTATATTGCCGGCATCTTTTGCGCCCTTATCTCCCACCCGGCCGATAACCTTGTCTCATTCCTCAACAACTCCAAAGGTGCCACAGTTGGTGATGTAAGTATTCAGATTAGTTCTAATTTTGTGTTTTCAAATTTCTCAAAAATTGGTAGATGCTAGTGCAGAAAGCTGTTATACTTCGATTATAAATAGAAACATAAATCAATTCTGTAGAAACTAACATGGATTTTCATCATATTAAACCAGCAACCCTAGTTATTACTTTTTTACAAAATTTCCTGGCAGGAAATAAACTGTTTCTACTTATTTCTGAGATGTTAATAAAGAACTGGGTATTTTTGTGAAAAAGAAAAAAAAAATTGTTGAACTCTGGACCTGATGCATAACGTATAATTCTGTTGTCAGTATTGAAAGCAGTAATTATTATTATTTATTGTCCACACTAACACATAAATTATATTACTATCGATGTTGTATAGTTTTGATAAAATAATATTTAATTTTCTATTGTAGGCTGTGAAAAATCTAGGGTTATTGGGGCTATTTACACGCGGCCTCCCGATAAGAATAGCAATGATTGGAACATTGACTGGAGCTCAATGGGTCATCTATGATGCCTTCAAAGTCGCTGTTGGCTTGTATGTGCTAATATCCCTTTTTCTTTCTAATTTCAAGTTATCTATTAAATATTATTACAAAGTTATTTTATTGCTTCTTATACTGGTATGTACTGCTGGTATGCTATATTACTGCGGGGAACTAAGAAATATGGAACTTTTATGTGCGCTTACCTGCTTGATCCCAAAAGGTCAATGATATGTAAATAGGAACAAAGTATTATCTAAAATGAACATAGACTCTATATTACTTACCAGTACTGTTTGGTTCATACTGATTGTCCCTGATACCGGTTGCTGTTAGCAAGCTACATGATTAAATGCTGCTGGTTCTGAAGTTGTTTTGGGAAAAGTATATGTTTGTACTTCTGCTCTTGTTAACAAAATTTTCAAGTTATCTTCACTTTGTTTGTTTAATTTTTTAACTGTAATTGTAATGCACTTAATTTTCAGGCCAACTACTGGTGGAGTTTCTCCAGATGTTGCTATTAAAACCAAAGAACTAGGCCAAGAAAAACCAGTATTAGGTTGATTTGCCAGTACTGGACCTAGTGAGAAAATTAATTTATTTTAAAGATCTGTGTTTGATATGTAATCTGCATAGGATAAATATATCTGAATTTTGATAATTAGTGTTTTTCAGAGCAACAGAAAATTAATATACACACAAGGTACATGGCAATGTAATTTTTTTTAGTTTCGTTTATTTGTTTATATATTTGATGTAATAAATACCTTTTTTAAGATCAACTCATAAGAAAAAAAATTGAAAAGGTTTAAGTAAATGACAATTTTTTGGAGCCTGAAGTCCTCGCTTTCTTCTAGTTATAAATTATCAATATGAAACTTGATATGTATATATCGAAACTATAAGCAACCTGAATGCTATATATTATTTGGTTTATTTTAGAAAATTCAAACCAGTAATGAAATTTGGTACCCAGGAATACATATTCTGAGTTCCTATTTAAACCCAATGAGACTTGATCCTGGTTAAACCTCAGACTTGATTGATCTCAATCAATCAAGCTGTAACCTGAATCGATATGAACTCGAGTCCTGGAAGCTACCAAAACCTGGTTTGAATGTATTGAATGTAATAACTATATACTGTGCTAACTAAGAAACTAAAAGGTAATTTCACCATGCATTTACAAATCACCATAAATCACAAGAAAAGAGGAAAGTATGAAAATTTCACAAGAAGATGAATTAAATAAGGGAAAAATATACAAGATATTAACAATACTAGACCTACTCTACCGGAAGGCCACAAATTTTGTTATTCAACGAGGGTATACGAAATCTAATCCAATCGTCAAAACAAGCAACCACTAAATGGGCCGATTGGGCTTGTAACTCCATTTTACAAGCACCAGCATATGGCCCCAAAAATGCAATTTGGAACTGTTTGCTAAGCACCAAATCTAGAGCAGTTTAGTAATTGGGGACTTTAGATGAAAGTTCGGATTAGTGATCGAATAATGAACTAATTTAAAATTGAGAATATTCAGTTACTTAATTTTTGATTGAGTTAGCAGAATAATATATTAATTTACAAAAGACAATAAAAAAATAGTTTTCAATTGCTAATCCAAACACATTCTAACTTAGAATAATAGTTCGGAATAGTCAATAATCCGGATTAGCACTATTTTTAACTCATTTAAACGCACTATAAATTTATAATACACAACCAGGCTTAATTAAATAAAATTAAATTAAATACGAGGTTAAAAGTTCAAACAGTGATTGAAGCACTGTTACTCGCGTATCGTTGCCCAATTATTTGAGCTAAAGCTCCAATTTATTCGAGTGATTCATTCATGAATGGGGATATGGTACGCATAGTATGGATGGAAACATACTAATAATTCATATTTTTATTTGTAATATTTAAACAGACAATTCGAATCATTATATATGATTTTCATATGAAATTGTACTTGAGGATGATATTATAAATATTTAGAATTGTCTTACATATTTTTAATAGATAGATAATTGCTGCTTTCAGAAATTAGATCGTCGAGAATAATATTTTTTTTTTATAGTTTTCTATATATCTTAAATTAAAATTGTAAAAAATATAAAATTTAGCCTCTAAGCATCTACATTCTTGGTATTATTGGAGTCTGAGGTGATAGTTTCTAATTCAATTTTAGGTATATGGGAGAGTTTTTTTTTTTTATTAATAATCTATTTATAAACTCCATGTTGGCCAATTAAATGATTGACTCAAATAATTTTTCTTTTTTAATTTATTGTTGACATAACTTAATAGAAACTTTAAAATTAATTTCAGAGATGCGGGACTTTAGAAACTTTAGAGATAGTTATTTAGAAACTCATTTGAATTGCTGGAATATATATTAAGTACATTTTATATAGAAATCATATTAAACGGTCAAATTAATTGTTTTAACTTAGAAAATATACGCTCGCGGCGACTGCTCTTTTTTTTTTTTTTTTTGAGAGTCAATCATTACAAAGAAAAGAAAAAAAAATAAAAAAAAATAACATCCATAGCAGCGCCCACTAACCAGGCCCATCCTCTTCAAAAGTCCTGTTCCTCAAACAAGACTTTTGATACTTCGACCTTAATTTGTTTGTAAATTGCAAGTTCCATCTAAGTAAAATAAAAATAATTACTCAAGTTTCTATACCTTCAATAGATTTGATGGTAAAAGAAATGATGAGCAAAGAGGATTTAGGTGGTGATTGGCAATAGTCATGGCCTATCAAATTTGCTGCTAATATGGTAAAGTATTTAGTAGTAGTTTTATGAAAAATTAATTTTAATGCAGTATCATGTTTACAGTGACATTCGGTTCTCCTCTAATGTCAACTTCTAACTCTGTTACTAGAGCGATCGGTAAATGAATTATTTATTTTATGAAAAGGAAGAGAAATTTGCTGGTTTCTGATAATTTTTTTTTTTATTGCTGGTTTCAGATTACAACAATAATTTTTTGACCCTCATAGTCTAAAGGACTAATTCCGACCTTACCTCATTTTACTTTCTTAGTCGCTTATTAATCTTTTCAAACATTAATTACTTAGAAAGGATTAAGAACCTCTTCTTTAAATCTTCTTTTATCCAAAATCTTAATTCTTACTTGAGCCTTAAGAAACCTCTACACGTGAATTAATCCTCCTTAACATCTATCAACGATGAACATAAACTCCTTAGCACAACTCCTTAATTAGTATGAATTAAGTTTTAATCCTACTTTTATTACTTAACGGCCCTTTTGGAACTTAAGAAACACCAAATAATATGAAAGATATGTGGCGTTTATAAGTTGGTTAGAATACAGTCCTCTGTTTGATACTTCCCTCCGAATCAAATGTGTTGACTGCAGCCCGGTCAATATCTAAAATCCTAATTGAAATGATTATATTTCTATGCCAACAAATAATTTAGCTGCAACTGGAACTGCCATCAAATGTTTAGGTGCATCTGGTCCAGTTAATGTTGACTGCATCCTGTCAATGTTTAAAATCCTAACCGACATGATTATATCTATATGCCATCAAATAGTTTAGCTGCATCTGGTCCTGTTAATGTTGACTGCAGCCCGGTTAATGTTAAAAATCCTATTTGACATGATTATATTTACATGCCAACAAATAATTTTGCTGTATATGGTCCAGTGACTGGTTACTCTGTGCCTCTGTGGTGTGCTGGAGCTAAAAATGTTAGTGGTTGTATTTTCCCTCGTTTTAAAATATAATTTTTTTTATTTAGTAATTTATGATAAAATTATTTATCCAATATTTGATATAGTTTTTAATTAATTATTTATGCAAAAAATTGATTTATACAATATTTTATCATTTCATTTAATTAATAAATTTTATATTTTAAAATAATGGAATTAACAATTATAAATGAGATAAAAAATTATAATATTTTATATTTTACATTTTTACCTTCATATATATCTCTTCTCTTTGATATATAATACAAAATATAAAATAAGAGGACACCAATGGCTGCAATAAATATGCATGTACGTTGGTGGTCGTGCCCAGCACAGTTGCATAGTATTAATTGAGTCAATTGACAACATTAAACCATCATCCTTCATACAGAGAATATTTATGCTTGAATTTATATAATTAAAAAATTAAGTTTTTAAATATAAATTTCTAACGCATACTTCAACCGCAAAACTGAAAGCCAACTAGTGAGAATTTGCCCGGTGCAATTTCAAAGGTTAACCAATTTTGAATTGCATACGATATTTCTAAATCTCAGCAAATAAGTGGACGCCAACGCGAGCCAATTTTCAAATTTTTAAAAACTGAACTAATAATTCGATCTCATTGATGACAGTCCAATAGGACTGAACTACTGATTTTTTAATTCAAATGTAAATGAATTATATACTAAATTCACAGCTTTTACTAAAAGTTCGGTTTTAGTATTTTCCGATTTTTTTTTTTGTGTGACAAAGACACTGGGATCAAATCATTAATTCAGCCTCTATAAATAACCGAATCATTAGCTCATTCAAAATAATTCATATTGTGTCCGATAAATTTTTTTTTTTTAATTTGAACAGGAGCTACCTATATCTGTATGTGGTCCTCTGGAGTCTTCATGATGGCTGCATAGATCTTCACTAATGGCACCGCAGTCAAGACAAAATAAAAATATTGTTAATTGAGAGCAAAATTGTAAAAAAAATTGCATGCCAAATGGGTAACTTTATTAGGAAATTAAGTTAATAAACCAATAATCTGGGCAACATAATATAAATAAATAATAGGGTCTATGTAAATCAACAGCATAATTTCATAAATGTGCTATTTGTCAACAAAAAAATTACATGGCAGAAGTTACAAAATGTGCGGATTTTTTTTTATCTATCACCCTGGAAAAGGGTTTAAAAATAAACATCACTCGGATTCAGATTTATCAAAAATAGCACTCTCGCGGACTGAATCCGCATATCCAGAGGGACCAGATTTGCGGACTGATCATGCGGAACCGCGGATTGAGTCCGCATATCCGAATTTTGACAGCAAATTAAAAATAATTAATAAATTTACAGCAAATTAAAAATAATATAAAATTAAATTTAAAATTCGGATACGCTGACTCAATCCGCAAATCCGCGGTTCCGCATACTCAGTTCAAGGATCCGGATCTGGTCTCTCTAGATACGTGGATTCAGTCCGCAGAAGTGCTATTTTTTATAAAAATCTGGCTCTGGGTGGTGTTTATTTTTAAACCGTTTTCCAGAGTGATAGATAAAAAAAAATCCACAAAATGTGTATCAATTATTTTCTGAAAAGAATATGCCTATATGCATATCAATTAATGTTCCGAAAATTCAAATTTTATTTTATTTATGTACTAATTCTTTTGAACGGTGAAACGTGTTGAAATAATTTCTGTCACTGCTCAAATCGGGCCGAGTCCGAATCAGCACTGGGCTGGTACAGAACTACAGATCCTAATGCTCTGTTTGAGCCCAGTTTGGTATTATTAAATATTATTATAATTATAATTTGGTACAGAAACGTGTTGAGTTGTGGAGAGAGAAAATGCAGTCACATTTTTTTTTTAATAATAATGCTATTTTAATTTTTTTTGCAAATTTGCTAAATCATAATTTTAGTAGGTTAATAAAATAGCACTGTTCTTGCACTAATTTTGTTTATCATTTCACGTTTGAATCATTTACTATTTTAAAATAGGACCGCTAATCTATAATCTAAGAATAGCTCTAACCTGCGTCTAAGCAAACGTGAAAAGGGTTGTGACAAGTGGTCACAATTCAATGCTACAAAAGGTCCTAAATCAATGAATATCTTGGACCAATCTAAGGTCTCGATCAATGATCATACATAAACAGAGTATCAAGTACCAATTAATGCACAATCTTTTTACAAGCAGCATTTAATGCTTTGCCACCTAGTACAATAGTAAAAACACTTTGGCCATATTTTGAACTTTTAATTTATTCAAGAAATATTACTGTTTTGCATGTAAACTGTTCAAAGATAAGCACTAATAATGAGAGTATAGTGAAAAACAATAATAGGAAGAGTGACCAGTGTGCTTAGCGTGTACAATAATAAAAATAAAATACTACTATAAATGATATCATTTTTTTCTCCTCTCTTTTACCGTTCCAACTTTAGTCAGATAGAAATATAGTGCTATTCTAGCATTCTTTTGCAACCTCAAGAGTTTAATTTACAGCAGAAAAAGCTATGAAATCCATAATATATATACGAGTGAGCTACATTAACCTCTGAATGGCTATTAAATGTAGATTCTTGCACGGCTTTTTGTTGTTGTGGTACATTTAATACGCTATGAATATTAGATGAATCAACAGTTCAACACCTTCCTCTCAAGTCTCAATTAATAGCCCACCATTTTTATGAGCGCCTACACAGGAGTCCGTGAATCCGGTTTATCTGTGTCGGACTTGTATGCAAATATTCGTGCACCAAGGTTTTTTTTTTTTTAAGAGAAAATTATAGGTCTAGTCTTCGGAATTTCAATGTCTATAAATGGCCTCTCCTCCAGATTTCAAACCCTCAACTTTCTTTACGAAAAACATTACCTTTTACAATAGACTAAATGTTGATTCTTGTTTACCAAGTAAGAGTTTTTTTTTTTTTGTGAAGAAATATGGAGGTTAAGAGTCCATATTCCATTAGTATTGACACCAAGTGGTGTCAAAACAATTACAAGATATTTTAAAGTTGAAGGTTCTCAAGGACACGATCTATTTTTTTTTTTTTAAAGTAGAGCTCATTTCATTACTGAAATTGATAATTACAAAAATTAGTTTTGCCAGTCAAGCTGGACATAGCAACACAACCAGCAAAACTAAAAGGCACAACAGTCCCATAAGTGCAACAGAGGATATTTAAGACACGATCTATTGTTTAAGATTCAATTTCAATCGCAATAAAGTTGAGTATTTTTGTTAAGAACACTGATGGAATTAGCAAACAATAAATATATAAATAGTATATAATACCACAAACTATACTTTATTTTAAAATATGTTTATCTATGTTTATTAGATGAGTACATTGTGTTAAAACGAGATACATCAATTGCCAATAATAAACATTTAGTTATTAGTTTGCAGAATTATTTTTCTTCGATAAAAATACTTGACAATATAACTCACTACATGATGAAATGCTATATAGTAAAATAGATGAGCTCACATTCTCACAAGCCTCAATAGTCAATATCCAATGAGTAAATCCCACAGGACTAACATCATCACTCGCAATTACTAAATTTCATTTACACCTTTTGTGATTAAAAACCCCCATTTAATTACATGAGAAAATAAATAAATAAATAAAAGAGTCAAATATTTATTTTAGGAGGAGGATTCTAATGCTTCATCTTTTTATATCTCATTCATATCTCATATTCTTTATCTTCGTTTTTAAAGTCCAAATAGTCGATCCGAACTGCTCAACATGATATCCATATTAAAATATACTTGGAGACCAAATTTTATATTTTTTTTGAAATTTTTTACTATTTTTTTAGATTTATTAATCACTGTTTTTTATAGTCCATGTTTATTTAAAAAACATCAAAATTTCTAAAAAAATGTAAAATTTGGTCTCTAAATATATTTAAACATAAAGATTATATTGAGTAGTTTGGATTGACTGTTTAAACTTTAAAAATAAAAATAAATGATATGAGACATGGATGAGATATGAATAGATAAGAAATTGGAACTCTCCTCTTATTTCACATTATTATTGGCACCGGCATAAATCCTAGGAATCGGACGGTTTGAAAGTTCTTGTCATTGTCCGGTGAAGATCAGACGACCGGTTCTTGTGCCATGTGTCATAGCAAATTGGGTAGTAAGCAGATAGGTTTGTGGATTGACCATCACCTCAAAGCAATTTATTCTTTGTGAAACCTGACTTTCAACCCATTGGCTACTAAACTTTATTCGCTACACATAAGATCACACACAAACAAACACATTGTTACAAGAATAAAACCATGCAAAATTAAGTCTCTGCGAACCATCAGATTTTAATCGAGCGCGACTCTTGTACAAATCTAACAGACCGGAAGCATCGTTAATTCGTTATGGAAATGCCTTTCTGTTTGTTATCCTGAAGATTCCCTGCCTTGAAGTCACGGAAGCAATGAATCAAAATGTCAAATAATATGAGAGATCAATTTATTTGGATAATTTTGAATAATAATTTTTCAAAAAAAATATTTAAATTTATTTTATAGATATGTTATTGAACTTATAGATCTCTATTAATAAAGATGTATATAATTGAAGTATTGTATGATGGTACAATAAAAATTATTGTTTGAAATGCTGAAATTTAAAATGTCACTTGATGTATGATAAAATTATACATCAATTCATTATCGTGAGCAGTGGAAACATGAAATTGCAAAAAAAAAATTGTTTTTTTGAAAATTCGTAGAAGCAGCTGCGAGAGCGAAATTACTATTCTTAATTATAGTAAATGACAACTCTGCAATGATTGTTGTGGAGTAAGAAGTAAAGTAAATCTCTAATTTTCAAATTAAGATGTGAAATAAGATGTAAAATGTACATAATGAGTTCGATGAAATCTCTGCACCAACATTCGCGTTTGAAATGGTTTTTAGAAGGTGACTCCAATACAAATTTTTTTCCATATTGCAGCTTCTACTAGAAAGAATAAAAATGCGATCCTTTCTTTAGAAATTAATGATATACCTATTTATGATTCTGTTGTCTTAAAGAGTCATATTACTTCGTATTATAAGAATTTGTTAGGCACCCCTTCTACTCGATTACTTAGTTTACAATCTAATTTGTGGCCTATTTCCGAACAATTAACACCAGCCCAACAACTTTCTCTTGAACTTTCTTTTACTCTTGATGAGATTCGGAAAACTATTTTTTCTTGTAATCCTAGTAAGGCTTCAGGTCCTGATGGTCTTTCGTTTCTTTTCTACCAATCATTTTGGGATTTGATACATCCGGATCTTTTTAAATTGTTCCAATCTTTTTATAATAGAACATTAAATATTTCTAAATTGAATCTCGCATCTATATGTTTGATCCCCAAAAGGGCCGATGACTCTTCAATTACACACTATAGGCCGATAAGTCTGATAAATTGTAGCTTTAAGATGATCACTAAGTTATTAACTAATAGACTTTCTTTAGTATTAGATCCTCTCATAGATGATTCTCAGGCAGCTTTTATAAAAGGTAGACTGATTGGTGATAATATCATTTGTGCACATGAGGTACTTCACCAAGTACGGGTTTCTAAACAGAAAGGTATTCTTCTTAAGCTAGATTTCGAAAAAGCTTTTGACAAGGTTAATTGGGATTTTCTTCTTGAAGTTTTGATTGCTAGGGGTTTTGGAGATTTATTTATTAATTGGATTAGAGATATCTTGCATAGTAGTAGATCTTGTATATCCTTTAACAGTGAATTAGGTGATTACTTTTCTTGTAAGCAAGGTCTTCGTCAGGGTGATCCTCTTTCTCTTTTACTTTTTGATTTAGTAGCCGACGCCCTTAATAAAATTTTAAGTAAGGCACAAGCAACATGTTTCATTTTTGGCTTGGGTAATGATATTAAACTATCATAACCTGTGGAAGGCCAAAATTCCTCTTAATAATTTTTTTTTTTGTTATTTCGCCATGACAAGATTTTTGCTAAATGTAATTTACATACTCGAGAGTGGCAAGGTAATTTAGATTGTGTATTTTGTGGTGCCCCTGAGACAGTTGACTACTTTTTTGTTACTTGTCCGTTTATTTCTACCTTGTGGTTTTGGATCGGTAATCATAACAACTTCATTTTTAATTGTACCCAGGTTTCGGACCTTTGGCATTTTGACTATTGGATTCCTCTAAAGGATTCATTATTGGTTGAATTAATTAGGGCAGTAACTTTATGGATTGTTTGGTTGACCAGAAATAAGATTTGTTTTCAGAATGCACCAATACCTCTTATTAGTTCGGTAGCATCTTCCATTATTGCTTGGACTTCTTTTTGGTGTAAAGCTCGTTTAGATAACTCATATTTTAAATTATCATTTATTATTGCTTTCGATGTTTCTCCTTTAACTCAAATAGTCTCCTTGATTGTTCTATCGGATTTGGATTCACAAGTCAGTCTGGATACAGACGGTCCCCTACTCTTGGGTTCACCATGTCTGATAGAGAGTTCTCCGAAGCCATTGAGGAGACCGTTGGATTGTCGTCTCCTGATTGGTCTTTGGTTGATACTGGGTCCTCATCTTCACCTAGTATGATTGATATTAGTGATTGATTTAGTAGATTTTTTTTTTTTTTTTGTTTTGTGGATATTTGTGCTAATTAGATATTGATGCTAGTTGAATATTTGTCTTTCTCTAGTTTTGAATAAGTGGATTTTGGGTGATATGCACGATTTTGTAAGTTTTGTAAAAACATTGTTTTGTAATGAAACCGGTGGATATTCCACTTTTGCAAAAAAAAAAAAACTTATTTCATATTTACTCTGCATGTAAATTCTATTGTTATTGATAGAAATTTATTTTTTAATATATTGCTTATTTAGACGGATTAATTTAAGCCATAACTTCACTTATTAAACGAGATGTATATATATAAGAGGAGTAAAATGTTGAAATAGCAGCTTAATCCTCTTTAAATTTAAGTAGTAACCAAACAAGACCGTACAGACATTCTTTATTATATTTCTTTCATTGCTCAATTGCAAAGAGGGTGTTTCTCTAAAGTATATATTGTGGCAATAATTTGAACAAAATAATTCTCTTGAATTTAATTTGTTGAATTAATAACAAGGTAATTAAATTGTTAATCAGTCTTTAGATGTTGTAAGATTTATTTTTTGTAATATTAATTAGCTTTGACACCTACTTGATGCTTCAAAGTTTTAATCCAGTCATAGGCTCGAGGTGATATATATGCAACTAGTATATTCTGAATTCAAATTTCCAATTGTGATAGTATTTGGACATGTATCACGTAGTAACAATTTATTGTGTTAAAAGATCATGTGGTGCATTAATAAAAGCGATGGGGCCTTGTGTGTACAACTCGGGTAAACAAGAAAACAAATTAACAGAGTTCCCAGAATAACTGCACTCTAGCATTAAATAATCAATGATAGCAATTTAATTTGTTAGGGTTTTGAAAAGAAAGCTAAAAAGGAAACACAATCTGAAGAACATCAACAAATCAAAATTGAGTGAGGCTACGGTACTATATATGCATACACACTACTACAAAAATACAGTTTGTACACAAACTTTAACTGAAGAGCTACACGGATTTGAAAACGTGTGCAATATTGGGGTGTAGGAAAGTCCACCATTTACACACGGATAATTATCCGTGTACGATTATACTAATCCTACACGGATTATTTAATCAAGAGCCGTGTGGAAAGCCTCACAAAGTACATCTCCCAGCACGAGAGCTACACGGTTTTTTTAATAAAAATCCGTGTAGGAATAGTTTTCCTACACGGATTTTTATTAAAAAACCGTGTGGTTTCCTTCCCTAGCTACACGGCTTTTGTTCAAATATCCCTAAATTAATTTTTGATATTTTTTATTTTTACCATATCCTACACGGCTTTTGTTCAAATATCCGTGTAGGATTTTCAATTTTTTTTTGTAATTTTTTTTTGTTTCTGGCTAGCCTCCAATTTTGCTAGCTATTAAATTATATACAATCAGAATGTTTTTTACCCAGCATAGATAAAAATTGCCAAAATATAAAATAACAATTCAAAATTGATAATTACACAAATTAATTTATACAAATCCATATTGTTGGGTACAAAATTCAGAAATAAACCACCTTGACCACATTCCTCTCACTTTGTCGACTTGCTCGGGTGAGTAAGCGGCTTGTCTCCGGTTATACTACAATTATAATTTGAGTTAGTAACGAGAGATGGATCGAATTATTGAAAAAAAAAATGGAAACTAATTTTTGCAAAAGCAAACTCATTTTAATTAAACCCTAATTTTAATTAGCAAACTAATTTAAAATTTTGCATTTTGCATTTTGCATTTTGTATTCCTTAGAGAGGCATACATTTGCATTCTATGTAAATATGGGCATCCAGATCCTTAGAGAGGCAGCAAGAGAGGTATCTTAGAGGCAGTTGGATTCTATGTAAATTACCAAAAGTCTACAAACAAAATTAGAGGAGGAAGAAGTGAACTGACAAAAGAAAGAGAGAGAAGCAGCAATGGAGGCGCACACACCATCTAAACCCTGGCAAAAGAAAGAGAGAGAGAGAGAGACAAAGAGAAGAGAGAAGAGAAAGCGCGGTGGACCAGAGGTGAGGGTTTTGAACTCGGACTTGGAAGAATTTCAAAATTAGAGGAGGAAAAAGTGAACTGTGGACTTAGAAAATTTTGGAAGACATAATCTAGTTTTGAACTGCTACAAGGATTCCTACACGGATTTTTATTACAAATTTGTGTGAAATAAATATCCTACACGGATATTTAAGTACATATCCGTGTAGCTCTCCTCTTTTCCTACACGGCATTTATGTAAATATCCGTGTAGGAATACTCTTTCAACACAGATATTTACGTAACTATCCGTGTAGGAAAAGATCGGTACAATTCTTAGGAGGGACATACCTATTTATTTCAAAGCATGCGCGCCCTATTTAATTAATTACAAATTTAAAATTGAATATACTGAAAATAAATACAGAAAAACGAAGAGTCACCTTAAACCCTATATATCATCGGAATCGGTTCCTCTTAAACCTATCTTAATTTCTCTAATTCATGAAAAAATGCCGCGTGTCACAGAAGAACAACCTGTTGAGGCACCACCACCACCTGTTGAGGCACTACCACCACTTTCAGAGGATTTCATGTCAGTGCCTTGGATCCCACCCGGTTACGAACGACCACCACCAGGTTATCCCAGAAGTCGGCCATGGCCACCATGGCCGACTCGCCCACGTCGCATCCCCAGGGGCCATCCGCCACCGAAGCCCTACATTCGTCGGACAAAGAAAAAATCTGTTGTTTAGGGTTTCTTTTTTTTTTGTTATTGTAGGAGTTTCTTTTTTTTTGGGTTTTATTATATCAATTTTTGGGTAACTTTTGTAATATATATCAGTAGTAATATATGAAAGTTTACTTGTTTACATTTTTGTTCTTCTGTATTTATTTTCTGTATTAGTTGTACAATTTTAAATTTGTTAATATTTAATATTTTTAACATAGTGATGAATATTTTTATTTGTAAAATAGTGTACAAGAATGTATACATAAATTATAAAGAAATTAATATTTACAAAGTTCATATCTAAATGAATAAATTTCTTAATTTATAGGAATAAATATTTAAAGAGCTTCACAGCAATGAAAACATCTACATAAGTTCATTTTTATATTTAAATAATAACAAAATATGAAATTGAAAGTATATTATATTAAAAAAAATAAAAATAGGGAATCCTACACGGATATTTAACTACATATCCGTGTAGAAATATGAATAATATAATAAAATATTTATATTATATCATATTTAATAAAATTTCACATCCGTGGGCTATCCTACACGGATATTTAACTGAATATCCGTGTAGGAAGATGAATAATGTAATAAAAAAATATTTATATTACTTCATATTTAATAAAATATAGATTTTAATAATCTATATTTTGTATAATTTAATGCTTTCCATAAAAAAAGAACTAATCAAAATATTTATAATTCCTAAAAAGAACTTGTCAAAATATGACATAAAATGCAAAATGTAAAATTAATGCTCTCTATAAAAAAATCACAAAAAAATATTGCATGACTAAAAATATCCGAAATAACATTAAGATGGTACTGAATTTTCCTTCGTTGATTTTACTCTAAGTGGAGGATTCAGTATCATTTCCAGAAAAGACTTTGAATCCTCCATCTCAGAGTAAAATCAAGGGAGGAAAAACTTTGAACTATCCAGAGGAGAGAGGGTGACCAAAACGGTGCAGGAGGAAGCAATAAAACCCTAAATGATCTTTCCTATACGGATTTGTAACTGCAAATCCGTGTAGCTCTCTCCATAAATATACACGGCTATTTAATTTAAAAACGTGTGAGAATCACCTTTCCTACACAGATATTTAATTAAATATCTGTGTAGCTCTCTAACATTCATACACGGATATTTAATTAAATATCCATGTAGGAAGGGTGATTCTAACACTGGTTTCCCCGATACTGTTTTTTAATGAAAAATCAGTGGAGAATTCTTAGAGATATCGTTGATCATTGGAAAAATCTTATTTGGTACACGGTTTTATTTGAAACAGAAAAAAATCTGTGTACAACAGCAGTGTAGGAAGCACCTTTTTGTACTAGTGATAGTGTATGTTTTGTCGAACAATTAATGAATCAATTTTTTATTTTTAAAATTTAAATATATTAATCTGAACGGTTTATTATTATCTTTATTTGAAAATATACTTGCAGATAAAATTTTATGTTTGTTAATTTTTTTTATTATTATTCTAAATAGGTAGAAAATGAGTTGATCTAAATTAAGTTTATATATATATATATATATATACCATCGAAAATAGTAATTTTCTACTTATTTAAAAAAAAATACTAAAAAAGTGCAAAATCTAACTTACAAGTATATTTTTTAAAATATACGAAAATCACGTTAAATAATTCAAATTGACTATTTTAAATTTTGAAAACGAAAATAATTCGTAATACAAAACAATCTGTGCTATATGCACAGTATACCAGAGCCTCACTCATTAAAATTACCTACTCTATATAAACCAAGAGGTGATATCTACTAGATAACATTTGCATCAACTGTTAAACTCTGATAACTCTTTGGCCCTCTCTCTCTCTCTCTCTCTCCCCTACCCAAAATGGAACCATTTAATTCCCACAACTACAACACTTTTCTGGTAGACTGTTCCAGTATTTTGCAAGACAATTCCATTTTAATGGAAAGTTCGTATTCTTCTTTAGAAACTCATCAGCAATTTGCGCACAAGAAAAGCAAATCTCCAGATGGAAATAGCACCAGCTCTCTTCAGTCCAAGGTACGCTTATAGTTACAACTTACAACTTACAACAAAAGAGCACAAAAGTAGAAAAACCAACAAATAGTTGCTCTTATTCTCGGTTTGTTGGCAATTAATTAAAAAACATATGTACTCAGTTCGAATATTTGTTAATTAGACTCTCACTTTTTCAAGATCTCGTTCGATAACTGACAATATATATAGTAGTTAGGCTATTTTGACGAATTGATGACCATGTTTGTTTGTTTTTAATACAATATGCACTTCTCTATCTGATAAACAACTATATTGTTATTGAGCGGTTCAGGATATCATAATGTTATTACCACCAATTGATATAACTCATCTAACTTTCATTAATTCAGCTATTACAATGTTAACGATGTCGCCTTGTAGATCAAAGTGAGAAAAGACCGAACAAAAAATGAAGCAAATAATGGTGAGAAGAGAGATGCTGAGGCCATTATTAGAGGAGAAATTTCAAAAGGATACATCCGTGTAAGAGCAAGAAGAGGTCAAGCTACCGATAGTCACAGCATTGCTGAAAGAGTACTCTCTCTTTCTCCTTTCGTTCTCTCCTTGCATGATGCTATGATTAATTTTTTATAGATTTTGCTATGGTGTTTCCTTTTATCAAATATAGAAATTAATGGACTGTAATAACAATATTTATTAATTATTATGGATTTAATGGTGAATTAGTTTTTTTTTTTTTTTATAAATTTAATAATAACATTAATAGCAGCAACCTGAAATGAATATATATTATAGATCATATGTTATTCTATTTTTGTCTATTTTATTCATTATCATAGCAATGATTTAGATTTTAAATATGGAAAAACAACAGTTACTATTGAACACCTTAAAAAAATTTATAAGTAAAAATACACTGTAGCACAGTATTATCATGAATAAGGTTTTTTTTTTGTAGAACAAGGTGGTATTTAAACTTACAATAAATTCAGTTTTGTCTCATTGATTCATTTTTTTTAGATAAGGAGAGAAAAAATAAGTGCAAGGATGAAAACCCTGCAAGCCCTTGTTCCTGGCTGCGACAAGGTTGAATTTCTTAGCATTTTGTATATGAGAGATTTTTCTTGTATATATTCTGTTTGCAATGAGAAATTATCTTATTTGTTGATTTTTCATTTTTATGGGGGCTATATATAGGTGATAGGAAAGGCCTCAATGCTGGATGAGATCATCAATTATGTTCAGTCCTTGCAGAATCAAGTTGAGGTAACAAACATTAATTTATAATGACAAATTAACTATAATAATATTTCTAAATTATAGCAAGCACTTATAGCTATCATCAATTAATATCAACCATCATGTCACATAAATAACCCTATGTGATGAAAAAAATATCATAAATAAATTTGAAATATGAGATATCTATGGTACAAGAGCCTACAAGACACTGGATATATACATATTAGTATTATAGCCATGGTTTGGAAACTTGGCTGAGTCCGAGTTGACTCGGCCGTGTCAACTCGGTATTGGTCAAGTCCGATCCAAGTTTCATCCGAGTCTCGTGCTCATGTGATTTTTTCATCAAAACTCAGTTGAACAGTGTTTGACTCAGTCGGGTTTTCGATTTTCAGACCGAATCAGGTCAAGTCCTTCGGTTATTTTACGTTTTTTTTCCTTGCAGTTGTTGACCTAGGATTTCAAATCGCAAAAAAAAAAACAATCAAATTATGCAAAAATAGAATTTGAACAAGAAAAAAACTTAACACATACCTTGTTAAGATTATCCTACACTAAATTTATGCTGTCAATTTAATCCTGCTTTTCTATGCATAAATTTTAGCTAGCTTGCAGTGTTCTATTTGTAATGCTTATATTATATTATATAATTAGAGGATTATTTGAGTATAATCTTTTGTCTACATAGTTTTCTTACAAATTATTTGTTACCATCTTTTTTATATATTTTGGCTACAAAACAAGCTTCTGCCAAAATTATCTGAGTTTCTCTGATCTGATTCTTTTGATTTCGGCCGATTCATCTGATTCTGATTTCATGGTCAAGTATCCGATTCCGATTCCGATTCCGAGTTTCAGAATTATGATTATAACTCAAGGATAACTTGTCCTAGGCGTCTCATTAATACAATTATACAAAATGTTCACAAGTCATAACTTGTCATAGGCGCCTCAGCTTCATTCTCATAATTTAATTTTCTGAACAACACAAAAACGGTTCATCCTCTATTCATAACATGGATGAGATGCATATTCTTTTTAAATATGATTGTATACTTAAAAAGGTTTTTTTTTTTTTATTGGTATCACAGTTTCTTTCAATGAAGCTTGCTACAGTGACCCGGAGTACATGTTATGACTATGGCTTACTGAACCTGTATGGGCAAACAGAACAGAACCAAGGGGCAGTTTTGTCATATGCACTTACTAATTCCCTGATGGAAAGTTCACTCAATCCAACCCAGATTCCAGGAGAGATTTCAAACTTTCAACTTGAATTTTGTAAGATAACTAATGTTTGTTTTTTGTGTCATAACAGCAAAGGAAAAAAAAAAAAAAAAAAACAGTTTCATCTGGAACTTGGGTGACCTGAACTAACTACCGCATTTTTCCTTGTTCTTTTGATTTTGCATATAATATACAGAGAAAGTAATCTAAACAACATCATTTACATATGTAATAATTTGTGTATTTAATTAATTATATTTGACTTGTTTTTTGCAGGAGCTCACCCTCTTGATCGGAACATAGAGAATGATCATAGGCAACTCAATATATAATATCATGCTCAATCATGTAGAGAGAGAGAGAGACAGAGAGAGAAAGAGAGGAAAATCTTAATTCAACTTGGCAGCTGCTGCCAAGTATTTTGAATAAAATGAGAGAGAAAGATAGAGATCGAGGGAATTTGGAATTAGTATATTGTTAGTTTAGGTTTGCTTTGTTAGTTCTGTTCTAAGCTGGAAATTAAGAATAAACAAATTATACCTTTTGTATGTATTCCTATTTGCATTTATATTTGTCAGATGTTGTCTTTGTTTTTTGTCAGATGTTGTCTTTGTTTGTTTTTCGTAAGTGAGAGCAATTAATCTATATATGTTAATGAGAATTCATTGGTTCGAAAAAATCATCCGGATTTCACCCAGTACCTGATTCATTCTTTTTTTTTGTCCATGTACATTATTTGAAGAGACAACTACGCACAAATTTTAAAGCAAGGTGAGAGATGGGTAAAATTTTCTAAGAGAGAACTACGCACAATTTTTTTTTGTCCATGTATCCTTTTTAATCAACATTAAAAATGAAATATTTGTTTTAATATGAAGAGAAAGACCGTTTCTAAGAAACCACATAATTATTAGCAGTAAAATGTGCATAGCATCATTAAAAGACTTATTCCCTGATCTTAACTTATAATATATCCAAATGTACTAAAAATATTAATATTCTGAACGCCATCGACTCGTGAATCATTAATACAGTTAATCACCAATTTAATTTCCTTTCTGCAATTAACACTTTTTTTTTGTAATTGATGCTTGAATAATTTAATTATTTAAATCTTTCCCTTTCATTTCTCTTTAAATAAGGATGTAACTTCGTTTTTTTTTCTTTCTTGCTACAAAAGAAAGAAAGAACAAACGAAACTAACAAATGTAGATTGACCGAAGCATTCATTTTATATTAGTTTTGGCGAGTACTGCATGCACAAATAATTTCTTATACGAGTTACAAATATGTAGCCTTCCACACGAATAATGATTGTTTTCATGACTAAATCAAAGACGGATTCTATATGAGTCTATGGTGATATGCATATCACGCACGGATCAATATTTTTTGTTTTCAAAATCTTTATAGTCGATCCGAATCGTTCAATATGATCCCCAAATGGATATCTACTTGCAGACTAAATTTTATATTTTTTAGAAATTTTTACTAAAATATTTTATTTTAAGATATTTAGAAAATCATTTGATGTGAAAATTATAGACCATCCAAAAACAGCAATTTCTTAAAAAATAGTAAACAAATTCTAAAAAATATAAAATTTGATCTGCAAGTACATATTCAATATGAAAATAATTTTGAACGGTTAGGATTTTAAAAATAAAAATAATAATTCATACTACGGACTAAATCGTGATATGCATAGTACCATGGACTCACTCATATTTTATTTAGAGTTGTCTTTAATTTAATTAGCTGCCGAGGTGTCGTTTTACAACTTGTTGCCTTTCTTGTAGACAATAGGCTAGGAAAGACATGACATTGGATCAAGCATATAAATATGCATGGCACCTTCTAGTTAGCTAACATTCAAAACTACTCATGCAAGTGCAAAATCCATGTGGTATGATGGGAGGAAACCCGAAATTTTTATAAATATACAAAATTTAATTTTTATTTAACAATCTATACAAAAGTCTGTCGGAATTTTAAATCAGTCCAAACCGGCAACAGAATTGCCGGTTTCAGAGCAACTAACCGGCAACTCTGTTGCCGGTTCCAGAAAGCTCAAACCGGCAACATAGTTGCCATTCCTGGAACCGGCAACAGAGTTGCCGGTTTTGGCCTCTAAAACCTGCAACATAATTGCCGGGTTTTTTTTCGGTTTTTATTTTTATTTTTTTTTACAGTTTTTTTTTCTGTTTTTTTTTCTGTTTTTTTTTTTTATAAATTCAAATTCTAAATAATTATAAATCCAAATTCATACCAATAAATTATAAATCCAAATTCATACCAATTGCCGGTTCCGTTCCATTAAAAAAAAATGAGAAATATATATTTTTTTTCTAAAATTTAAAAATGAGAAATATATTTTTTTAAAACTTTAAACGGTCATAACTTTTGCTAGGAAAGTCGGATTGACGCGTATGACGTCAATTCGGAAAGGGGAGGAGGAGACGGTCGCCACCGTCACCCAGGGGTACACCTCGGGCATCCGACAAATCAGAATCGCCAAAAAACGTCGTTTAGTGCCTCAAAAATTAAGTTTAAGACTTTTAGTGTCTCAACTGAATTTTTTTATGTTGAAAAATATTTTTCAGCAGCGAGAAATGTATCAGTAGCAAGTGCAATTGATTTAAGAAATTTTTAATTTATATTTTATTATAACAAAAATTATCGAGTTACAACCACGTCAAATAAATTTAAATTGGTATGAATTTGGATTTATAATTATTTAGAATTTGAATTTATAAAAAAAAAAACAGAAAAAAAAACAGAAAAAAAAACTGTAAAAAAAAATAAAAATAAAAACCGAAAAAAAACCCGGCAATTATGTTGCAGGTTTTAGAGGCCAAAACCGGCAACTCTGTTGCCGGTTCCAGGAATGGCAACTATGTTGCCGGTTTGAGCTTTCTGGAACCGGCAATTCTGTTGCCGGTTAGTTGCTCTGAAACCGGCAATTATGTTGCCAGTTTGGACAGATTTAAAATTCCAACAGACTTTTGTATAGATTGTTAAATAAAAATTGAATTTTGTATATTTATAAAAATTTCGGAGAGGAAACAGAACCTTGTGATGTGATACATTCTATGGCAGCTCCCTGCACTACAGCAGAAAGAGGCATCAGAGACCGGTGAAACCGGTCTCTGATACTTATGTCGCCGGTCGCTGATACTCAATTTGATCGTTGATGACAAATTCTGGTCGCTGATATATGCTTGTCCGATGACGTCACCGGTCACTGAATGACATCATCCCGGTCTCTAATACTTCATCAGCGACTATTTTATTTTTTGTCGCTGATAGTTTTGGTGACGTCATAATAAGGCATCAGCGACCAAATACGACCAAATATTTTGATCGCTGATACTCAAAACCGGTCACTGATTCTCTAAGTATCAGTGACTAATATAACTGATCGCTGATCCATCAGTCTGGATTCTTCGTTTATTCATTATGTGTTATTTCCTTGTAGGATATAACTATTTATATCCTACAAGTAACAATGAACAAGCATAACAAGATTATTTTGTCCATTTTCAGCATGATCGACAAATAAAATAATTCCATCTTTTGCATTCACAGTGGCAATAAACTAGTCAGATAAAAGAAATAAACAGGGCCAAGTAACTCAGAAAAATACAGAACTAAAATTTGGTAAAAAAAAATTTCAGATGTTCTTATGGCCTAGCATAACAAAATTCAACATCCATAAAACAAAGCAAAAACTACTAAACTTTGAATGACACAGCTTAGGCTCCAACCACCTCAGTAGTTTCTTCCATAGGAACGTCTTCTGCTGGCCTATCGACCTTCACACCAGTATCCTCCTTGGTGTAGTCACCATGAACCTTCGAATGAAAGATAAAAAAAGCATAAAACTATTGAACCTAAGACAATTCAAAAATAAAACAAAAAACAAAAGGAAGAATAAAAATGTTACCTCCATGAGCTTGCCCAAGTCAAATTTGGGGCAGACATTGCGATTATTACTTGCATTGGATAAGTAGCAGAACCATACACTGCTTATGGTTAGAACCTTACAA
The DNA here is from genome assembly GCA_024447775.1 of Carex cristatella. Lineage (NCBI taxonomy): Eukaryota > Viridiplantae > Streptophyta > Magnoliopsida > Poales > Cyperaceae > Carex > Carex cristatella. Next base: position 7,651,923 of record JAJHPF010000018.1, read on the forward strand.
TTATTCAATCAACTTCAATTTAAAATCACAAAGCAGCATTGGAACGAAACATTTGCAAGCTACTAAGTCAAATACTTACAAGAATGTATTGACAAGGCAACATAAGTGGAAAAGGAGAAATCCGTACCATTTTCGGTCTGCTGCCGACTTGAGAGCCTGCAACAAGCTAGCAATGGTCTCTATGGTGGCAGTTTTGTTCACACCAACTTGAGAGCCTCTCACAACGAAGCGCTAAACTTCAAGATTAATACAGATTAACACAATAAAACTTGAGAGCCTCTCATAACGAAGCGCTAAACTTCAAGATTAACACAATAAAAGTTACTATTACTCATGATGTCAGAAATATCACTATGTTCTTACAAGTGTTTTTAAAGCTACACCACTATGTTCCTAGCAAAATTCAAGGAATAAAAAAAAATATATTCTTGCCACAGAAAAGTTCAAGTGAGTTGTTCATCTATAGAAAACTAATATTAACACAGATTCACACAATTTTCAATATGTCCTAACCAATAAATGACTTGTTGCCAACACTTCAAAATCTGAGAATATTTCTCAAATAGCAAAATTATTCTAACTAATCAACTTCTGAGTCAATATCAGAATCACCAAAATTGATGTCCCTTGGTCTTGAATGATCATCCCTTTCTTACAGTAAAAGCCCGACACTTCAAAATTTTCTGCATACATATACTATAGATGATTTTTCTTTCATTTTTTCTTGACCAAGACAATGGAATCCATTAACATATATATAACAACCATGGTAACTTTCCAGAATCTTATTCAGTTCATTAATTATAACACTTTCCAAGAGCCAATCACACACATATTATTATTTTTTTTTTCTATAGTCATTTCTCAAATTTAGTGAGGTTCTTAATTTTATCGATCAATTGCACAATGAATGCCAGAATCACCACAATAAGCTTTTCCATTTTGTTGAGCTGGATTATCTTAACAAGACCCAGACAGAAAGAATTCAACTTACTTAGGTTGCAACAATTTGCAAAGAGCCAAAAACACCACCAATTAAAATGTTTGCACTTAATTTGACAGGTCTTGCAAAAATTTGCACTAATTTGAACTAATTAAAAGTAAAATTGAGTGAACTTCATACAAATTGAGTGAACTAATTAAATAGGGTGTGCTTAATTTACCCGAAAGAGAAGTAAATCGCAGGAAGGGCAATGATCGTCCGGTACCAAGGCCCTCGTAGCCTCACCTCTCGGCCAACTCAGTTCAGCAAGCACCTCAAGAAACGACCACCACCAAGCAACAGAAACAAATCGCAAGTACAAGGATCAACCCAAAACCCTAGAGTTTCGTTCTCAGCAAGTCACAGCGGGAAAACAGGACAGAGGGTGAGAAAGAGAGTTCAACACAGGAGAAAAGAGAGTAATAGCAAGAACTAAGCGAAAAACCGAGAAACCCCCAAATAGGGGCTAATATAGAGAGTGGGTACTAACCGATCGGACAGCGGCGACTTTCGTTGCAAGAGGCAACAAAGTCGCAAGAGGAGCGTCGGTAAAGAGCCAGCGTGGCGTTCGGAATCGAGGCGAAAGCGGGAAGTGCCGCTCTTTTCTTCTCCAGGAAGGAACAAAAAAGAGAGAGAGAGATTGGGGTGGGTTTAATTTGGGGCCAGCGACAGAAGAGGGAGATAATTTGAGAGGCGGCGTGCGAGGGAGAGTCTGGCGCTTTTTTTTTCACCAAAACTTTCAGCGACCGGTGCTATCGCCGGTCGCTGATACCGATCGCAGAAACTTGGTCGTCCGAATTTTTTTGTGATTTCATTTTTTTAGAGGAAAAAAGGTATCAGAGACCGGCGACAGAACCGGTCGCTGATGCCGGTCGCTAATGCTCAGTTTTGCTATAGTGCTGGCATCAATTCTTGTCCATAAAAGCTAAATACGTCATAACTGAAGTCCCAAAAGTAAAAAAGGTTACATTTATCAAAAGGTAAGAGAATAAATAATAATCATGAAAATGAAAGAGCAAACACTAATTTGAAGTGAATATTTAGTATATTGGACCTGATAAATTATTGGGTCTTGGGCTTGTATATAATAGGAAATTTAACTGCTAGTACCTTGCCAGAATGCCAGTGCTTTTAATTTAGGTAATAGAAATTTGGATATATATAAAACGAAAGTTCAACATGTTTAATTAAATATAGATGGATTATATCAAATCATATGCTAATTTAATTGCTATGTTCCGTACGTAAGTTTACGTATTGCTCCATCTGTTTGGGCAATGTAAAATGACTGAACATGGATAAGGTCTAAATGCATGGGGGCATGTTTCATGCATTCATACAGCGCATAACAGGCCGTTATATGGCAATCAAATTGTGTGTGATCGATTATGCAGCATGAACAACTCAATCTTTCCAAGCGAATCGGAATCAGAATCAGAATCTTTGCATGACATATTATTAACATATACTTATGAAGTTTGGATCGATTGTGCATGGGGGCATATATGTTTCATATGCATGCATACAGCGCATAACAGGCCGTTATATGGCAATCAAATTGTCTAGGACAACTTCCCTATTTATTTCAACTTCCAGGCTGAGATAAATTATGTTATCAGAGTTATCACTAGGAAAATATAAAGAACTAAATGTAAACTTTATTCTATTCTCTTGAGATCTTTCATGATTAATTATGAACAATTCAATTAATAGTCCAAAGATCACCAATACCAAATATTTCACAAACACAGCTTAATATGATCTATTGTTTAAGATGACATACCTTGATTAACAGCAGAAGATGTAATGGCTGCCATCTTCTTCCTTCTGACTCCTGACGGCTACTCTTCTTCTCAGAATTCGGTTTCTCTCTCTAACCCTATTTCTTTATGCGTTTCTTGATGGAAAAGAATGCGACTCTTGACAGGGAGAGAGAGGACCCAATCCTTTATATAATATTTAATTCTAAATCTGATACGTCCATCATATACCAATTCAACGCTTAAGATTAATCACAGATCTAATGCTTTAATTATAGAATGATCTATTTATGATTTAATTAATCGGGTCACATTAAGATTAAAAACTGCATAACGTTAAAAGTAAACGAGCCATTTGCAGTTTCTAATAGCAGATTTCTAACACTAAATGAACAAAATAACCATATTGAAGTCTATTGAAATGTAAGATAACATCTGAGATCTGATCCAAGATCAAGAGTCATGCAAAATTAGAGCTACTCAGATTAGCCAGGAAGACTGCCTGTGGGGATCAAACTCCAGTTCTACTACAGAAATCAGGAGAGAGGTACTGACAGGCAAGTCATCCTTGGCTATCAGAGAAACTCTTATCAAAATTCTATTCCACTCCAAAATGTTTTGAATATCTTATTTAATTTTGAGTTGACTACCCTTATGTTAGTTTACACATATATATAGGTATGGAAAAGGTATCTTTATTTTCTTTTTTATCAATATCTTCGTATATATATATTTTTTATTTACATGAGTCAATCATATTTAATTTCATACCGTTGAAACATATCATATTTAAAGAATATGTTGTCTTCACTTTAACACCTTTATTGACCTAATGATATATTCTTTATTCTTGTCCAGCAATTTGTTTCCGGCAACATAACTTTCGAAATCTCAAATATATGCATCCATTTTCACAATCTCCAAAAGTTTATTACCAACATCATCAACTTGTGTACATCAAGTAGACCAAATTAAGACACCCTTCCTCTTAGTTAATTATGAATGGATGCTTTCTTTTTTTAAATATATATATATATATATATATATATATATATATATATATATATAGTACGGCTAACATGCTTCCTCTAACATATTGACAATATGCTTCCGGTCTTTAAAACCTATCGAATCGGCTTCAAACAACAAATCCAAACCGTTCAAACCAATCTCCTTAACGAGAGCTTCGTTTCTATATAAATTTTTTTTTTAATTTTCGAACTTATTTACTATCAAGTCAAGGGGTCAAAAAAATGAAGGATATAGTGCATTAAAATGTGCACAAAATTCTTTATATTTTGACCGCTTGATTTGATGGTAATAAATTCGAAAATTAAAAATAAATTATATGGAAACAAAGTTCTCATTGAGAAGATTGGTTTGAACAGTTTGAATTTGTCGTTTGAAGCCGATTCGATAGGTTTTAAAGACCGGAAGCATATTGTCGATATGCTAGAGGAAGCATGTTAGCCGTACTCATATATATATATATATATATATATATATATATATATATATATATTGAGAAAATGGATTCTTAGCTTCTTCCTTTTTTATTTTAAACAGCGAAATTGGACTTCAAATTAGTAGAAGAAACAAATGGGGCAAAAATTGCAAATGCCAATATTTGATTTTATTCTATTAGGTTATTTCTCCACCATTTCTTTTTATTTTTTGAAGGTTAGTGGAAATTAATTCCACCAACGTGTATATTGATTGATAAAATATTTCTCCACCATTTCTTGCTCGATCAAATATTCACATCTATATATTTCAAAGTTATTCAGTATGTTATATTTGGCTACAGATCATTATTTACGAACTTAATTGTATGAAAAATTGACTAGCTTATCATCTTTAGACATTCAGTCGTATTATTATATATGTTGCTTTCTTCTGTCAACACTAATTAATACAAAAAATAAAAAGTAAAAATAAAACAACTTATGAAAATATGAAAAATCTGCCAGCCTATATATATGCTAAGAGCATCTCATTCCTGTAATTATAAAATTAAATTTATTTGTCACATGACCTAATTTAACAATTTTTTTCACAAATAATTTCAGAATGTATCCAATATTCCTGTAATTTCAGTTCTGCTGATGCACAGAGAATTATTCTTAGATTAACAAAGAGTTCAATCTTTCGCAATTACAGGAGATGTCGATATATGCTCACAGCACTTTGAAAAAGAATCGCTCACAACGAGAACAAGGGGTATCGGCGAGGTAAACAAAAATGTATTCGCGAGGGCTTTAAAATTTCCTCACTAAAAAGTCTACATCTCGCTGTTGACTACATGCTCCCCCACAATAAGCTTTAAAATAGCCTCGTATATACCAACTTCTTATATATTTTTTTGAATTTTTTTACTATTTACTAAGTCACTTTGAAAATCGCTAATCCAATGGTGGCTTAACCAAATAGTGAAACCGTTGGATCAGCGATTTCCAAAGTGGTTTAATAAATAGTAAAAAAAATTCCAAAAAATGTAAAATTTGATCTCCAAGCACATTTTAATATAGATATCACATCTAATGATTTGGATCGACTTTTTGGACTTCGAAAATTAAAAAAAGAGTTAGATGTATTTCGGTACTTGTGCTACTGAAAGCATGTTAGTTGCTTTCTATATATGGAGAGTGACTAATATGCTTTCAGTAGCACAATTACAGACATACATCCAACTCGTTTTTTTAATTTTTGAAGTCCATATATATATATATGAGAAGGGTTCCAATATCTCATCATACCTCATACTTTATATCTTTATTTTCAAAGTATAAATTGTCGATCCAAATAGCTCAGCATGATATCCATACTAAATATGCTTGGGGATGAAATTTTATATTTTTTTTATTTATTTTTACTATTTTTTAAGATAGATATAAAATCACTATTTATGAACCGTTAAAAAACAATGATTTTCTACCCATCTTAAACAATAGTAAATTTTTTTCAAATTATAAAATTTCGTCCCAAGCATATTTTAATATGGATATCATGTCCGGTTTGAATCAACAGTTTAAACTTTAGAAACAAAGATATTATATTAATATAAGGTATGAAAAACATGAGGTATTGGAACTCTCTCCCTCTCTCTCTATATATATATGTATGTATGTATGTATGTATGTATGTGGAGTAAATCTAGGGTGTGACGTGCTCACCAAGAGGGTTTGGTGAGCACAATTCTAAAAATATATTAGATCGGCTTCAAATGACGAATCCAAACTGTTGAAATCCATGTACTTCGTGAGTGATGCATGTACATGCAAAATTTTGGAAGTTTCGAATTCATTTGCTACAAGGTCAAGTGGTCAAAGTAATAAATATTTTAATAAGTTATTTTATAAATTATTTTATATATTAATTTTTCATCATTTCTTTGACCGCTTGATCTCGTAGCAAATGAATTCGAAACTTTCTAAATTTTGCATGTACATGCATCACTCACGAAGTACATAGATTTTAACGGTTTGAATTCGTCATTTGAAGTCGATCCAATGTATTTTTGGAGTTGTGCTCACCAAACTCTTTTGGTGAGCACGTCACACCCTAGATTTACTGGTGTGTGTGTGTGTATAAAACAAAAGAAATAACCAAGACCTTTTGGAATATAGGTTAAAAGAGTTCATCTCCTATTAGAGAGACTGTTGGCCACCAATTGAGACTAGCTCAAAACCCAAGAAGACTAATTAACAACCAAAAGAAAAAAAAAGGAAACTGGATATATATATCCTCATTGTAAATTTATAATCCTTTCTGTTTTGGCTTCCATTCTCATTGTTTAATGTAAATACAAAGTGAAAAGAAAAAAAATCTCCAGAATATATATTCAGAGAATAAAATATCCAGCCATTATTCCACATTTGGAAAATGATTTAAAAAAGTTACTTTTAGAAGATTATTCCATGCCCTTCCAATCAAATTATATACCTTACAAAAAGAGTTGACTAAATCCTGCAATTGCATGAATTAATGAAATGAATTATGCAAGAACATATTCTCTAAACAAATTGTAATCAGAAAGGCCTGAAAAGTATGCCAAAAAAATATGCTTTTTAGATAACGTGCTTGACTTTAATTTGATATCTGTAGTCTGTAGATATATGAGTCATTAAATATAATTAATATTAATATATATAATCAATCACCTTTTCAAAATTATATATATGAGGGGAATTCTCAACTGAGTAAAATGCAAGGGAAGAAAAAAGTACAAATTAAACAAATATGTATATACATGCATGATAATATGGGTTTATCTCTGATAGCCAAGGATGACTTGCCAGTTACCTATCTTGAAGTTTGTTTTCACAATTTTTAGAGGGAAAATAACTGTAATTGGTCCAACGGGCAGTCTCCTTGGCTATTCTGAGTAGCTCTTATTACTCTCCTGCTAGATAATCAGTGTACCAGTGAAATACATGCGCTTCAATGAAGAGTATCTCATGTTTTTCTGTCCTATTTTTGGCTATATTTGAGTTGTCATCAAGGGCACCATCATTTGATCATTTCTAGTGAGTAAAAAACTTGATCTTCTCTCTTTTTGTATATATTTTTTGTTGCACTTGCACATACTTTATCCTTCTCAGAAATTAAGCATCATAATTTGGGATCAACAACAAATTAATCACCATGGCTCTTTATTAGATCTATTTAATTATTTAATATTACAAACGAATTTGTTAATTTTCTTACTTTAATTCATGGCAAGCATTTATTTTTATTTAATCTTATTTCTCTATAAATAATGGATGGGATATATTTCATTTAAGTTCAACCCATCTGCCTATATGCTGTCATCTTACGAGCAACAATATTGCAATTTGCAATCACTACATATATACTCATTCTAGCGTGCATGGCACCATATGCATGAACGACATTATTGTACCACAAAAGGTATTATTATATTTACTTCATGTATATAGACAAAATACAAAAATACCATTCATTGTTTGTACAATGGATACAAACCTTATTATGGCTTGGTTGGAGATGACTTGCAAGTTGCAACATTCATTCCCGTACTAATTTCTTGAAAAAAATAAATAAATATACATTTATGGAATTTCATGTATATATCTCAGATTGAATTCTTATATTACTAAAGAAAACTAATTCATAAAATATAATTCTCCAAATTTACAAAAATAAATCTTATCAAATGCTTTAAAAATGTGGCGTCAACGCTCACAATTTTGTTTAGTGTCATTCTTTCAAGAAGATGAAGGCGACCACAAAGCCAATGAAATTCAAACGTCCCATCACGATGAAACTTACACTTGTTCTTTTCCTAATTATTAGTTTTTGTTTGCATTACAATATCTGCATGCGTGAACTGTTTTATGATGTGAAGAGAGAGATGTGGGAGAATATTCACAAAAGAAGCAAAAACACAACAGCTAGCTAATGATGGAAATCACACAAATGAACTTTCTAATTGATATGGAATTACATAGAGAAGCAACGAAGAAATATGGAATTTACATCTCTCTCTTCTATCACCTCATAAAACAGTTCACGCATGGCAAGAAAGGAAAGATATGCAGGGTGAAGGAAGAGGCGGAGCATTCAATTAATTCTTTTGTGAACTCAGTAGAGGCTACGTACTGAGAGATGGAGCATCCAAATATCCAATTAATGCTATTCACAAAACCATGGATGCATGCATGCATGCCCCATCTGCAGGTATGAAACCATTAAATCTGATTTTCTTCTTGCAGTGAGAAATTCTATCCTATGTATCTCTGGGCAGTAATATTGTAGAAATATGTTTGTTTCTTCTGACAACGTACTGTCAGAAAATTTATATCAACAATCAGTAAATAATTAGGTCAAACTTCAGTGGCAAAAGATTGTGTTATTAAGAATCAACTTTTGGTCCAGTGACAAACGGCAACACCTTCCATGTAGGAAGGTCACGGGTTTGAAACTTAAATGGAGGTTCTTTGTGGCAATCAATTGAATAGAAGTTAATAGCTAAGTTGGACCTCCATCTTTCAATCTCAAAAAAAAAAATATATATATTGTGTTATTTACTTATTCATGTGATGCTTGGTATTTGTTTTATGATTGCTTTCGAGTTAAGCTCATAAATGTTGTTTGTTGATTCAGTAAGCGATATATTTTATGCTTAAGTATTTTAGTAAGCACGCCACGTAGATATTTTTTTTTTTTTTATATAAGTATTGCGACATATTCAGTAATTCAGATCATATAATTTTGATGAAAATCTAGGAGCAGAACTAGGGTGTTCCTAAGTTCACCGAACTTCTTTGTGAACTTAACTTTAAAATCTATTAAATTGACTTCAAATGATGAATCTAAACCCGTTGAAATCCTTCTACTTTATGAGTAATGTGTCTACATGTGAAAATTTTGAAGTTTTGAATTAATTTAATATAAAGTTAAGTGATCAAAATTAAAAGGTTTATAAATTAATTGTAATGTATTTATTTTTTGGACGCTTTATAACTACTTGACTCTATATAAAACTAATTTAAATTTTAAATTTTAAATTTTTTTGCATATAAACACATCACTTATAAGATTAATGATTTTAACAATTTGAATTCAACGTTTAAAGTCAATCCAATAAATTTTAGAGTTGAGGTTTGGTGAACTTGGGAACACCCGAGTTCTACTTGAAAATCTCAATATTTAACTATTGAGGGTCCGGTCTCTAATGAGCCCAGTAGTGATGGAGCGGATCCTTCTGGACAGCACGGCCCAAAAATTAAACATCTTATTTAGACATTATAGGCCCATCTGTATTCCCAGGGGCCCCAAAATATACATTTGCAACCTATCAAATCAAATGTTCTGGTCCATTTAAACACAGATCTGGACTCAGAAGCCCAAGGCGAGAGCTTACTGTCAAGTAAGGGCTGTCAACAAGCCGAACGAACCAAGCTAGACAAAACTTGAAAATCGGCTCGTGCCAAAATTATTTTAGTCGAATAAATTATGAGTCTAGCCGAACCAACACGTTAACATCTCATCCATACTGTGAGTCACACATAGATTAAATTATTCTATTGATTTAATACTGTGAGTCGCTAATAAATTACAAGTCAAAAAGATTTATCACTTCATGATAAGCACAGAGATATAGTAAAAAAGATGACAAACAATTTCATTTTCTTCGAACAAAAAGTTAGAAAACAGGATAATTAATTTTTAATCCAGTAGCAAAAATAATACTTTTGGTATAGGAGTCGCATAGTGGAGGTTAAATAGTTATGAGACTTGATGTTTAATTCCGATCATGGCACAGCATGTGGTCACACGAGTCACGTGTAATTAAAACCGATAAGTCTTGATCTAATAGTGAATCTTGAAAAAAATAACCTAAATTGTGAAGAAATAGTTAAATATGATAAACGTGACTCGCGGCACGGCACGAGAGTCACGGCGTGACTCGCATGGCGTGACCGTTTGCGTGCCGTGACCATCCCTCTACATTTTAGTCACGGCACAGGCAACACGTGTAACTACCGAGATCAAAATAACAACGTGTTAGTCACGGAACGACACAACACGACACGCGACACGTGACACGGTTTGTTCACTCTATTCATATCTCCATCTCCTTGGACAACAAATGGACATTGCCATTGACAAGTCTTTTCAGCAATAGTCAAGTTCACTACTTCACCGTGACGGAAAAAAAAAAAAAAAAAACTTCACCATGACGAACATTGTGTGCTGCTATAGGATGCGTGACCTCGCTCTCAGGTTTTTCTTTTCGTTTATCCAGTGTGTCCATTATTGAGTTTTAAAGTACGATGTGATGCGTAAGAGAGAAGGTAAACATGCGTGCTTCCCCAGAAAGAATCCAGACAAGTTTTGTGCTGTGCCGCTTAACTTTTTCAGTCAAATACAAGCAATACAAAATTTTAAGTTCACAAATCACAAAGATAACATACAACATTACCAAATTAATTACACCAGCTATTAAACGCTTATAAATACTAAATAAATAATACTGATAAAAGAACCACAAGTCTAACATACTAAGGGAGGATTTCATGTTTACTCAAAAACTTCGAAATTACGTGTTTCCTCCTCTAAAATTTATAAAATTATTATTTTATTATTTATTAAAAATGTAAAAGCATGTAAACCGTTTAAGAGAAAATTTAGTTTTCTAAATGATTGATTCAATTGTGAGAGCAAAATATTATTCATTATGTTATTTGTAACTTAAATATAAGTGTATGCGTCACATGTAGAGAAATAAATTATTTATTTTCAGAAACCGACAAGTTTTAAGATATTTTTCTTACACGTACTGCATATTTTTATTTGTTAATGTAGGATAAAATAAGTAGTTTATAAATTTAAAAATAATGTTTATGAAAATAATCATAAATTGGATAAATTTGTGAGTTTTTAAAATTTGAAAGGGTAAATGTGATATTATAAATTTTAGAGGAAACTTCGATGTTTTTGAAAAATATACACGAAATTGCCCCAACATAATAATAATGATTTGTGTTACCTACTTGCCTTTCTAGTGAAAGACTTATATTCAGTTTCGACCCAAACTGTGGCTATCTTAAAGTAAAAAAATAAAAAATAAACGGAGAATAAATAATAATCCTGAACATAGGGGTGTAAACGGAGCGGATTCGGAACGGATAATGCTAATACCATATCTGCATCCGTTTTTCAACAAGTAGATACAGATACGGATATGGATAGTAAATGGATATCAAAATTGAAAATCATATCTGTCTTAAACGGATACGGATACGGAACGAATAATCCACGGATACGGATTCGAATACAAATATGGAGCGGATCAGTGTTGTAAATAACGGTATGCGGTCGTCAGACGGACGAGGTACCGCCAAGCGATTAATCGATATGTGGCCTATTAATTGGAATTATGCGGATACTTTAACGTTTTTATTAAATTTATGTATATATATCATAATTTATTAAAAATTATTTATTTAACTCATTAAACTTATCAAATAAACTTAATTTAAGTTTGTTTTATTATTATAACATGACACTATACTTATTTCTTCGTAACACGTAAGCATTTTGCATGTGTAAGTAACACATTTATTTAATGAAAAATAAATTTGAGAATTAAGTTTTTTCAAATATTAATAACATATTATTTGAATGAAAGAAAATATTCCAACATAAAATCACTAAATTTAATTTATGATAATAACATAATTTCATAAATAAACATGTCGTACTAATTAAAAAAATTACATCAATAAGTAAAAATATATATATATATATATATATGGTATATATTATATATATGGTATATAAATAATAGAAAAATTAATCAATTTCAAAGTAAGTAAGAAGAAAAAAAAACATATATAAAAAATATTAGATGAATATGCAAACATAAATAAAACTACAATATATAATTTATAAACCTTATTATCACACACTATTATAGGAAAAAAAAACAATTTGAAAAAAAAAATTCACTGGAACAAACGGAATAAACGACTGATTAATCATTTTTTCCCGCCAACAGGCATCCGTTAAGCGTATTCGGAACGGTTTAGCTGTCGTTTCCGATTAAACGGCTGTTTAATCGGCCGTTTTTCCCGTTTTTTACAACACTGGAGCGGATAATTATCGGATATTGAGTAATTCTACTAAATTTCATAATTTTAAATTACCTAATTTGATTACCTAAATTGACAAAAATTTAATAGTATTTTTAAGTTTGCACAGTGATGATTATGCATGACTAATTGCTTATTGGTTCAGAGAACCAATCCATTATTCTAATAGATTATATGATTTTTCTTCCAAGATTCTTGGACTTAAACGAATATGTATGTTTTTTTTTTTTAATTTTGCAAGGGTGAAATGAATGGAAAGCTGCTGAAAGATTAAATTTCAGATCCGGATATATACGGATATCCGCTCCGTTTATATTCTCAAAGAATTATTCGTATCTGTATCCGTATTATTTTTCCATACACTAAAATTATCCGTATCCGTATCAGCAAGTATCTGTATCCGTTTAATCCAGATACGGATAATAAGCCGATTCGGAGCGGATAATCCGTATCCGTTTACACCCCTACCTGAACATCAAATTAATTACAAAATATATATTTATTAATGAAATTTATATATTAACCTCACAAGTGGTAAAAAAAAAAAAAAAAAAGCCTGCTAAATACTTCTCATTTGAATGGATATGAAACGAGATTAGAGTTTAAGATGAGAGAAAATATTCGTTTCTCACTTTTTCATCGATCTCTTCAAAACTGTACGAAAGGTGGAAACACAATGAACCACAAAAACATGTACCTCAAAGCATCCCACAAACAAATTAAATGCACATGTTTTTCGTGGTTTTTGACGGTTCTCTTAAAAAAAAAAAGGTCATGCCACTAATTCCTTCGCGTTTCTATCCTCTCCGGCCTACTCCCTTTATTTCATCTCTTTCCCTTTCTCTCCTCCTATAGGAAACCATGGAGGAGGAAAAACACACAACAGGCACTGCCGGCTGTTATCAAAACATGTCTAGACCCCGTCCACCTATTGAAAGAAACTTCACCTTTCCAGGTTCGTTAACTCTCTCTCTCTCTCTCTCTCTCTCTCTCCACTATATACACTGCACACTTACCTATATTTGTATATATCAATCTGAGGGTGCGTAATATGAAAAGAAACACTGATGCATGCATACATAAATATCATCTATCTATATATACTAGTAAAGTCAGTGTCGGTTCATCTATAAAATCGACACTGATAATCAATTGTAGAAACCTGTAAATATTTTGGACATAATATTAGTGTTGGTTTCTTAGTATATAATTGACACTGATAATTTCGTAGTTTTTAGTGTAAAACAAATTATAATCTTATTCTGTCCTAGTAATATATTATTTGCATAAGTATGACAGTAATTTGCTGTGCGCATTGTGTAATTATATTATTGTGCTAATATTAACAAAAAAAAGAAGCCAATATTTGTGTTTCTATTACATGCAATTGGTTGCTTCACGTCTTCACATGTTGTTAATTTGATCACTCAGCTACATCATCTGGGTCACCCTTTGCTACTCCATGTGAAAACCTTAGACCACCATTGACAATTTTCTTTAATGGAACAGTTGGAATCTTCCATCTCCCTGCAGACCAGGTAGTTTGCTTTAGTTTTGTTTTTATTTATTTTGGAATCATCAACTATAGCTTACTTCAACCTCTAACAAAAGGGGCAAAAAGGGTGTGATCATCTGCGAAATCACGAAAATATTAGTAGTTCCATGTACTTTCGATGAATTTAATGGCCATGAGTGATTGTTTTGAGATCCTTCTTAGTGATTTTAAGAGTTTAATTAGCACTACAAAATGTGCTACGATAAATTAATTGATCCACAGATTCATGAAAGTGTTTGTCCACACAACTATTTTAAAATCAAATTTGAGAATGTTGTAATTAATGTTCTTGAAGAATTAGGGGATGATTTATAAAGTTCTGATTAATTAATAAATAGGCTGAACATATAATGGAGATGGCAGAGAGAGCTAGCAATGGAGAGGGCTTAATGGCAAGTAATGGCAACTCCTCTCAAGAGGTATTGGCGAAGCTAAGGGAAGGTGATCATTTTTTTAATTAAGTTTCTAGAATATTTCATTAGAAAGTATACAAGTTTATAATGACCATGAATTTATTATGTTTAACACAAAGTGTTATTCACTTATTTTCGAACAATTAACAGGCCTGCAGTTGACAGTGGTTTTATTGTTGCACATATTATAAACTAATAGCTATTAATTAATCTCGTTTGACTTTATCTTTTCTTATGATGTAACTGGTATGTGATAAAAATTACAAATTTGCAGATCTACCCATAGCAAAGAAGAGGTCCTTGCAAATTTTTTTGGAGAAGCGTAAAGAACGGTACTTCCTTAATTTTCTCACCCTTTTTTTTTTATTGAGAATTCAAATGACAAATAAAACGTGTTGAAATGAAACAAGGGAAGCCCATATTTTTCATTGGGAACCGACTTGCATCATTATTACTATATATTTAGTACAATAATAAAATAATGGCAACGACTTCTATAGACAAAAGAACCTATTTGTAAAATGAACATATTTTTATTTTCAAAGTTCAAACAGTCGATCCGAACCGTTCATCTTGTTCTTCATATTAATATATGCTTGGAGACCAAATTTTATATTTTTCTGAATTTTTTTACTATTTATTAAGATGGATACAAAATTCAATGGTCTGAATTTGATATTTTTTGTACCATCTTAATAAATAGTAAAACAATTCAGAAAAATGTAAAATTTGTTCTCCCAGCATATATTAATATGGAGAACAAGATTAACGGTTCGGATCGACTATTTGAACTTTGAAAATAAAAATATGTTTATTTTACAAATAGATACTTATGTCCATAGAAGACACTCTCATAAATAATAAATAAATCAATGATTTGTTGAAGTCAAAAGCTAATGAAGGACTCCCTTTTCTGATGAAAACTCATCTTGTTACATGTCCAAAAATATCAGTGAAGATTTCTGTATGAAATCTGGAGAATAGTAATGCAAAATTCAGGTTTCAGAAGGGTTTACACGTAAAAGAGTAGCTATAAGATATGTTATAGTAACTGCTCCTCTTTAAAGTATGGATAAGTCCTTTTCTATTGCAGTATGTATTGCCCACCCATAACTTTTCAATTTGGCATGTGAAAAATATCTAACCAAGCTTACCCACAAACAAATTAAAGTCTATGAGCTATCCCTCTCAAGTCTACAGACTGGAGGTATCCATTGGGGTTCTATGGACTTCATCAAACTGGAATCCACATCCTCTCCTGAAAAGGGAATCTTTTACAATATTGGATCCGCACCGTTCCTTTTAACTTGGCATGAATCTCAAAGCCCAATAATACTTCCCTTGAGCTAATCCAAATTTCAAACCGGTTGAAATTTAATCTCAAACCGTAAAGTAAAAGAGATCCTACAGTACCTTGGGAGGATACGAATCCATCAAACTGTAGGTCTTTGGAGAAATCCCTACAGTGGAGAAATGGTGAAACCAATTCCTTTATAAAATTGTGATGATAGAAAAAGGAATAAAACTTATTAAATTTAACAATGAATACCTAGTCGATCGTGCTAGCTTGTTGACTTCTTTGTCTCTAATTAATCAATCTGACTTTTAGGTGCTTAATTATAACAAGGAATCCAAATTTATATATATTTTCTTTTAGTGTCTATGTATCAAATACAACCTTTTACAGAAGTATACTCTCCCTCCCGAATGCATGCCCAAAATAATTCTGATATATGAATACTTTTATCAACTTACAGACTTATAAGTTATAACTATATATCTAATTTACTCAGACCATATTCATTAAACTTTAATTAAATTTGATAGAAACAAAATTAAATTAATTTATACCAAAACTATTTTTGGGCAAACTAGATATCATTTGTCATATATTTGCACAAACCAAACATCAGTTTCCTTGCCAGCTTTGTCATATCAATTAATTAATGAGATGATAGCTTCATCACGTGGTGTTCTTTCTTAATTTAATATATAGACACTCTCTGTAGGAAAAGAAAATTTGATAATTAAAATGGAAATATATAATAATTAATATTTATGTTTTATCATGTGAGTGGGGATGGGCTAGTGGGGTTTAGTTTTTTTTTTTTGTTCTTTTTCTAAGTTTGGGGTTTTGTCTTTCCTTGAGAGTAGATATAATAATAAAGTCATTTCGTGACTGTTGTGGTTTTTATAAAAATTACAAGGGACTAAGGAATTATATATAATTAATAAAGGTCATTTCGTAAATATTGCGTTTTTGAACAGTAAATATGTGTTTTTTTTCCTTCAAGTTTTTAAGGATCGAATTATATATGGATGCAATAATTTTAGAGGATGGATCACTTACAATGGCAATTTTATTTTTGACAATCCTGATAACTATTTAAAAAAAAGTTGAAAATTAATGTAAATTTATAAATTAATATGTTATTGGGCATAAAATAATCTAACAATTAAATCTCATACAATTTATGTATTGTTTGATGATAAATAAAGTACTGCTAATTTTAGATTATTGAAATAATCTACGACGAGTCCTTCATCAAAATTTATCATTTTTATTGAGATATGTAGTTGATATTGACCATGTATGCTTATTACTGTTGCATTTCAATTCTAAACTTTTTTTAAATTTCTTTTTGTTTTAATTATCAAAATAAAAAAAGTGTCAAGTGATTCCCTCTCATAATTTTTATTCTTATGCCTTATACTGTATTTTCAACTATAGCACTACTATATCATGGTAGAGCTATATAGTATTTAAGAATTCTTACCCTTTTTCCTTTGTTTTTTTTTTTATTTGCAAGCAGGCTAAATGCACCAGGCCCATGATTGGCCCAATTTCGTATATCTTCGACAATATCGAATCCAGAAAGAAGGCATACAGTAATATATCTTGTCGATCTCCGCTAGTTCAAGGATTACTGCTTACATATAAATGCATTGTGTATTGTAGAATGTTTTAGAAGGTCATGCATATTTTAATGCTTCATATACAGTGGATCTTAGACATTATGTATATCTGTAAAAGTAGCAATGTTTCACGCGCGTTCTCGTCTAATATAACTTGCATTATTGTGTTCTGTTGGAAACAAACATTGCTCCTACAATTGCCGATATTTTATTCAACCCTCTATTCATGTGAGCAATAATTTTCCTTTTTTTTTCTCATATAAAAAAAAGGAAGATGTAACTAGTGTTCACAACAAATTTATTTGCAGTATATTAAAGAAGTATATATTGTAATTTGTAACAAAAGGTGAATGTATCTAATTAGTTAATTACCAATCAATTTGTTAATTTTCTAACTTTCATGGCAAGCATTTATTTTTTTTAATCCTATTTCTCTATAATTTATGTTTGTACAATGGATTGGATATATTTCTTTTTAAGTTCATGCCAGAAAAACGAATTAGTAGCACTAAGGTTCTTGGTCATACCACTTTAATCTTAGCCAACCACACACAAATATACATGCGCGCACACACAACATCATTTTTCTACCTTTTCGAAAGATGATAGGAACCGCTCAACATTATCTCTGTATTGAAATGTGCTAGGAGATCAAATTTTACATTTTTTAAAATTGTTTACTAATGTTTTAAAATATTTCAAAATCACTCTTTTTATGGTCCAACATCAATTTAAAAAACAATTTTCTACCTATTTAAAAAAATAGTAAAAAAAATTAAAAAAAATGTAAATTTAGTCTCCTAGCTAGCACATTTCAATACCGATGAATATATTAGTGTTGGTTGGTTAGTAAATATTTGACACTGATATTTTAGTAGTTTTAGTTTAATAAACATATATATGACACAACAATCTTCTTCTGTCCAACTAATATATTTTGTAAGTTGCATGTTTTGCTGTGCACATTGTGTAATAATATTATGGTGGTAGTTTTTAACAAAAATTAAAAAGCCAATATTCGTTTTTCTATTACATGCAATTTAGTTGGAATACATGTTAATTTGATCACTCAGCTATATCAGCTGGATCATCCTTTGCTACTCCATGTGAAAACTACCTTAGACCACCATTGATAATCCATCTCCCTACTGACCAGTTAATTTGGTTTTTATTTATTTTGGAATATATCATTAACTAGCTTAATTACTTCAACCTCTAAGAAAAATTATTATATATTTGACTTTTCTACTGTTTACATCAAACCTTATTTTTTTTTTAATTAACATCTAAGAAAAACGTGGCTCTTATTATGCCATAGTGTCCTTTGGCATAACTATAGTACGTGATCTGAGCCATCCGATCTGAGTGGCACCTATCAGTATCCAAAAATTCTCTTAAAAAGGGCAAAAAGGGTGTGAAACTGTGAACTGAAGAATCACCGAAAATATCAGTAATTAATTCAATGTCATTTTGATGAATTGAACGGCCATGATTGATTGATTTAAGATTTTTCTTAATGATTTAAAATAAGTTTAACACTACGAAATGTGCTACGATAAATCGATCCACAGAGATTCATGAAAGTGTTTGTCCACACAACTATATTAAAATCAAATTATAATGATTTCTTATTTGAGAATGTGGTAATTAATGTTTCTTGAAGAAGGGGATTTATTATAAAGCTCTGATTAAACAGGCTGAACATAATATAATGGAGATGGCAAAGATGAGGACTAGCAATGAAGAGGGCTTAATGCCCAATAATGGCGGCAACTCCTCTCAAGAGGAAGTATTGGCGATGCGAAGGGAAGGTGACCATTTTCAATCAAGTTTCTTCAATGTTTCATTAGAAAAGTACAAGTTAATTTATAATTATGACCATGAATTTATGTTTAACACATGCGTTATCCACTTACATATTTTAGAATAATTAACAAGCAGTTGATGTTTCATTGTTGCACATATAAACTACTAATATAGCTATTAATTAATCTCGTTTGACTTTATATTTTCTTATGACGTAACTGGTATGTGATAAAACCAAATTTGCAGATCAATATGAACCAACAGTAATGAAGATGTCCTTGCAAAAATTTTGTTCCCTCAATAATTCACTGCATGAAGCCTTATTCATTAACTTTAATTTAAATTTGATACAAACAAAACTAATATTTATACCAATACTATTTTTGGCGAAAACTATAATTTCTCATTTATTTGCACAAACCAAGCACCTGTTTCCTTGCCAAGCAGCTTAATTTGTGCATATTAATTAGATGATAGCTGGCAGAAGTTGTCCAGTTACTTTCTTAGTTATTTTTTTTTTGTTTTTTGTTTTGGGAACCTGGAAGAAGCTGCCATGTGAATTTATTGAAAGAAACATTAGTAGTAGGGGTATCAACGGGTACGGTAAGGGTCGGGTGGAAGCATTTTCATACCCGTATCCGTTACAAATTGTTCTTACCCGTATCCGCTACAAATTATCTTATCCGTACCCTACCCTTACCCGTTATGGTTGTCGGATAACGAAACGGTAGCCGGTAAATAACGGATAATACTATTATCATAATTATTTTTATTATTTATTAAATAAAATATTAAAATATATATATTCATTTGACATATGCATGATACTTTATTGAAAAAAAAATTCTTATCATGCTAAGCGCAAGTAAACCAATTAAAATACAATTTTCAATGTCTATTAATATATATAATATATATAATTTAATTTTTCTTTTATAATTACCCTATCGGGTAATGGGTACGAAATAGGCTTTACCCGTATCCTTACCCGTTTAGATAATGAAAAAAAAGATTTACCCATACCCGTACCCCATAAGTTTACGAAAAAAAACCTTATCCGTACCCGTCTTATCGGATACAGTTAGGATAGGTAAACGGATAAAAGAGTGTCATTGACACCCCTAAACATCAGTTTATACATCATTACATCTACATCAAGGGACAGTGAATTGAGTAGGGACCCCTTCCCTTTAGCACAAAAACAGAAAACTAGCAAACTAGCAACAGTAAAGTAGCAAATGGAAATTTCATCATTAAGATGGAAATATATAATAATTACTCTTTATGTTTTATCATGTGGGTAGCTAGGGCCGGTGGGGTTTTTTTAATCTTCTTTTCTGAGTTTGGGGTTTTGTATTTCCTTGAGAGTATATATAAATTAAGGCCATTTCGTGAATGTTGTTTTATGAAAATTACAAGGGACTAATGAATAGCATATGATACTTTAGTGCGTATTTGTAGTTTTTGAACGGTAATTTTTTTCTTAAGACACTTTTTTTTAAATCAATTAAAATTGAAATTTAAAATGTAAATGTATAAATATGTTATTGGACATACAAATAGTCTAACAATCAAATCTCATATAATTTATATGTATTGTTTGATAATACATCAAGTACTGATAATCCACAGTAAAACCCTACATCGAATTTTATCATTTTTAATTAATTGACATGATATGCACGCAGCAGATATTGATCGGGTATGCTTAATTACTACCGTATTGTTGATTTTCGCTCAAGGATTACTGCCTACTTATTTTGTTTAGCTATGCTTTGTGTTAGGTCTTAGTTAAGTTCTTGTATGTTATTTTGTGTTTTGTTTAGTTATGCTTTGTATTAGGCTTTAGCTATGTGCTTGTATGTTGTTAGGTCTTAGCTAAGTTCGAACAGTTAGATCCAAATTGTTCAACATGATTTCTATATTAAAATATTTTTAGAGACTAAATTTTATAATTTTTTGAAGATATTATACTATGTTTTTTTAATAGTTACAAAAATCTTTGTTTTTGGATCATCAAGTGATTTTGTACCATCCAAAAAAATACTAATAAATTTTCAAAAATAATATAAAATTTGATCTCCAAACATATCATGTTGAACAATTCAAATCTAATATTTGAACTTTAAAAATAAAAATAAAGATCTAAGGCACGATTAGACATGAAGGCATTTGAACCCTCATCTTAATTAAAAGAGTACATATTATAAGCTGTAACAAAAAGTGTATCATGTTAATAAGAGTCTAGCTCTATATACGTGCCACTTAAAAAGTATATAAATCTATAAGAGATCTCATAAAAGGTGATGAGCTTCTCGATTTAATTTCTGCAAGAGTTCTCATAAAAGGAAATAATATGTTGGTCTTAACAGAAGTTCTTATTTAAGGTTGCGAATCAACTGCCGGCCAATTTTATCTTTATTATATTATGTAAAAAGAAAAGAAAAGAGTATCTCCATGTAATAGTAATTTGCTTTTTCATAGTTCACTATTTCATCTCATTCCATGAATTATATTCTTGTTTTGTAATATTACAATATAAAATGCAGTTATTCCCTTGTTGGTATTTCATTGTCTCAATGTTTACAATATAAAATGCAGACAAAATAAATAGCGCGTAACTAGCAAATCGCTTTTAACTTTTTCATGTTGGTATTTCATTGTCACAAATCTCAATGTTACTGGTAGGTAGTTTATTTTCTTATTTCATTTGTTCGTTTTCGTTTGTTTTCCATTCAATGTTTACAATGGCGTATTTCAAATATTATTGGGCCAATTTCATAATTCAATGGGCCTAGTTTGAATAAACAGCGACCATAATAAATCTCGCATGATAGCAGAGTACTTGGAAATGGGCTGTGTGCCTGTACCAAATTCTAAGTTCAAAGGTGGGAAAATCTTACCCTATCTGCTGGACTTGTACGGTCCGATCTGATCCGAATCCAACCTCATCCAATTCTTGTTAAAAATTAATTTGAGTGGAATCCAAACCAATCTGACCCGAAATGACCCAAATCTTTCTAATCTGATCCAACGGATCCATATCCCCTCCTCAAGTTATTTGAAGGTAGAATTACTAAATTTATAGTGGACATCGAATTCTTTTGAATCGGCTGAAATTAAATATAGGTCATTCTTTCTCAATTGTAGCCTGGTATCTGAGGGGACACAAATTCATCCTAGACGATATATGATTAAGAATCAAGAGTTGTAAATCACACAATCAATAAATATTGAAGGATTCAGAATAATCAGAGAACTTGATACCACATATTCTACCGTTTTGCAAAATATCTCTAATCCAATTAATAAAGAGAGCTCCAAAACCCCTAGCAACCAAAACTTCAAAAAGAAAATTCCAATTAATCTTGTCAAATGCTTTTTCAAAATCTAGTTTAAGAAGTATACCTTTCTGTTTAGAGACCCTTGGTGAAGTAACTCGTGTGCACAAATGATATTATCAACAGGGGCAAAGGCATAATTTTGACTAATGGGGGTCAAAAACATAAAATATTATATGTCTTCAAGTTATATACATTTTAATAGTCTATTTTTTTCTTGAAAAATGAATGGAGTCAACTATATAAATTTTTCAGAGAATTAATGGGTGTCATTTATTAGGTACCCTTAATATTTAACTATAAAATATACAAAAGTAGCATATATAATAATTAATTTTTGAAAATGAATGAGGGTCAATTAACCCCCATTTGATACATGTGGATTCGCCTCTGATCACCAATTAGTCTATCTTTTATAAAAGCAGCCTGAGAATCATCAACAAGAGAATCTAATACTAAAGAAAGCATATTAGTTAATAACTTAGTTATCATCTTAAAACTACAATTAATAAGACTTATTGACCTATAATGTGTAATAATGGAAGAAACATCGGTCTTTTGATATATTGTAATGGCAATGCACAACATGATATATGTTTAATGCCATATAAGCTATTTATTAATTCCTATGATTACAATGACCAGAGTATAAATTGGAAATAATATTAATATAATAATTAAATTCCTGTCAATTAAAAACCGAATTAGTACTAATTAATGAAGCGAACGGCTCTCTATTCAACGGTTATCTAATGATTCTAATAAGCCAGTTCCATGAAGGAATTAAATTACCATAAAAGAAAAAGTCACCAACGTGTCTATTGCAAAAATATATATAAGAACTAATGCATAGTTTTCAACGTGTATATTGCCAAAATATATATAGCGTTTAATTAATACGAGTGCATAGTTTTCTTTTATTAAACTAATGCACATGAATCCCGTTCAGCCGAATTTTGTTATTAATATCCTCAATTAAATAGAAAATTAAAAAAGTGCCCACTTTTTTTTGAAAATTTTAAACATATACAGACCGCCAGGATTCTATAGAATCCTGGCGGTCCATTTTCTTTTTAGAACCACCAGGAACTTGAGCGTTTCCGGGTTTTTTTTTTTTTTTTGGAAAATAGAAGAGTAATTGAGTAGTATTTTAGTGTTACATATTGTTTATTTGTTATATGATTTCATTGTTCGCTAACTTGTTGTTTTTTTAATATATTGGCCATTATGTTTGACGATGTTTTTTTACATGTTAATTTGTTATTTTTATGTTTGACGATGTTTTTTACAAATTTATTTGTTATATATATATATTTTTTGAAGGTTGGCAAAATTTATTTGTTATATTGTAATGTTTGATGATGTTTTCTACTGGTTTGTTAATAAGATTAGAGGTATGTTTTGTTTTACTAAAGAGACATCCAAATAAACTAAAACATAATACTACAATTTAAACATAAAGCATCAAACATAAAATAGCAAACATAAATAAAATATTGCAAAACAATTTAACTAAAACTATTACACTAATATAAAAAAAAACTAGGCTCCACGGCTACCACGGCGTCCTGGACGGAACTTTGGAGGGATAGTGGAGAGCACTGATCACAACTACCAAAGAGGGACCATCGCTTTGCTAGCACTCCCCTGGTAAATCTCATGAGTCTAACCTCTCATGTCTCCTGTGAGATAACAGCCTCCTGCATGACGCTCTCACGGCTCAGCTATAAGGGGCTCTCCCATGGATCCTCCTGCATAGTGGCAGGGTAAGATACTGACGGCGGTGTATGGTAAAATTCAGATCCGCTCCCAACAATATATAGATGGTCCAGACCGTCAGGAATCCTAGCAGTCTAAGTATTTTTAAATTTTTCAAAAAATAGCTGGCATTTTTGTAATTTTCGATATAATTAAGAATATTAATAAAAAAATTCGGCCCATTCAGTTAGAATGTAGCAATCATCAATTATTTTTAACATGAGTGAGAGACTATGCATAGCACGAATTGGTCTGTACTATGGATCAATATCTATATATTCAAAGTATAAATAGTGATCCGAATAATTTAACATGATCTTCATATAAAATAAAAATGTATATGTAAATTAAATTTTATAATTTTTTATAAAAATATTACTATTTTTAGATAGGAAGAAAATGAAATTAGTTCATTAATAAAATCGTAAGAGTATATATAACCACGACATATAGCGGCTAGTGGATAGAAATTGAGATTAAAGAGATGCCAACTTGATGATTGCATACTTTAGTTAAAAGGTGTCTAATCTGAGAATTGAATTTTTTTTTCTTTTTTAGCATCAAATAAATTATCTTAATTTCTCATATGATCTTCTTTGTAAGTTAGACATACTTGTTCTTAATTAAATTTCAATTTTTTTAATATAATATATATTAGGAGAGTGCTATTTTCAGCTATAAGATATTACAATATTGAGTGGTTGAGAAATTTTTTTCTTTTAAATTCCTATTTCCTCTCTCCTCTCTCCATTATCTACCTCAATTAATACGAAATTAATAAAAGGAAAAGAACTTCCCACAAGAAAAAATATTGTGCTAACCTCCAATACTTCTCCGCATGCTCCTTTCTTTTTTTCCGCCAAATACTTGCAAGTACATTGTGACTGGTACATTAAATTGTCAACCAGTATCTTAAAAGAAAATTGTGAACAATTCATATATATTTCAAGTAAGGTGAACAATACCAGTGCAGCAATACCAGTATCTTAAATATATATTTCCTAAATGATAAAGTAAGGTGTATACCAGTATAGCATTCTGGTACAATAAATTGTGAACAATTTATTCCAAGTATTTAAAGTCTGCCATCTCAATTGTAAATAATTTAATTCATCTAATTGTGAATAATTTAATCCAACTGGTTACATTCTTATGCCTTACATAGGCTAAACTATTCAAGAAAGAAATTTCTAATTCTATTGGTCGGATAGCTCAAATGCACATTGTGTCGCCATCTCAACATCCATGTCAGAATCTTTGCTGATATGGTTACAGCTTCTTCAACAACTTCTTTTGCCATGTGCGTGACTTCCATATATAATTAAGCCCTTTGCTTGAACCGCACTGACATCAAATGACCATTTTCTCAGAGATTAAGAGATAAAGAAAAATCCTTCAAATGAAGCCAAGTATCAATTCTTTTGGACAATCTATAATGAAAGCAAGAAAAGGGTACAAAATTGTCCTATGTTTGAAACTGGTTTGTAATAAAACCAAAACATAAAATTGCTTCTTGCGAATAAAGTGCGAATAGGCGTATGCCCCAATTGCCCCATAAAATTGTAATAAGACCAAAACATAAAATTGTTTCTTGAGAATAATATTTTTCCAGGGAAGAAGGTGTCCAGTTTCCCCAATTATCTTCAAGTTTCTGGTGAATAAAGCTCGTTTTAAGTCAACGTCTTTATCTTGTTCTCGTACAATTTGATTTTGTACCGAATTTCTCTCCGATTAATTCTAAGATTTGATTCATTTCTATTTTTTTTAATTATGCGTACTGGTTGAATCATCAAGGAGAAAGGGGATATGAGGAGCAGGAAGACACAGTGACAGGGGAAGGATAAAAATGTGGGATTCAGACAGATTTTCTATTATGTGAGTTCTTTCCTTTACTAATTTTTTTCTTTATTAACTTTGTATTAATTGAAGTAGATAATAGAGAAAGAATAGGATGGTAAAATAGATATTTGGAAAGAAAATTTTCTCTCACCGCTCAATATTGTAATAATTTAGCTGAAAAATAGCACTGATATTATTATAGATTGAATTTCTATCGATTAATTAATATTGAATAAATGTCTAAACTTACTACAGATATTATTGTAATCCGGATTGGATTTATATATTAAATAATTGGTCTTTGCTATTATTATTACTTTTATTTTTCACTTCAGGTTCTTTATCCTAATTTTTTTTTTAAATCACATTAAATTAGTAAAATCTTACATAAGAAATATTTTTTCTGAAATTATGATAATTCATAAGATTGAGGACTAAACCGAATATATCATATCCAATCTATTTTATATATTTAAGTCTGGAAGGGAACTATGAACTTAGTGCATTGGCAAGAACTCTGTAAAGAGACTCTCTACAGATAGGTCACAGATTCAATTCTCGATAATAATATTTAAAAGATGTTGAGATATATTAGGGCCTTTTAAGAAAAATGTTGGAAGGAATTGTTATTGTTCACCTACATTAAATTTGTTATTGTCATCCGTCCGATCAATATCTGACGGTATAATGCAAGGTCAATCAATAGCAAACCTTGCAGCAGTTTATGTGCTTTCCTCGTATACGCAGCAATGTTAGGCAACTATCTAATTCTTTGGCTGTTAGATAGTTGCTTTCAATTTTTGGTTGATTTAAAGACATCCAACTGTTATGTATTACTTTTCCTTCAATTCTTGTGTGCATGTCTGTAGTTAAAGCGCATCAAGTACAATTCCTCTAGAACAGTCAGTTTATGGTGGTCCTTTAATTCATTTTAGTTTTGCATGAGGGAAATTTGTATCTTTAATCACTGGTTGAAGTTCATTGTTGCTTTGGAAACTAAGTTAGAAGATATCTAAGATCATAATCATACAAATTCAGAAAAGTTATAGTTACTGACACATGACAATCATGCACTGTTAACAATTACCGACTGGTTATATAGCCTGTGTTGGTGGAATTATTACGAAAAACAGAGAGAGAATCATCAATTGTAGTACTTATTTTTATATTTCAGGGATATCTTTATGCAAAATAGATGTGATCCGTTGTTGGTTCAACTCTAATCGGGTTTAGCACTGAAAACTTATTTTATTTCCCTTTTTCACCCCTCATTTTTAATTTAATACAGTCAGTTTGAAAATCTCTTTTACATTTGTCCACACATATAATGAATTCTAAAAATTTTTATCTACAGTCAATTTAATACACCCTTTTTTCACATCTTTCTTTGCTTCAATTTCCATAAATTAGATGTTTAACAGTACCAGCAAACGTGAATTTGAAATCAATTGTACTAAGTTAATGCATTCTAAATTTTTTTGCTATCAGTTAGTACCGCAAAAATCAGCTCTGGTATGTTCTGGTACTGTTCAGGGGCTATTTTTATAAGTTCCCAGTTTTCTTGACTGTTCTGGATCAATTCTGGAACATTTGAGGGCCTTTCGTATAAAATTTTTGTATTATGTACAGCTCTGGATGGATTCTGGTATATATGAGGAGTTGTAGTGCAATTTTTTGGGTCTGACAGGGTCAGGGACTGAACTGTGACAGAAAATATATTTGTTTAGAAAAGAGTCCCTGGATAGGGACCTTTTGGCGACAGGATGTAAAATTTGTATGATAAGCCTTTCCTAATGTGAATTTCACGAAATAATAGTTTCAAAATGTAGAAAACTTCAGCAAGTCCGGAACATCAATTTGAATGGAAGAGAAAAATATTTTGAAGTTTATTTGATATCTTTTTAAGCACAAATAATTATTTGGAAATGAAAATGAAAGTGGTCAAGTGTTGTTAACTAATTAGAGCGTTTGAATAGCTCAAACTACAAAAAAAAAAAAAAATGTATATAACAATTGTAATTTTAAATGTGTAATTAGAAAATCTGATGTCTTATATATTTGAATTTTCGCAGAATTAGTACTTTTTTCTCAATGCATTTCTTTTTTCATGGTTGTGAAGACTTGAGTTAAGATTTCAACATAGTAGTTTTGGTTTCATACAACACACGAATCATATGTAATGTAGTTTTGATTTTAGGGCGTGTTCGGCCGCTCCACTGTTTCTGCGGAAAAAAAAAAATTTAGTTCAATTGATTTTTTTTTCCATGTGAACAGTAATTTTTAGTTCAATTTCTATGCCCATGCCCATTTCCAATAGCCTGCCGAACATGCTCTTATAGTCCGTTCGTTCGTTGTATAAAGTTAAAAAACTGTTATGTTAAAAAAATTATTCCACGAAAATTTCTCCAATGACTTCCAGAAGACCTCTAGAATTTATTAGTGCCACAATAAGTTGGGATTAGTAGATATAAGTAGGAATTTATATTTAAGATGGCCTTAATGCCTCATTAAAGCACTGCATGTATAAGTGGTTGACTTGTGTGTGTCTATATATAATTCTGTTGGTTACACCATGCTACGAACTTGCATTTATTGATGACAGAGAGGCACTCATGCTATAATTATTAAATTTCACAAAGAGAACAGGATGTCAACAATTATTTTTTCAAGGCCAATCAATCCAAAGGAAAAAAAGAAAAAGAAAATAAAATATTTTCCAAAAACATCCAGATATTTTGTGCCGCCTGTAATATATAAATTTTATATTTATTAAAAAAAAAAAGAGGAAGGTATGCTCTTCTTTATGCTATAATATTTCTTAAATAATACAAGAAAAATAATAAAGTAGAGGTGACTGGTGTTTCAGAATTGACCATATAATTATGTAATAACTTTTTCTTATTTAGAGTTTGTAAAATTATGTAATAATTCTATAGAGATTGTTTACAAATCGAGGTCTCATATGACATATTAACCCCAAAAAAGAGCTACGCACTTTTCCGAACTACTTTTGTGAAGAGAGGTCCACTAATCATTAACGTCAATATAAAAACACACACTCCAGCAACTATTGATCAATAATCAATACAATAGTTTGGTATTAAATTAAAGGCCAAACATACTAAATCCATATTCACTGTTAATTAGCTTACATAAATGAAATGAATTCTTGAAGAATAATTTGAGAAGAGAATTTGATGTTACTAGCTTAGAGTATGATCCCTATGATGAAATTGACTTGCACGCTCCCTCCCACTCTTTATCCTGATTGTTTTCCTATGCACCTCACCTTTTTATGAATTTAAAAATAATTGTAGATGAAAATATATATTTTATTATTTACAATTGATTAGACGATAGATCCTATGCAAATCATGCTGAATCGTTCAAATCGTCTGTTTAAATTTTGAAAACGAAAATAAAAATACAAAGCATGATCGGGATACTAAATCAATTCTCTCATAAATTTTTAACATTTCCACGTTTAACATTTCCACGATTACCCTAAATAAGAACCAATAATATAATCTCTTATATTGTCGGTATCAACTTCACACTCATGAATTACATCTCACTGAAAAATTATTAGAAACACATGTATCTTACCGTGATTTTTATTATTAACCAGTCCTTATTTTTTATTATAAATCGGCAATAATTGGTCGGTTTTTAGTTATTTTTTTGAGATAGTTATATTAATTTTCAAGTTTATAGTAAGACTAATTTTTTTATATTATTTGTTGTACATGCATTGACTAATTAGTAAATATCAAGTTTTGAGAATGTCCAATAGGTAATAAATGACTTCATTTAAGCTCCGAAAATGTCCGATACTATATAATGTGATTTATTATAAAGATTGCCGATTTTTATATTTGATTTATCTGAAATTAATATTACATCTCTTTCAGACGGATCTCTTTCAGACGGATGTTTATTAATGCTCTAACAAATTCGATATGTGTATTTCTATTATAATGCATATGTATTAAAAATTTTAAGTCATTTCTCTCATTTCTAAAGCACATGTATGTTGTACATGTATTTATCTAAGACATTTATCGTAAACAGCCGAGACTAGGACAATGAATAAAGTAAAAGAGACGATATCTTCACTGAGAAGCCGAGACTAGGACAATGCATAAGATACATGTAGGGGTGTTCATCGGGTCCGGTTTAATCGGTTTTGGACCGAACCGAATTAGTTCGGTTCAAACGGTTCGGTTATTTCGGTTTAATGGCTCGGTTCGGTTTGCTTTTTAAAACCGAATTATAATTTCGGTTTGGTTCGGTTTGAAATTTTCAAAACCGAAATAACCGAACTAACCGAACTTTTATATATTATGAATTTGGTCCGGACCGCCCTGGTTTATTTCTTAATATTCCGGTTATTTCTTAATTAATTGCTTTAAATACTTCGATTTATTTCTTAATATCCCAATTTATCTCTTAATACTACAATTTTTTTCTTAATGTACTTCGGTTTATTACAAAACAATTGATTTAAATAAAAAATGATATATTTCGGTTTTAACCGAACAAACAGAAATAAAACTTTGGTTCGGTTCGGTTCGGTTGCAATGCTAATTCGGTTCGGTTTGGTTTTATTTTTGAAACCGAATTATAACTTCGGTTTGACTAGTTCGGTTCGGTTTGAACCGAACCGAACCGATGAACACCCCTAGATACATGTGTTTCATAATTTTTCAGTGAGATGTAATTCATGCCGAAAATTTTATTAATCAAAATTAAATAAAAAATATATCGAAAAAGAGGAGAGAATCTAGAAAAATTCGAAAAATGAGTAGAATGGGTTTAATAATCTCGTCTCAGTTAATCACTCTAAACGAACTAAACAACAACAAAAAAGTCCGGAACAGGTTAAACCAACCTGTCCGGCACCCAAAAAAAAAAGAAAGAAATAAGGCAAAGGCAAAGCACTCACATGAAAAAAAGTCCATATATATTTTTTTGGGTGCCGTACGGGATGGTTTAACCAATTCCGGACTTTTTTTTGTTGTTGTTTAGTTCGTTTAGTTAGTAGACTGAGTGATTAAGTGGAACGGAATAATTTAACCCGTCCTCTGGGACGGGATAATTTAACCCGTTCTACTTATATTTCAAAAGTTTCTGGAATCTCTCCTCTTTTCCAATATTTTTTTTATTTAATTTTGATTAATAAAATTTTCGGCATGAATTACATCTCACTGAAAAATTATGAAACACATGATCTTGCACACTTGTGGCTATAACTTCAACCAAAGAGTAGAATATCAAATGATTTAAAATTGTATAAAATATTGCATTGACAATGCTTATGTACATGCAACATGCACTTTTTAAATACAATATATATAACAATTAACCGTATAATGAATTGGATTGACAACCTTTTTAAAAGTAGATCAACTCGATCAGTTAACATATAGATACCTATTTAAAACCCAAATCTAACTCTTCTGGGCAACATTATAAAGTCTCGCTGAAAAAAAAAAGGTGAAAAGGTGCAGAAAAGAAGACATTGAAATACTTGAAGAATTAATGGTGAGGTTAACTTATCAGATTGCTTTCACTACGCTGCTTAGCTATGGCATTCTCTTCGTCTTTGGAAAATTGAGAGATCTCTTTGAAAAGGTCCTTGATTCGTCTAAATCTAACGATCTACAGGTAGTTCAATATGTTCTCTCCGTTTTGATATATTGCATCATCTTTTTAAATGCCTTAATTTATGTTTTTTGTAATTTACGTTGCATATTTTATTGTGGTACTGATTTCTAAGTATCACAGAATATATACACATTAGAGGTTCATGTCCAAAACATAGAGATGGGTTTCTGGTCCATGTCCATAATTATCTTTATATTACAGCAAACTAGCTAGATGTGTATATGTCAACTTTTCTTTTGTTTTATATACTGGTGACACAGGGTTATGCACCAATATGTTCTGGATTCCAAGATTTCTACACAAGACGTATGTATCAACGAGCTCAGGTGGGTCTTTGGCAACAGTACGTCTAGATCACTTTTTACTCCTTTTATTTTTTCTTGCAGTAGCAAACTTTCTTCAGTAAAATTATTTACATTCGGAAAATTTTACAAATTAAACTTCCTTCCCTTACATTCTTTCTTTACAGAAGCCAAAAGAGATGATTGTTTGTTTTTTTATTACTCTCCTCTAATGTTGTCCAGAATTTAACGAAATATTCGCACAATATATAATTAATCCAAATTAATATATTATGCATGCAAACAAATTCTAAATTAAAAGGTGGAACTTCTATGCTTTTTTATTGCTCTCCTCGTAATGGAATCTTCCAGCATGCATGGCATGAACTTTGCGGTTGCCGGTGCAACAGAGCTAGGTTATTCTCTCTTTGTGAACGACATATCCAATCCTTCTAAATACAATGCTAAATGTCAGCTTGGATGGTTCCTGGAGTTGAAGCCTTCCCTTTGCACTTCATTTGAAAGTATATATGCATTGCACAGGGGCTATTAATCAGGCTCATCATGGCGCGGTTGATGGCATGGTGAAAGCATTGTGTTAATTAATTCATAGCATGCTAACATAACATGGTATTCCTTCAATGAAATGTTGCCTATGTGACATTAGAATCGTCTATATATGATTCAATGTGACGCTGTTATATCTAATTGGAGGAAAAACAGATTAAATAATACCAAGCAGTACAATAGTTCAGTGGAATAAGCTTAAAACCCATAATTAATTTTTTCTTATTTATTTAATGAATTAATCATTTGTTTATTTTTTGGGTTGCAGAAAATTCTTTCATAAATAACTCTTTATTATTGAAGAAGGGCCCAGAAAATTTTTAGAGGTAGACAAATTTAAACAGGGTAGGTGATCTAGCCTAGAGGTAGGCCCAGTTCAGTTAAGCCCAGGTTCCAGGTCCTATTTTTCAAAATCGTCTTGTCTGCATAAATCTCTTTTGAAAAACTAAAAAAATTACAAATGTTATAGCTTCGGTAAGCTATGCATCAAACGAAAACAAAATCTACCTAAATTATAATTAGTAACAGATAATGTCAATACAGATCAGTGTTTACTAATTTAGTAATTTATAATTTTGTGTTATATACTGATACTGGTTTTCTGTTGAGGGCACCATTTAGAACTCTGCTCGTTTTTCTTATAGTAAATAGAAATAATTAATGGAGCAATAACATGCATGGCAGGACTGCGCTGGGAGGCCAATTGCCAGTGCGCCTGATGGTTGGCTTGATGTGGTTGAACGCTACTCTAATGACAGTAACAATACTCTCAAGTTAGTCTTAATTATCAAAGATTTAAACCGGAATTATGAAGGGTATATATCTTCATTTTTTTTTGCTTCTTTTAAGGTTAATTAATTGTATTGTACAATTTGTTAATGAAAATAGTCGCACTGAAAGGACAACCAAATGCTTGAATCTGGGTTCATACAATTACCTTGGATTTGCTGCGGCAGATGAATACTGCACTCCACGTGTCATCCAGTCTCTTAAACAATACTCAGTCAGCACTTGCAGTGTTAGAGTTGATGGAGGTACAATTTATTAATTAACTAATTGCAGTTTGAGTTCTGAAAATATACAACGGTTCTGATCTAGATGTGGTACAGTTGAGGGGCGGATTCAGAATTTTTGGCAGGAGGGACAAACAAATATCAAATCGGATTTAAATAGCTAATTGGATTTAAACTCATTAACTAATTGGGTATTCAATAAAAAATAATACTTTAACTTATATTTTATAGTGCTCTGACTTATAATTTCTGATGTTCAGACTTATAATTATAATTACCAATCACTATTTAAGAAATTTATTTTAATTTTAAATATAAATTTAATCGGAGTTACTAATTAAATATCTATAGATGGGCAAAAAAAAAATTTTAGGAGAGAGACAAAACCAGTCGAAACCAATAAATCTTTACTAAAACTCAAAATTCAAAAGGCGGCTGCCCCTGGTATACACTTGTCCGCCCCTGTACTATTAGCTGAAATTTTAGCATGCTATTCGGTTCACTAGACTAAAGTAGTGTTGTAAAAATTGACCATGAAAATCAATTAGTCTAAGGATCGATCCTTATTTTTTTATTTTAAAAAAAAATCAATTAGTTGATTAACTATTTGAGTTTGATGAGTAAATCAATTAGTCTAAGGATTGAGTTTTTCTCTCTCTAACCGGATGATTGGGTTTTAAAGCATATTATCTGATTAAACTAACAAAAAATTTGATAGTACGTTCTTTTATCAAGATGACTAAGATATCTTTGATTAAGACATTTAAATTTCTGTTTTTTTCTCTATCTTAGATAAAAAAAATGTACATATTATATTATCAAATATGTAATTATTTATGTTAATTTACTTGGATAATGAATATACGCAATTACTAATAAATGATTGCTGAATTGTCTTTCTAAAATTTGACTAATCAGTTACGTAACAATATATTAACGCATACCATATTTTATATTTGTACAGTTCTGCAAATAAACCAAAGCTATGCTTAATGCGTGCTTGTTTAATCCAAGTATTATGTCATGACTTGTTTAATCCAATCCGTTTTTCCAATTTTCATTTTTTTTAAAAATTTAATTAACATGAAACTGGACATGTCCGGGCACTACACGACTGGAGAGGATATATGATGCAATTTATAAAAAAATATCATAAAATTACTGGTGCTGTGATTCGAACTCAGAATTTAGTATTTACCCTTCGAAACAAAAACCTTAATTTTATCACCAGACAAAAGTCAGCTGAACTGTTGAAGTATTAAATATACTTAATCATAATAAAACACTTAGATAGTACCCGACAGGTCAGCCTGGGTAGGACCCAACATCAGGTCAGATCGGGTCCAACCCATTTAAGATTTTTGTTTCTTAAATATTCATAAACCGATGTGAATTTTTTACATTCGTAAGCTATAATCAGTCAAACGAGGCAAATTAAGCCGAAATTAATTGCAGTTTAGCCTCATTAAACCCTGAACCGCATCCTCTACTGCACTTTTATTTTACAGCATCTTGCTGCACTTCTAATTTGGTCTGTTCATTTTTTATTGGACTTTTATTTTACAGCATCCTGCTGCACTTCTAATCTGGTCTGTTCATTTTTTATTGGACAGACGAAATAAGATTTTGGCACGAATTTTAAAGCAAAATTAATACTGCCCCTCCATCATCCGAACACTCACCGGCTGAGATTAAATCTAGGCTGTCTGAAAGTGCAGCAGGATGCTGTGAAATAAAAGTGCAGCAGAGGATGTGTTCCCATTAAACCCTCATATTTGTAATTTACATAAAACCAATTTAGATAGGACTAATTAGATATAACTAAGCCCAACCTGGCCCAGTAAGCATCAGGTTACTGTAAATTGTGCCTTTGAACCAAAATACATGGTGATGTTAAATTTTAAAAACAGATGCAAAGTTAAATTGTTTTGGCCTTATTTATTTTTAAAATTAAAAATGTTGGCTTCAACTGAATTGGGGTTTACCTTACTCCCAATCATGAAGCTAAACAGAATGCATGTAGATACAACAAAATAAATATGCTCAAACTGATACAAGTACAGAAATCCATATAATACATGAGATTTTCTTTTCTCAGAATATCATGCCTAGGTCTAACTTTAGATTAAATTATTCAGGGACAACTAAATTACATACTGAGCTGGAGAAACTGGTTGCAAGATTTGTAGGAAAACCAGCAGCTATTATCTTTGGCATGGGTTATGCCACAAATTCGGCCATTATTCCAGCTCTTGTTACCAAGGTTTGTTCAATAATTTTCTAAAAGGAAATAAAGATCGGAACAGAAAAAGAACGGTTTAAGCTCACAATTAGTTTTCTAATTTTATGATGGATGCAGGGAGACCTTATCATTAGTGACTCATTGAACCACAATTCAATTGTTAATGGTGCAAGGGCATCTGGCGCAGCAGTTCAGGTTTTCCAACATAACAGTAAGTATTTTATATGAAAATACTGCTTTGTACCAGCTGCTGCTTGGTTTTAATAAACCCTGAAATAGAACCCAACAAACAGGGATAGTACACCTTTTTTTTTTTTAAAAAAAAGTGGTATACTACAGGTATGAACCGTCCGTCCATCAGTAACTCAGGTTACTGTCCACTTTCTTATTTGTTTATTATAATAAGTTAAAATACATAATTGTTAACTATCAAAGTTTAATCATTTTATATACATTTTTTTAGATTTATATATATACGATTAAACATTAGTAGTTAAAAATTGTGTATTGTCACTTAAGTAATGTCTTTAACACTAGCTGACATATATAATGGATCAACCCCATCATGAAAATCTTAATCCAGCAATCCCAAAATTAACCAGTGATATAATATCTCCGATTATAGAGATTGGTAACCGACCTAAAGCAATTTGATTATAATTCAATTCATGACGATCACAAGTAGAAAAGTTCATATTCTTTGGTCATTGATAAACAGTTTGTTGGACAATACTCGACACAATTAGGAGTATTAGAATTAAAGCAAGGTTCTTCCTGATTTAGGAGTATTAGAATTAAAGCATACTAATTTTCCTCTCTAACCAATGGTATAACATATTTTAATGGAAGAATCACCTGCTTTTCTTTATTTTTGTCTCTTTTGCAAATATGACCTCGTATTTTACAAAATTTATTTTGCAGATCCATCTCATTTGGAAGAGGTGTTGAGAGAGCAGATTGCTCGTGGACAGCCCCGCAAGTATAGGCCCTGGAAGAAAATACTTGTAATAATCGAAGGCATTTATAGTATGGAAGGGGAACTTTGCAGATTACCAGAGATAATGGCTGTTTGCAAGAAATACATGGTTCACTTCTTTAATAATAACTCCAACTCTCTTTTGTTTTATTCTTTTTAGTTTTTTGCTTGGTCTACTAGAGTCCCTGCGAATCTTGTTTAATACCTTAGATTATGTGGCTACCAGCATACATAATTACAAGAGCTTGATAGTATTTCTGGTATGTGATTATATACTACTGGTCAGGTCTAAACCAGCAACATTGATATCGTCTGAAAGCAAAAGAAAAAAAAAACATTAATATCAAGTTAAGAAATTAAATGGCATATAAGTGGAGGTGAACAATAGAGTCAAGGACGAAACAAGATCGTTGATGGGGTCTTCTTGAGATGTTTAATTTGGAGAAAAAATTATATCTTTCAACTGATTTTCTAAACTTTAAATAGGCTTATACGTACTTGGATGAGGCGCATAGCATTGGAGCTGTAGGGAAAACTGGCAGAGGTGTTTGTGAGCTACTAGGTGTGGAGCCCGCTGATGTTGACATCATGATGGGCACCTTCACCAAGTCTTTTGGTTCCTGTGGAGGCTATATTGCTGCATCAAAAGTAAGTACAGTACTACACGGTTAGTCTCAAATATAAAGTGCCACCGACTTTTCAATGCTCAGTACAGCACTTGGAGCTATAGAAGTGAAATTGAAACATATGGATACATTCGGAGATTATTTATTTTATTTTATCGGACGTGATTATTGTGTTGTCCCAACCTGGTAATTGTAGGTATTGGTGAGTGTAGCTTGCTGCAAGGCCTGTACCAGTCAGCTCAATCAGAACAAACCTGTATTGATTTTTGGATTTGCTTTATATTTATCTATTGCTATATATGGTTTTGTTTACTGACATGGATGTATTTTGGTGTGGATGATGATGATATCTTAATCCGTAACAACAGCTAATTTATACTATTATCAAAACTCACAAACTGAATTATAATAATTCAATTAATTTCTGGTTTGTTCATTTAATTTTAATTATTATAGGAAATAATCCAGCATCTGAAGCGAACATGCCCCGCACATCTGTATGCTACTTCCATGTCACCGCCTGCTGTTCAGCAAGTCATCTCTGCTATAAAAGTTATTCTTGGAGAAGATGGCACTAACCGAGGTAAATGGTAATGGAGTCAGAGTCACCATACCTCTTACTTATCAAAAACTAAAATTAGTATCATACTGTTACCTGATATGGAACTGAAATTCTAACAGGGGCAAAGAAACTGGCACAGGTGAGGGAAAACAGTAACTTCTTCAGGTCGGAGCTACAGAATATGGGGTTTGAGGTGCTGGGTGACAATGATTCACCTGTCATGCCCATCATGATCTACAATCCTGGCAAGATCCCTGCCTTCTCCCGCGAATGCCTCAACCAAAATGTACACTACACCCCTGCCACTATTAATTTTAAAATCATTAATAATTGTTTTGAATTTTCTATAAAATTTAATAACTTTAATCTATTAGTGTTAATTAAGTTTTACTATTATTAAATATTCAATAAGAGAAACAAGTACCTATCCTCAGATTTGTGACTATGCTGACTATGCTGACCATTTACATCCATCACATTAATTACATTAATAATATCAATACATGACAACATAAAACATGCATCAAGCCACCTAAACTCATAACATCAACATCTAACTAACAAACATCAATCAATTACAGCAAACACCACCACAATAACTAAAACAATCAACAAACGTAACTACCTAAAAACGATCTGAAAAGTGTTGATTCCTAGCATACCACCTGAAGCATCCCAACATTTGTTTTCTGAAGATCTCTCCAGCCACTTGTAGTCAATTTCGTCTTTTGTTTTTTGGTTTTTTTCGAAATCTCTGAACTCTGTCTCTGGGTTGACAGTGTGCAGGAAGCTGTATTATAATTATGAATTTATGATACGCTGCTAATGCTCTTAAAATACATATATAGCTTGCAGTTGTGGTAGTTGCATACCCTGCCACACCATTGCTTCTGACAAGGGCCCGCATATGCATATCCGCTGCACATACACGCGAGGATCTCATCAAGGGATTGGAGGTAATTTCTTAATTTTTTCTTATGGAGTTATCTTAGTATTTTCAATTCTTCTGGGTACCAAACTACTCAAACGCAATTTTTTATTTTCTTTATTTTATTTGAAAACATTTTTCATCAAATAATTATGATTTTTTTTTACCAAACTACATTTGACTGGTACGGTGGCTCCACGGTAATGTCTCGCAAGTCCTATATTCAAGCAGAAATACTCGAAACTGTATTTTTATTAGAAATAATGATTTATTTATTTTTCCTAGTAAATTTTCTGTTGTCTAGGTTTAGAATATAATTGGGGTCAGGGCATGATTTTATTATTCAAGTTGTAACTCTTGGATTTCTTAACATTCCTTTAAAAAAATGTTTTTCAGGTCATAAGCAAAGTTGGTGATCTTGTGGGAATCAAGTACTTGCCTGTTGGGCCTCTGAAACACAAAGCTAAAGAATTGAGTAAACTTGAGTTAATCAAAATAGAATAGGAACTGTAGTTATTGTCTTGGGTTGCTATGTTAGATGCATGTAATCAGTTTATTAAAACTGCTCTCTCATTATTTATTCATAATTTTTTATTATATTCTAAAATGGCCAATCGCTCATTATATGTAATTATGAGTTAATTGTACTTCTAGCTAGTAATGTATATTTTTGAAGTCCCAATTAATGCGTTTGCTTATGGTTGCTCCTTTTGGTCCAAAGTCCAAACCAAGTAGTGCAGTCACGATCTTGGAAGTACCAGCTGGTCTTTTGTACCATGCATATTGACCCAAAGATAACCAATTAGTGTTAATTTTTATGATTAGATTTTGGAGTTATTGTTTGATTGTTATTGATGTAACTAGTTACTTGTCCAGCATTGTTAATGTTTTACAAATGGGACAAACTTGGGTCCGATGGGTTCCAAAACCGTCCAATTCGCTTTAAGATCTGTGCGCATCGCTTTAATATCCGTGCACATTTTCTTCAATATCTGTGCGCACGGATCTTGAAGAGGATCAGACGGTTTTAGAACCCATCAGATCCAAATTTGAGTCCGATGGGTATCGGACCCAAGTTTGTCCCTTTACAAATAGATTGTGGAAAGATAAAGAGTACTGGGTGAGTGGAGAATAGAACTGGAGGTAGAGGTGTTTGGATTTTATTTATTTATTGCATTTTGTGACGCCGCGATGAAATTTTTGGTCGAATCTTATAGGTATACGTACTCTGCTTTCCAAATACCCCAAGAGAATTAAGTGTCTTTTTTTATTATAACTCATTTTAAATTTAAATAGTACACATTTTATTCTTTATAAAGTAAATAAATAGACTGTTTAAGAGAAATGTTCAATCTTCTAATTGGCTGGTTGTAGAAACAAATGGTTTATTTTTTTTACTTGCAACATACAAACATATATGCATGTTTAAATGTCACCATCTATATTTCACAAGTAGAGAAATAACTTTTTAATCTTGGAAACCAATTAGTCAGAAGACAATATATTTTTCTTACACAATATATATATTAATAAAGAGTAAATTTAGTACTTTATAAATTTAAAATGAATTTTAATTGAAAAGACAATAAATTAGGTAAATTTATATGGCTAAATATGATGATATGAATTTCAGAGGAAAGTATGTAATTTCGATATTTTTAAGGGTATTCATGATATTTCCCCTTATTTTAAATACAAGCATATATATCCTTTTTTTCTTAAAAAACGATAAAAAAAAATGAGCAAAAGGTCAATGAGCGTCAAATAGGAATTCATTAATTTCATAGTGCGTCTTTTTTTTTTTACTTGGTCTTCTTTTTTATTCAATAACAGGTCAAGTGAGCAAAATGGTCTACCGGGACTAACTTGAATTGGATGTCAAACCAAATTAACAAATTACAAGAACGCAGATCACTATTGACTCAAAAGTTGTGTTTAAATCAGGGGACTATTTTAACTTATATTATACGTATGAAACTACGCGAAGTTCAACATGTAAACAATCTTTGATAAATCCTTTGTTCACATGCATATTTCAAAATATTGGTGCAGATTCTCGTGTCATTTAACAAAAATTCCCTTGAAATTTCAGGCTAGTTGGATTTGACCCTTATACTATTTATGCTCCCCGGTTATCTTGTGCATAGTGACAAATAAATTATTCGGGTTCGGTTCGACGAGGTCAAAAATTCGTGATTCAGGAATAATTCAAGTATAATTCAGGAATGATTCGGTATTATTCGGATCAGAGATCTCAGTCTTGTAAGATAGTAAAACAAAAAATAACAAAAAAAAATATGGGAAAAATTCGGGAATAATTCGGGAAATTTAGGAAAATTTCGTAAAATTCGCGAATTATTCAGAAAAAAATTGGTCAAAGTTCAGTCAACCGAATAATTCGGCGTTCGGTTCGGCATCACCAAAAAAACGAATTATTCGCGAATCTTGTTACTATGGTCTTGTGCAAAAAAAGTTTTTTTTTTTTTTTTTTGTAAATAAACATCTATAAACAAGAGTTTAGAATGCATGACAATCGAACGAAGAATTATTTATGAATATTTAAAAGTGAAATAGTTTTTACTCTATTTTTCTCGAAAAAAAAAAAATAAACAATAGTTCGGATGAATAGAGAAAATTTTCTATTTGTTTTTTACATAACCAAATCATGAATTTAGATTTCTTATGCTCCGAAAATCAGATCAAATTGGAATTGATGATATGTTTTAGCACACATAATTGGCTTGTTTGAATTAAAAAGAAAATACAAAAAAAGTTTAAATGTGAGATTTGAATTCCACCTTCCACTTGCACGCTAATACTCTTTAACTATTTTGCTACTTAAATGTAATATTCAGGAAAACAGAACCCATCGGACCTACTCGAAAATTAAAGTAGACATGTACGAAATTTAAAGCATTACGCACGAATCTTGAAATATATTGAACAATGATTGAATCCGTCGAACCAAAGTAGGTCTGATGCCCGTCGGACCTACTCTCAAGTCTTTATTCAGATAAGAAAAATAAATTATAAGTGGTAAAAGTAAAATAAGCTATAGATATGCTCATTTTTTAATTTATTCAAATTGAATCAGGGTGATCCTTGACCTATACAAATGAAGTTCGACCATCATGCATTTAATTTTTAAAATCTGTTACTGAAGGGTTGGGTTAGATCCGCTTGCATTTTATTATTGAAGATAATCAATTTGACTCTTAAATTCTTATTAATTCCTGTTAGTGTTCTTATTCATTCTTATTTCTTGAATTCGGACCAAAAATGTATATTTGACAATAAAAATATTTTGTGGGGTAATCTGCAAAAGAGTACAGTTGTTCACCGGGACTATTACGTCGGAGCGTCGGACTCAGAAAAATCAAATTTGTGTAGCGTCAACAAATTTAATAAATCAATCGACGCAGCGAAATAAACAAAACCAGTATGTAGATCCATAATAAGTAACGATCTCTGAGGTATTACACCGTTTAAGTTTTAATCCGGACCAATCCGACCAAACCTGTATTGCAAGATTACTTTAAGATTCGTGCTGTATATAACTAACAGTAAAGATTCACAAAAGAAAATGAGGTACCTTACTACCAGGGTTTCTCTGGTCAATGTTCAAGCCCATCACCACTGGGGAACTTTTGGTTGCTCCTGGTATACCATTCGATGCTTACACGTCTGAAATACGAGTGAAGGGTATTCCTTAATTTACTGCTACACGTCAATTAAATAGGAATTTTTTTTGGTTCAAAAATTTGTCTTTGTACCGGAGCCACTTCCTCTCTCTCCTGCGAACGCCATTGACGACCGAGGAATCTAAGAGGAGAAAATCCTCGCTTCCAATGTACCTTTAAAAGCCATTTCGCTCCATCCCTTCTCGGCAACACTTAACACTTTCAAAGATCTCGTTGAAAAGAGGAAAAGTGTGTGAAACAACTTCAAAACTTTGAAAA
The DNA here is from genome assembly GCA_024447775.1 of Carex cristatella. NCBI lineage: Eukaryota > Viridiplantae > Streptophyta > Magnoliopsida > Poales > Cyperaceae > Carex > Carex cristatella. The sequence goes on from JAJHPF010000018.1 coordinate 7,694,734, forward strand.
TCGAAAAAATGGTGAGGCTACCTTATCTTACCGCTTTGACCACGCTGCTCAGTTACGGAATCCTCTTCGTCTTTGGCCAGCTTAGAGATCTCTTTCGAAAGCTCCTTGATTCGTCTAAATCCAACAATCTTCAGGTTCAATTTTCTTTCTGTTGTGACCCTACCGTTTTGATTCGATTAGTTATCATTTTACCTGTACCTCTGCAGAATCATCTATTGTTTCTCCGTTTTACTAGAATTTAGAACAAGTTATCGAATTCATTTAAAGTATATATAATTCGTAAAATACCCAAAACTCATGTTTACACTTCAATACGAATTTGCTTTTGTGGTATCACCACGTTTTTTGCGTAATTATGTAGGATATTTTCATCTGGTTAAGATCGCAAAACGAACAGTAGAGCACTGTAGAGGTCCATGTCCCAAATAATGTAATAGAGAGTAGTATTTTGTGAGCATTAGTGGTTACGATAGAAAATGCTTTATGTTCGTGCTAGATGCATCAACTCGTTTGTTGATGTTACCTTGCCTATACACAATATCTTTATATTTTTGCAAACTAGATGTATCAACTAGCTTTTTACTTGTGACACAGGGTTATGCACCAATATGTTTAGGATTAGAAGATTTCTACACAAGACGTCTCTATCTCCGAATTCAGGTGGGTCTTTATTGCAATCTAGGCTTGTTGTTATTAATTTCTAACTGTGTTATATACTGGTTTCCTGTTGAAGTTGCTATTCCGAAAACTGTACCACATTTTGATCCAGAAATGTGGAGGAGTTAGTGTTAGGTGAATTTTATTTTTTGCACAGTTAGAAATAGTGCCCCTATCCTTTCATAATGGTGAACTCTGCTAATCTGCTGCTCATGGTATATGTACCTTCATTTAATTCTTACATAATAAAAAACCTCATATGCAAATGCTTGAGAGTTGTATAATTTTATCAAATATGCTGGGCCACTTCACAAACTAATATAGTAATGGAATTAATGGAGTGATAACATGACAGGACTGCTTTGGGAGGCCGATTTCCAGTGCGCCTGATGCCTGGTTTGATGTGGTTGAACGCTACTCTAACGATAATAACAAGACTCTCCAGTTAGTATGCTTGCACATTTTTTTATTATACTTTGGTGTGTAAATCCAGAACATGAAACTGTCTGATGTTACCCCCTTAAAACTGAAATGTTGGGAGTACATTCAATCTCCTCTATACTGCCATACCGTCAGTCCTTTTTCAATGAGAGACAAAGAGGTCCACTTTGGACAACTGTGAGAAAATTGAAAAAATAAGTTTAAGCATGGATTCTAGTTGTCACACAAAGCAGTGGTATATTTTTTCTTGTTTTGTAGGGTGTAGGATATTTCTTATTTGCCTATAGTTAGATCCTTTCTTTTTTGTGCTTTTTTTGTGGTTAATCCTTACATTATGATTTTTTTTTAATGAAAATAGGCGTACTGAAAAGACATCCAAGTGCCTGAATCTGGGTTCATACAATTACCTTGGATTTGCTGCGGCAGATGAATACTGCACTCCTCGTGTCATCCAGACTCTTAAAGAATACTCCGTCAGCACATGCAGTGTTAGAGTTGATGGAGGTACAATTTATCAATCTAATGCAGTTGCCTTCTGAAAGAATATACAAGAATACTGATTTGGTATTGTTAGTTCAATTTCAGCATGTTTTTAGGTTCCCCAAAGTTCTGTAATTAAACTAAAGTTATGCCTCAGTCAGGCGAATAAGCTATAGTCAGTCAAACCTGATCTATTAAGCCGAAAATAAGAGCATCTTAGCCTCATATACATTGTGATATTTAATTTAGATAAAACTAATTACCACTCTCCAGTAAGCACCCGGTTACTATAAATTGTCCCTTCAAATCAAAATACATTGTGATATTATATTTTACAGAGATGGACAGTTAACTAGCTACCAACTACACTTTTACTATGCCTGTTTAACCTGAACCACTTTGTCCTCCTTTTGTTTGGCTCCAATTAACCTGAAAACCCTCATACATATAAACATTAGTAATTTTGAACCCCTCTGGCCTTATTTATTTTTAAAATTTAATATGTTGACTGAATAGGGGTTTACCTTAGCCCCTATTATGTAAACAGACTGCAAGTAGATACAGAAAAAGGTTGCTCAAACTGATGTTAAGTACTGAATTGTTTAGTATCTTACACAAGTTTAACTCTGGGTTAAATTATTAAGGTACAACTAAATTGCACAATGAGCTGGAGGAGTTGGTTGCGAGATTTGTAGGGAAACCAGCAGCTATTCTCTTTGGCATGGGTTATGTCACAAATTCCGCCATTATTCCGGCTCTGGTTAGCAAGGTTTGTACAGTAATTTGTATCCTGATTCTGAATATAAAGATGCAACCAGAAAAGAATGGTACAGTAAACTTAGTCACAATTGATGATCTTAATTTATGATAAATGCAGGGAAGTCTTATTATTAGTGACTCCTTGAACCATAATTCAATTGTTAATGGTGCAAGGGGATCTGGTGCAACAGTTCGGGTTTTCCAACATAACAGTAAGTATTTTATATGACAATACTTCTTGGTACCAATTATAGCTGGTACTTGGTTTAATAACTCTTAAAATGGTACTCTGATCAAGGTAGATGATACACCTCACTACAAATACGACCTGTTTTCATTAATGAAATGCCCATCTTTGACAAAGCAAACACAAGAACCAACTGAACAACCTTACCACCTATGATCTATACCCTAAAACAAGCTGCCATTATGTCTTAGTAAAAACCTTCATCAACTTGGCAAACCTTTAACATACCTTCCTCAAGGGAGGTGTTCCAGTCTCAGTAATGAAAAACCAACCATCTTTGACATAGACTATTCTTACATGCAATGACCCAAGTTGGTACCACTATGAAAAGAATATAGTGACTGCTTTTTTACAGACTGCATCAGTAAAAAGACAACAACGTTTGAACACTAAAGCCACAGCCCACCATTTGTCAGATTTTCCCCTTTCCTCAAGCCTGCATAACACCCAATCCTGCCTCTCTGGTTCTCTTCAGTCGAGCAGTACTCGTACTCAGCCTGCATAAAGTACAGTACCTGCTGTACTGTACTTTTGTTTCTTTGCAAATTGGAACTCTAATTTTGCAAAAAAAAATTTGCAGGTCCATCACATTTGGAAGACTTGTTGAGAGAGCAGATTGCACATGGGCAGCCACGCACACATAGGCCCTGGAAGAAAATAGTCGTAATCATCGAGGGCATTTATAGTATGGAAGGGGAACTTTGCAACTTACCGGAGATAATCGCTGTTTGCAAGAAATATAAGGTTCAATTTTTTGAGAAATTACTCCAACTATCTCTTTCTTCTTTTCATTTTAGTAGTTTGCTTGGCCTGCCAGAGGTCCTGTGAAGCTTTACTTCCTTGTATTATGTGGGTACCCACCCAAATAAATAAGCGAGCTTAATCATGTTTTGGTACTGGATACAGCACAGGTGAGGTCCAATATCAGCACCATAGATATCAAGTTAATAAATGGGCTTACGAATGAATTTGGAAGACAGTATATTAGATAAAAGAATATGTATTAGTTCAATAAACTATATAGTGTACTAGATCAGAAGTATTGCCGAGTCAGAAGAAAAAGGTATATGGGGTCAGTTTTAAGATGTCTAATTTGGCATACATATCATTTCTCTCAACTGTTTTTCTATTGGTTAATAGGTTTATACATACCTGGATGAGGCACATAGCATTGGAGCTGTAGGGAAAACAGGCAAAGGTGTTTGTGAGCTACTAGGTGTGGACCCCGCTGATGTTGACATCATGATGGGCACCTTCACCAAATCTTTTGGCTCCTGTGGAGGCTATATTGCTGCATCAAAAGTAAGTACTGTGCTACACATTAGTCTCAACTCTAAAGTACTACAAATTTTTAATGGTCAGTATAGCTCTTGGAATTATCGGAGTGAAAGTGCAACATATAGATAATATCAAATATCACTTATTTTATTTTCATGGAGGTTGGTATTGCACTGTCCTGGCCTGGTAATTGTAGGTACTGGTTAGTGTAGCTTGGTGCAGAGCCTATACCAGTCAGCTCAATCAGAACAAACCTTTATTGGTTTCTAGATTTGTTTTATATTAATCTGGTGCTTTGGTTTTGTTGACTGTCATGGGTGTAATTTGGTGTGGATGATGATGTGATGTCTGCAGTTAGGCATGAATAATAACAGTTACTAATTTATTTTATTAACAAAACACATAACTGAATGGTGGTCATTAAATTAATTTTTGGTTTTTTTTTTTTATTTATTATAGGAAATAATCCAACATCTGAAGCGGACATGCCCCGCACATCTGTATGCAACTTCCATGTCACCGCCTGCTGTTCAGCAAGTCATCTCTGCTCTGCAAGTAATTCTTGGTGAAGACGGCACCAACCGAGGTATGTACTCACCTTACCAAAGTTCGTACTTTTCAAAATTCAAATTAGTATCGTACTGTTACGTGATATGGAACTGAAATTCTAACAGGGGCAAAGAAGCTGGCACAGATAAGGGAGAACAGCAACTTCTTCAGGTCGGAGTTACAGAAGATGGGGTTTGAGGTGCTGGGGGACAACAACTCCCCTGTCATGCCCATCATGCTCTACAACCCTGCCAAGATCCCTGCCTTCTCTCGTGAATGCCTCAACCAAAATGTAACTACACACCATCTCTCTTGAAAATCTTGACAGAGGCTGTCAAGCCTCTCTCTATCTCTCTCTAAATGCAAACATATGATATACTTCTAATGTTCTTAAAATACATATAGGTTGCTGTTGTGACAGTTGCATTCCCTGCCACGCCATTGCTTCTGGCAAGGGCCCGTATATGCATATCTGCTTCACATTCTCGTGAGGACCTCATCAAGGGATTGGAGGTACCTTTTATTTTTATTTTTCCTATTTTAGATGTGGATCAGTTATCTCATTGATGAGGTTGTCTTGGTATATATCAGTTGTTCAAGTACCGGACTACTCAATGCAGTTTTTATTTTATTAATTCTGTACAAATTTATAAAATTATGATGCATTTTTTTCCAGTACTAGATTTGACTGGTATGGTGATGTCCAATAATCCTATATCCAAGCAAAAACACTCAAAAGTGTCTTTTTATTTAGCATTTGTTATTTGTTTGATTTTTTCAAGTATACTTTTCATTGGCTGAAATAATTTTCGTGGATATATTTTGGGAACATTACCTTCTCCTGGTGGAACTAGAGTTGTTTATTTAAGCACGCCCTCAATAAATGAAAACATATATTTTCAGCGCATGGTTTTATTATTCAAGTTGTTAAGTCATGATCTCAACATTTCTAAATTACGTGGATACTTATGAAAAAGTACTTTTCAGGTTATAAGCAAAGTTGGTGATCTTGTGGGAATCAAGTACTTCCCTATTGAGCCTCTCAAGCCTCAGAAAGTCATAGAACTGAAGAAAATTGAGTAAAATAAAACAGGATATGAACTGAAGTTATTGTCTTGCGATGATGTCATCAGTTTATTTCAAGTTCACTCATTTTTTTGTTTTTTTGCCATTTTGTTCATTATTTACATTCTTACAATGGCCGCTTTGCCCATAATATGGATAGCTGTGTACTGTTATTCTAGTAATGTAAAATTTATTTGAAGCCTTGATGCGTTGTTTATGTTTGCTCTTTTTGGTTCAAATTTGGCATTGCACTCTCAATTTACTAGCCAGTTTTTTGGCATTATCTTGACACACAAATTTAACCAAAGTATAAATTTTTCACTATATTTTGGAGTTCATCATCTTTAATATTTTCATGATTTTTCAATCAAAAGCTGACTAATTGCTGTTGATGCTGCTATATGTTGTTTGATCATATCAGATGGCCTGATATGTAGTCCTCTTCCTGAACAATAATTGGAGAACTACCAGAACATTCAGAAAAAAGGAATAGAGTAAATGAAAATTGAAAATGAAAAAAAAAAAATATAAATGCTGTAAGGAGTACAAAGCATTTTGCATTGCATATGGAAGGATGTAACAAGAGAGCATCCAAATGACTGGTCAATATACAGGTCAAGTACAAGCACAATCCATGATCATATGCAAATATAGGCATAGGCATCTTGATTTTTTGTTCTTTTTAGAAAGGAAAGTAGTGGTGGAATCTCATCAGTGTTGTGCATGCAGGGCTGGCTTCTGCTGTGAAATCTGCAGCATCATGCATGCCCTGTGTAGTGTGTACTTGGAAATCCACAATCATCACTTGCAGACACTTCAATTTCCAAACTCTCATTTCAAAATTTGGAATCTGTTGCTTTTCTCTATAGTCTTTTTTGTCATTCCATTGACAGTCAATTTTATATTTGGTACTTTAATGATATTTATGTAGCCTATATCCTCAAAGATATTATCATTATCATTGTTATATTAACAATATAATAAGTACTAGTATTACTTCAAAGCTATGTTGCATGAATACGGGTACGGGTATCGTATCGGATACGATACGATACGGATACGGCGATACGGTAAATTTCAAAAATCCCAGATACGATACGTCTATTAATATATTATGTTAATTATATTATTAATTCATTACTTATATTATATAAATTAAATATCAAGATAAAGTATTTTGAATAGATTATATAAATAAGCTACTACGTTATAACAACAAAATTGGGCTATTGTGGTGGTAAAGGCGCCTGCCTCATTAATGCAAATCCCTGGTTCGATTCCCGCTGGGCGGAGATTTTTGTTTAATTCGCTGGTCTACGAGCGGCTCATGGACCATGGTGCGCACACAATTGAAATGGAGAAAATAGTTCGGTTCACACGCGGCTCATGGGAGGAATCAGAAGCGCCTGCAAGCGTATCTGGGTCGTATCCGAGAGGATTGGAGCCGTATTGACGCGTTTCAACGCGTATCGGCGACCGTATCGGAGTGTTAAGAATACGCCACGTCATCGATACGCCAGGTGGTGTATCAGATACGTATATGGGCCGTATCGTACGCGTATCCGTGTCCGATACACATCCGATACGGGTACGATGCCCAATATAGCGTATTTGAGTAACATAGCTTCAAAGTGTTTTCATTTATATGACGATAGTCTATAAATGAAAACACTTTGAAGTAAAATAAGTTTCGTTTACAACCCAAGACTATAGTCATATAAATGAAATAAGTTCCGTTTACATGTACACAGGTGAAGCTAGCATCAACCAGGATGTAGGCATTCGCTTACTCCTGAAAAACAAAATTTAATAGGAATCCAATGCCTACCTCTGAAATTAGATTTGCTTACTCCTGACCATCTCAATTCAGAAACATGGAAGAGATCGTGGAAGAGAAAATCTCCTCTTCACATTTGTGATGTCGGCTGTCGTACCTAAAGAAGGAAAAACATAACGTGATGTGACTAACACACAGTGACTTGGTCACGTCATGGCACTTGTCAAAATTTTTTTTTTTTCGTGACATGATGTGAAGAGAAATGACTAAAATAATGGAGCACAGTCACATTACATGTGGTCACGCCGTGACAACACATGACGCCACTATTCATGTGATGTGACTGATCGTGTTTGATTATTGTTTTCAAGTTTAAGTTAGTTTAAAAAGAATTATAACTAAAATGTAATTTTGAAAAAAAAATTTTTGTCACGTAACGTGTCACATGACATGACGTGATGTGACATGACTAAGGTGGTGAATGAAACAGTCATGTCACGTGATCAACACACGTGACGCGACTTGTAACGGGGTGACTAATGTTCTTCTCTAACTGTGCCTCTGCTCATTGGTATTGCCTTCAAACTTAACTCTATTTCTAATGTGATTTATAATTTAGAAACTGTACCAAATTTTTCTAAAATGTTACTTAGTTGATGTATCAATTTGTCAACTAAAATTAGTACAAGATTTTTTATTTTTTCTAAATTGATGCATGTATTATTTTTTTTAACAACTCGTTGCTCTCTGTTACTTAGTTAATGTACCATTTTTTTTTTTTTTTTAAATTGCGATTTAGAGAAAAAAATCTGAACATAAGATAGGCAGGTCAGAAATTCCCGTGAATTTGTATATGTACCGATTTGTAAATTAAATTTTGAAATTAATCAATCTATGTGAAAACTCCTAAATGATGACATGCACTGAAATTTTTTTTTTGCAACCATATATGCTCTCTTTTTCAGTTGTACTATAGAGATTTTTTGCCTACCTTCACCAAAATCCTAGCTTCGCCCTGCATGTACAATTTATAAAAAAATAAAAAAAAATTATCTGTAGCATCAGAACTGATTTGATGTTACAAGTACAATATTAATTTATTTTTAAATGCTACATATAAAAAAAATCGGTGCATGCACACGGGAAATCCTAGCTATACTTTAAGAAATATGATATAAGAACAACGGGGCTAAATCATAATGAAACAGGTACTATTTTTTTTGTTTGGCCTTTCGAATTTATGAAACAAATAGTCGACACAATCACCCATACATTGAAATTTAAGCATTTAGTATCAGTGGTTTGTGCTCATTGTCCCCAAACTTCACACCATGGCATCACAGACCCTCAGAGGAGAAGAGACAGCTAGAGACAAATCAAACAAAACAACAAAAGCTGTGTGCAGCACTGAAACGAAGATGCCCCTTAGTGGTTAATGATGCTCAGTGAGATGTCTCTCCGTTGTTAGTACTGAATGGATTGTTTTTTTTTTTTTTTTGCCATTTTTATTTTTATTTTGCAAACTTCATCTCTACCCTGGTAACTAATTGATATTTTAGCTTCCCCACAAAAAGATAACTGTATAACAATGAAAATTATTATATAAAACAGAGTGGTGTTAGTACTCCGTATAGTAAATATGTGTGATTTGATGTGTATGAATTTCAAGACTTAGAACTATATTATGTTTGTACTATTATTAAAATTAGAATTATTAAACGTATGGATCTACTCCGTTCTGACACAGGAATCATTCCAGGCATGAGTTGACAGAACCAAAGTAAATTAGATTTTTTTTATTTTTAGAAAATAACAAATTACTTTTTTTAGTAAACATAATGGAAGATGGAAGACAATTAGAAGTAGGGGTGTCAATGAAAACTGTTTATCCATTTATCCTATCCGTATCGTATTCGATAAGGCAGGTATGGATAAGTTTTTTTTTTTTTTTTTTTTGTTAGCTTATTGGGTATGGGTATGGGTAATCCGTTAGCTAAACGAGTATGGATATGGATAAAAACTATTTCGTATTTATTGGGTAACGGATAATTATATAAAATAAGTTACTTATAGATATATAAATATTATATTCATGAGAAAATGTACGCATTTTATTATAAGAAGAATATTATATTAAACATATTACTTCATTATTTAGTTAACGAATTGAATTTTGAATTTGTTAGAGGATATATTTGTCTTTTTTGTTTTTTTTCTTTATACAGAAATTACTGGTTAGAATTGATTGCATATTTGTATTTTGATTATTATATTAATAATTGTGATTGCATATATATGACATGATGAGTTTTGATAGTGTATTTGTAAAAATAATAAAACTGTTATATTAGTATTATTCATTATCGTTAGCACCATTATATTAGTTTATTGGACAGTTCGGTTAAAATCAAATTAAAATTTTATTTAGTTTAAAAAATATAATCAAATTAATTGAATTAAACTTGTCGACTAAAGAACATCCGAATCAAAATAAATCAAAGTAAATTATGATTTGTTTAGTTAAACCGAGAGGTTAAATTTTAAATTGTCAAAACTCAATACATCCACAAAACCATTTAATCTGAACATATATTAGTTGTTGGCATTACACACATTATTCAATTTCATACAAAAATATGTAAATTTTCTAAAATATTCAAATCATTTTTTTTTAATTTTAATTATGAAAGCCAAAGCATGGAATTGAACCATATAGAGTTTGGACAGTTCGGTCTTTTCGGTTTTGAAAAATATAAACTGAATCAAATGTAAAAAAAAACAAAGTAATTAAAAAATTCAACCAAACGGATCCATTTAAACAGAAAAATTGAACTATTTAATTCTAACTTTTTTTGTTCAATTGAAAACTAAATAAACCAGACCCATGCAATAAACACCATTATTTCTTAAAAGTTTCTCTCTTAGATGTGGCTGTCTAATTATATAAATAGTAGGATTCTTCTTTGGACTTCATCCAAAAAAAAAACTAACATTGGAAATATTATTTTTATAAAAAGAGATAATTTTGTAAAATAATTTGTATATTCTAAAAGTTCATATTGGTAAACGGTACAGTTAGTCACACACAATTATGTTGATAAACACAAAAGAATTAGGCTCCTTCAAAAAAATTATCCTTAAATATCAAACACAGATATCTTCTAAATGAGGTATTAAATATAGTAAGAAATCATGATACATGAGCTATACTATTAAGATAAATGAAGAGAGAAAAATAACCATATAGAATGAGAGAAAAAAAATGACGTCCCTGACAAAAAAAAATTATCCTTAGGTATCAAACACATATCTCTTTTAATTATGTATTAAAAAATGGAAACAGCTTATTAAACCGACGTAGAAATAAATTATCATTTGTTTTTTTTTTTAATGTTAAGAAATAGTTATCAGCACGTATATATGATACATTTAATTACATGCAATGTACAATTAATTATAGGATCGATGACTTGCATACTAAAGTTTCATGACATTATTTAATTCAAGGTGCTTTGTGGGGACACCAAGCTGCGGCCACTAATTATAAGTTGTTTTGAGTTTGGTTCCCCTAATTAATTTTTTTAAAGTGATCTAACGTGACTGGATTGATCTATGACTCTCATGACATGGTTACATATTTGGACAAAAGAAAATACAATTTATGTTGATTGATCAATGGCAGGATTGATCTTTTTTTTTTTTCCTGTAATAATGAGACTGGATTAATCTATACAAATTCACATCAAATTATACATGCATATTTAATCAAAGATAACACATGAGTCTGAATTATCAGTAAAATAAGTCACACTATTCAAACAATATCCATATAATTTCATTTCACACAATCATATCATTTTACAATTTCTCAGAACACACAATTATATTATTTCACAAATCAAATTCGAACCTTAGACCCGCTATCCCGTTTAATATGCCTACATAATCTAAAACCCAATTCAAACATCCAATTAATTAACCACACAAATCAAACAGATTATAGAGAACTCCGGTTATCTGTTAGCGATCAATCCAGAAAATCCAAATCTAACTGTAATTATTGTTCAGAATCAACGCGATGTATTCAGAATTCGATTCGTATATGAATTCGAAAATAAGAATATTTATTAAAAAAATTCTCTTTATTTTCTTCCATTTTCCATCCCTTTTTTGACTCGTTATTTCTATCATATTGATCGGATAAAGTGATAAAAAAAAAAGTTATCTCATTTAAAGGAGGTCTCAACGGTGGTAAAAAATAAATGTGGCAACACATGCATAGGCCACGTGGAGGTAGTGCCACCTCATTCATTTTATTTTTTTTCCTTTTTCAAAGTTTAAGATTCTTTTTACACAACTAACCTTAAATTGTTATCATATTATAAATAACTCCAATATAAATTGTAGAAATATAATTAAAATTACCGAATGCTACAATTATGGCATAAACTATGTATTTTTTTTCTATTATAATAAAAAGCAATCCGAACCTTGAAAAAAAAATGATCTTTAAAAAAAATTCAGTTTTGACATTTAAATAAAAGCCTAGGTAACATAGTGTGCGCTATAGCGCATTGTGTGTAGCGTAAATAGCGGACCGCTATTAACACTATAGCGGTCGTAGCTGAAATAACGCACTTATATACTATAGCTTAGCGTTTAAGATCCGAAAATATTTTGCATCGCTATAGCGTGCTATTTAGAACACTATTTTTTTTTCATTATTTTTTTGGACCATATATTAACATTGGTCTTCCTATTTAAAAATAAAATAAAATAAATATCTAACAAGTAAATTTGGTCCTTATCGAGATTTTATATATAATGGAATCGGATATTTGAACTTTAAAAATAAAAATTTAAAACTAATGCACACATGACCAATGATTTAATATAAAATATTATTATTTCATCTCGTTATTATTTGCAAAAGTTCATTGTAAAGAAAATGTAAAAGTTAGTTGAAAAGAATTTTTGACTGAACTTGATCGATTGATTTATTTAATAGCTCTACATATATAATAGTTGTTTTGATAAGCTACGTATATTATGATACATTCAATCAAAAGGTTATAACGTCTCTATAAAACTGGGAATTAATATAGATATGGAACACATAAGTAGGGGTGAAAATTAAACGGAGCGGTTAATGATAAAATTATATTTATATTTTTTTCATTTTTCAAATACGGGTACGGAGCGGATATCAGACATATCAGGCAGATACGGATACGGGTCTGAATCAGATCGGATATTTATTAAAATAATATTAAAATACATTAAAAAATATTAAAGTTCATAGAATTTGTCTAATTATAATAGTGAATAACATAAATTTTTCATAATATATATTAAAATATAAAGTATATATCTACTATTCGGATACGGATAATTGAAATATAAAACCATATCAGTATTCTTATTCACACAGATATTCGACTATCGGATATCCACATCTAAATTTTTAAATACGTATCGGATATTATCCATACCGTTTTCACCCCTACACATAAGTCTTCTCCATTCAATTTAAAATATAGCTAACGAAAAGCCTATATATTTCTATGTGAGTAATATGCGTGTAATATATTTGTTAGTTGATACAGTAAAGCAGTTACATATTGTAAATAAGTTACATGTGATAATTTCTATACAGAATAGAATGATTAATAATTTCAAAATATTGCTAAATTAGTAATTAATTTCTTTAAAAGCAAGGTCAGCTTGAAATTAATTTGCAGTTGACAACTACAAAAATATAAAACTAAAGAAATTACAAAATTACACTTTGAATTAAAATTAATAAATTTGATTGAAATTTTTTAATAGTCGTCCTTTATAATTGCAGATATAAAAATACTCTAATACTATGAATTCTAATGTACGTGCTGGGCTATACCGATTCTTTATAATTATTTTTTAGAGAGAGTTGGACAAATAAATAGGAATTGTTTCACGGGCTTAATAAAAAAAAACTTTAATAAGCGCCAGTTAGACAACGAACAAGTAAATATATACTACAATTAACACTTTAAGTGATCATTGTCAATAGATTAACAAAATAATACGTGTTTACGCGCTTTTAGAAAATTGACAACTGTGTTATACTGTTACGCAACTTAATTTTGTTTGTATATATTTCACTTTTAGCTAGCAAGATAGATAATGTCAACAACGAGAATAAATTTATGTATCAAATTATGAGAAACTAAATGTGTATTAAAAAAAAATGCAATTAAAAACATAGACTGATATGGAGCATTCTGTAGAAAGGAGAGGTAGCACAATTGGTTAGGGAAAAGTTCTAGGATTGTTGTACCCAAAGGTCGAGAGTTCGATTTCCTCTTACGACTTCGCAGCTTCTGCGAAGATTTAAAAAAAAAAAGATATGGAGCATTCTATTAAGGGTGTGTTGAATTTACACTTAACGGAAATATTAATTTGTTGATATTCATTAGAAACCAATTATAAACCAGCATTTATGTTTTAACATCTAAATCATAATATTTTTTTATGTTCATGGCTGTTTTTAAACAGAGAAATGGATTAGGGGTCCCGTAAATCATTGACCAAATTTAACAGATGAAAGCTATATATATACCAGTATTATAAGTACATCATAACAGGATTTAATATATTTTGTTTTATTCATAATTTGTAGTAATAAGAAACATGTGAAGCTATCCAATATTGTAAAATGAGCATCCTTTATAAATAAAATAATATTTAATCAAATTGACACAAAATTTATTTATTAGGCCTTGCAAATATTTAGTATATTGCTTTCCTCACACGAATTGTTTAATTAAAACCATTTGTCATGAAAATTAGTAATATGAAGAAAAGAATTATGTAATATGAAAATTAGTTTTTTGTAATTTTTTTATGTTTAATCACACTAATAGTTCAGAGACTCTGGTCCTAAAAAGTGCAATAATGTGAATGTAATTAAAGATCAATTGACAGTCATATATATGTTTTGTATAGCGCCATAAAATCATGGGCGGAAGAAAGATAAATGGAAATGAATCAAGGACGCCCCCCCAATATAAATTGAATATGTTTTTACCCTTTAAAAGTTTAATCTTTACAAAAAATTATACTATTAATCTCCATTGTAAAACAAATTACATAACACTTATTTATGGAACTCCTCCAATCTCAATTTTTTAATTGTGTCTCTATACAAAATATATAGTAAGCATTTGCTCTTTTTTTTTTTTTTTTTCTCTCGTGTGTATATGGAGATTTAAGAGCATAGTGACAACTTAATTTCATGGTTCTCTATATATGGGGACGAGAACTGTTGTTTAATTAATTATGGTTTTGTTTACAAGGGAAAGAGTGACCTCATAAATATACTGATCTTATAGTTGATGCAATTGGATTCACATCTGCTGCGATCCTAAAAGATAAACAGTAACTCTAAAATTCCTGCGATTTCAAATCTGACTGTCCAATAATTTCGTGCACGTATCTCAAAGCAGATAATTTTTCCTTGCACGAATCTCGAAACAATTCAACAGTTGGATTTGAAATCGCAGGAATTTTAGGATTACTGTTCACTTTTTAGGATCGCAGCAGATGTGAATCCGATGCAATTGGATATATGCTACAGCCTACAGGCGACACAATCAAGGAAACAGTGGAGCAATAGTTAAATTAATTAATTTTAAAATAATATAAAGGGGAGAGAGAGAGGCCATGACATTTAATGTTCATGCCTATTGTTTGGTCATGCATATTATAAATTAACTGCATAGTTATAATACAGCTTAGGTCAGTTAATGACCAGTTAATGGATATAATGATCATTAATACAGCTTTTATCTATGTATATACATATACATTTATCATAATTGTCAGCTACTATCATGATTATTAGACGTGTATTATCCAAATTGCATGACACAGTTTGTTTTTGGTCTTCTGTGGCTTTAGCCCTGTATCTCTGTATGGTGCTCTTGGTTTTTCATTTTTAGAGCACCAAATTAAGAAAGAGAAATAACAATATATATAGCGAGAGAGAAAATGATTAATATGCTTTTGGTACCACTTCGGTTTCGGCCGAAATACTACTGAGTCAAATTTCAAAATTTTATATTCAAAACTTCGAACTAAGTATTTCAGTAAATTGGTTATATATTGAACTTGTATAATACCAATTTTTTTACTAGTTTTTATTTTATATTCGAAACTTCGAACTAAGTATTTCAGTAAATTGGTTATATATTGAACTTGTATAATACCAATTTTTTTACTAATTTTTATGATTTATGAAAGATGACTAAAATGAATTAAAATAAAAGAAAATTACCAATATTTTAGACTATTTTTTGCAATCTTTAATAAATCATATAAAATAGTAGAAAAATTTCCAAAATTAGTAAAATTTTGTATTCTACAAGTTCATGATATAACCAATTTACTGAGCTACTTAAGCCGAAGTTTCGAATATAAAATTTTGAAATTTGGCTCGGTAGCACTTCGGCCGAAGTGCTATTGAAAGCATACTAGCAAATCTCTCTCTCTCTCTCTCTCTCTCTCTTTTTGAAACCTTCGCAGAGGCTGCGAAGTCGTGAGGGCCGGAGAATTGAACTCTCAACCTTTGAGTACAGCAATCTTAGAAATTTTTCTTAGCCAACTGTGCTACCTCCTCTTCTCTCTCTCTTTTTTTTTAAACCTTCGCAGAGGCTGCGAAGTCGTAAGAGGGAAACGAACTCTCGATCTTTAGTACAACAGTTATAAGACTTTTTTCTAGCCAACTGTAGACACTATATTCATTGTGTCATTGTCAAGGGTATATTTAATAGGAGGTCAGGGGTGGTTTACTAATCTTGCCCTATAGTTCAAAAGGTTGTAAATTCACATGTAATTATGCTATTTTTGATAATAATAAAAAATTATAATTTTTCCTTGTATTAATGAAGTGTATATTTTGAGTAATTAAAGAATTATATAATTAAATATGTCTGATCACTCAAAAATATATCTTGCTGATCGAGTATTTTATTTTTATCAAATTCAGCCCTGCTATAGTAAATTTTTGGTTCCATCTGTCATTGTCCTTCAGCTCATAATAAACAGTACTGTCAAAAAGAAAAAGAAAAAGAAAAAGGAAACAAAACTTAAAAGAATTGTAAATCAACAAGGTAATTAGAAAATTTATATTTAGACAAAATACAAGATTACTCCACCGAATGTCATTAGAAGATAAGTGCATATAAAATCCGTACTCCTAACAGCTAATGTTTAGCTTTAATTTAAGGAGAAATAACTATAAATATATAATGAACCATGCATTTTATTTTAGTAATTTAGTTTATTCTACCTACTATCTGTTAACTACGTGATTGCCTCACCTATATAATGTTGACTCGAGCCCTAACAATTTTTTAATTAGTTAATTTATCATAAAATATTGGATTAGTATTTTTGGATTTATATATGAAAATAATGTAAAATAGTATATTAGAAGGTTATATTGATTTCGTACTTACAAGAGAGCCTGCGGCCAAATATGCTACACAAAGTCAATAGTAATTTTAATTACTAAATGTGGTTAATATAATTCCTGTTTAAAAAATAACAGGCTAAGGCTCTCAAAATGTTCATATATATTATATTTAAATTATTCCTTCCTAGCAACTAGTCAAATTATTTTTGTATTTGATAAATTATACAAGCAATACAATTTATCTCAAATAATTTTATCAAATTTACATTTTTTTTTAATTTATATAGTAAAATTATCAAAATTTAGCAAATTATAAACATTATAAAATAACGAGTTACATATTTTTTAAGTAACATCTACATTATATTTAAATCATAAACTTTAAATCTCATCAAATTATTTTTTAAATCAGAAACTTATTACTGTTCCTACTAGCATTTGTATAACCGAGCATTGACTAGCTACTACATATACCTACACCTACTTAAGTTTAAATTTAGGATATTAAAATATACTAAGTAAGATCACAATCTAGGAAGTGACATGTCAAAGAATATTGCATGCTTTTGATTTTGATTGCAGGATTTTGACCTCTCAACCTGATTAAAATAATATAATAAAATCTACACTGCCGACCAAGTCTAAAAATAGAGATATTCACAAAGGAATTGAATTGTACAAAAGAGTCGGCGTAATCAGTGTCAATTTTGTTTTTTGGTTTTTTATGCATGTATTTTCTGTGTAATCATTTTTTATTGATGCAATTATTATTACTGTCAATTCTTTGCTAGAAAGATCGATGTAACATAATATATATAGTATATTAAGGTTCCACTACAGAATATACAACTAAATAGAGATAACTATAAAATAAATAATGATCTATCGTAATATTTCCAACCTGTCATATAAAAATAGAAAACTATTTAGTATTTTGGTATAAATGGTGAAGTCCAAAAGTAACGCTAGCTACACTTATAAAAAATACAAAAAGAAAGAAAATTGCCTGCTCGTCTCAATTTTATCGAGGAGAAAATCTTGTCCCTATAAGAAAATAAAGGATATATAATTATAACGTATGAAACGCCTTTTTAAAATAAGTAATTAACAATTAGTTTAACTTGAATTGGCTGTATTAATTGCATGATTTGACCATTTTTAAAACGCCTTTTTAAAGGATATGTGTGCGTGTGTGTGTTTTTGGATTAGACTATAGAATTTATCAAATTATTGATATTCTTTTATTACTAGTTAATTTTAATGGATATATGTGGATAAGATGTGAATAAAATTAATATTAGACAAATACAAAAATATCTCCACCTATAGGGTGAAATACTAATCCTTGTGCAAAATAATTATTAAATGCACTTGAATTATACTTGTCAAAAAATAATAAAAAATTATGCTTTATCTTAAAATAATAACTTTATGTCCCAACATGAATTTTTGACCCTTCCACCCAATTATATGTGTCGGCTTTAATTGACCGTGTTAAGTTGTGCAAACTACTTTACCCTATCTGATAGTGAACAATTAATTATTTCTCCAGTAAATTAATGATCTCTAGATTCGTCTTGCATAACAGTTAAAAAAATATATGTTAATAAAATTAAGTTGAAAGTGAAGTTGATAATTAAGACCACATTCCAGTTAAAAGGGAAGTTTATAATTGGTCCGACATCAACTTATATTAATTAATAGGCCAATCAATATAAGTTGAAAGGGAAGTTGATAATTAAGACCACATACCAGTTAAAAATAATTAAGACAAAGATGCATCTCTAACCACAAGTGCATTCTAAAGCACTCAAATTAATGTATTTACAATGCACCAGCTAAGATATATATTGCACCCATATAGTGCAGCTCTGTTGCATTAATCCATTACAATGCATGCATCCAGTGCATTTGCAAGACAGATTACGCACCAAATTGCATAACAACTCCTATTATGTGTCAATTTAATTTAATTATTTCCATTTTGATACACACACACACACACACACACACACCCCTCAATGACAATAAATGATTCAAACACCAAAATTTTAATAATTATATATTCTTTCTTTTGTTAAGCAGTGCTGAGATCATGACACAAGAATTAATACGGGAAATTGGATCATTGTGGAAAGAAGTGTGTCTTAATTTATTCGATACTCCAATTTTTAAGGGCTACGCTATTTTTTTTATACAGTAGTGGTGAGTGCCTACTAGTTTCATTACTAAACTAGTTAAAGGTTTTTACAAAAGAGTTGGTACATAAACTGTACCAACAATTCATAGTAAAATATAGTACCCTAAACAGATTATTAGGCTCACAGAGCCTCAAAACCTAAGAATATAAGGATGCTATATTTTCTTCTAAATATGAGCCAAGAGCTGAAACATAAAATACATAATGTGTGATATATAGCTGAAATTTGAATCAAAGTTT
Source organism: Carex cristatella (assembly GCA_024447775.1). Lineage (NCBI taxonomy): Eukaryota > Viridiplantae > Streptophyta > Magnoliopsida > Poales > Cyperaceae > Carex > Carex cristatella. The sequence continues at coordinate 7,713,884 of JAJHPF010000018.1, forward strand.
CCATAGCCACAAAGTGAAATTATTATAATAAAATTAGAAGTACACAGTTAACATTTTATAATAGAAATTGGACTATATAAAATTTGAAAAAAATAATTAAATTTTAATATACATGCATGATTAAAAAAAGTTAAATTATGGAAGTAATTAAGCATGCATCATCTAGCGTGGCTGTAGATCCGCTCCCGAACTCTAAGTCCTAACAATGTACTTGGGAATAAAATTTAGGGAGAGAGGTTGCAGTAGTACGTCCAGCAAATTAGATCGTAGCTAGAACAGTGGCCCAATTAGCTGCAAAACTGGTTACATTAATTAATGAGCGCAGTTTAAATCCGATGGGCATTAGATTGGGTCAGATGGACATGCACCGAAGTCATCCGATACACTTGAATATTCGTGCGCATGGATCTAAGAATGAAGTACGCACAATTTTATTGGACCAACAGTTTTCTCTACATCATTTTTTTTTTAAACCCTGATAGCCACAATTTTTTTTTTCTCTACATCAGTTAGTCCAGTTATTATATTAACGAAATTTGTACATAAAGATATAATTAATATTTTTTTTTGCCAGTAAAAGACAATTAACCACTACTGAGTTGCTTTATATTCTTGGTAAGAAGGACAAAATTGAAAATATATAGAATAATAGGAACACACTCCCTATCTCTTTGAAAAACTAGACAGAGTCAAGGAGTATTAAATTAAAAAGGTTTTACAACCCCCCACTCTCTCTCTAATTAATCTGGCCCAATTATTATTTATGCCCAACCAGGGAAAGTGAGATCATATATTTGCCTCTCTTCTTCTCCCTTGTTCTCTGTGCCCCACATCTGGTATAAGAATTGCAAACCTTAAAACAAACCTACTCCCACCATATACCACCACAACAAGCACACCTCAATATAGGTACACTCAAGTACGATTACCATCAATTGCACCCTTTATGCTTTTATTTTATTTTGGGGAAATTTATACATACCTATCATGCATGATGTTCTATATATAAGCAACACTCATTGATTACTTTTCAATTAATTTGAATGAAAATCATGATGCCAACAAGAAACCTCATGGCTGAGCAACTCCATGAGCCCCTCTCAAACTTTATCAACAACCCACGATTCGACGGCCTTGATCGAGAAAGCCTCTTAAAAAGACCCACCGCAGTATTAGCAAACAAAGCGTATGAAGAAACGAAAGATACAGAAGAAAAAGAGGAAACTGGCACAAATCCTAACCCCAAAGATTGGCTCCGATTGGGGTTGAACTCGAGTCATGAAATTAGGAAAGGCAGCCCAATCGAGCTTGAATTGTTTACGGATAGGCTGTCATATCAGGCAGGGAAGCAGATAATTGGTAGCTTCAAAAGACAGAGATATGCTATGTTGGGACCACATGGAAGGAGCTCATGGGGTCCCATGACAGGGGGTGATTATAAGGTTGTAAGCCCACCACGGCGACCTGAGGCCGGGGTGTGGTTGGTTCTCTCCGCAGCGAGAAATCAGTAAGTTCTCTTTCCAGGGTTCAATTGGCTTATCTCTGATTTAATCAAATTCATTGCAATTTTTGTTTCCTTCTATAATTTATGCAAACTTTAATTTGCTGTCTCAAATGTTTTGGATTCTTAATTCTTACACTGACAAGCAGGGTTTTGACTTTTGAGATTTAAGTTAAGTATCTTTTGTGAAATTTTATAAAAATATCAAAATATATATATTTGTATTTTTCTGCACTCAAGCAACTTAAAATTTAACAAAGGCTAGTCACTAATTCCATGGTAACGTTTTACCAAAGAAATAAAAAAAAATAAAAGAGAAAATGGGTTAGCATATATATATTTGCCTTTCTATGTAGTTGTCATGTCTTTCTTACGCCTGCCAGGGCCATTAGCCCATTACTTCACTCAGAAATTCATAAAATGTTTTATTTGTGTCCCATCTCTTTCTCTCTACCCTCCTTTATTCATGAGCAAGCATGCTATTATTGCAGATCGATGGAGCCCCTTCTACCTCAGATTGAAAGGAGTTACCTAAGAATCAAGTAGCCCTTTTTACCTTTTCTATATTTCATTTACCTAATTCTGCACTATGTTTTTTTTTTTTTGCTTTTTACTTGTAGTTTCTATGATTTCCTGATATAATATGTTCTTGCTTAATTATAGGGATTGTAATATGACAGTAGGACTATTGATGAAGTACTTGGCTAGCAAGCTTGGGCTGAGAAATGAAACAGAGGTACACTTTGATTTTTATAATTTAGTTTTCTTCATTCTAAAAAGAAATTAGCCTCTGTGAGATCCACTGTGCTTGTCATCCATACTTTGTTAATTCTTTGCGCATCTGTTGTTTTATCCTTGATCTGAATTACCAACCTCAACATGCCATATAAAGAAGCGTTTCACAATTTTAAGTTCACGTTGACAGTAACAACTTTCAAGGTAATTGGACTAGCTCAAAATGCAACCAAGTCCAATTAATTAAATTAGCAAATGTATTATAGAAAACATTAACACACTGGATCCGTATTTTCATAGTTATAGTGATATTTTCTTGAGCTTCGGTAGAATTAGGATTTCCTGAAGTCTACCATTACGTACATCCTTTTCTAATTAAATAGATAACACATATATATATATAGTACAAATGATTATATTGCATGCGCACTGAATGTGCAGCAGACAAGTACAAAAGACAGGATCGATTAGCCTATCTATCATGTACAGCGTGTAGTAAATATTATGTCCATCATCATCATCATATTATTATTAATTAGTATCATATTATCATCATTATTATGTTCATTGTCTAATACTATACAGCTTCTTCCTTCTTTCCTAATTAATTTACCTTCTTTGTGGGCATATATATTTGTGAAAGAAACGTGAGAACCAATTAAGGGACCTTAAATAGAGATATGTTAGCTTTGTGCATATATAGCTGATTTAGGTCATATGTTCATTTCAATTTTACAATAAGAGACTAATTAATTATATCTTAAAATTAAATAATCGGGCGCCTATCGTTACTTTCACATTAAGTTTTTATTGTAGCAATTGGAAAGATTTTGCATGGTTTGTGCATTTACTAGAATGATATCATTCTATATGATTTCTCACACTGTAATTAAGAAGATTGATGTACAATTTTGTATCTTTGTAGTTGAAGTATATATGATTTGGAGGGTATATATAGTTTATAAAACTGAGAATCTGGTAAGTACTATATATATAGAGAGAGTAGAACTAGGATGCTCCTAAATTCACAAAGGTTCTTTATGAACTCAACTCTAAAATCTATCGGATTGACTTCAAAGAATAAATTCAAATCTTTGAAATTCTTATACCTTACGAATGATGCGTCTACATACAAAAATTTTAAAATTTGAAATGAAATCTGTATAGAGTATAGTGGTCAAAAGGCTTCCAAAAAATGAATGCATTACAATTAATTTATAACTTTCTAATTTTGACCACTTGACTTTATACTAAAGTAATTCGAAACTTTAAAATTTTCACATGTAGACACAACATTTATAGGGTAGAAGGATTCAACAGTTTGAATTTATCATTTGAAGTTACTCCAATAGGTTTTAGAGTTGAGTTCACAAAGGAGCTTGGTGAACTCATATAGAGTCGTGGTGCTAACGTTTTGATATTAGTCAATCTCGTATATATATATATATATAGAGAGAGAGAGAGAGAGAGTCCGGCTAAGTTGCTGCCGGCAACACTTCAGCGAAGTACTATCGGGGCCATATTTTAGTATCTGATGTTCAAATAACAAATCCAAACAGTTAGATGTTCAATCTATATTAAAATGTGCTAGGAGACCAAATTTTACATTTTTTGGAATTTTTTTGCTATTTATTAAGCTGGTTTGAAAACCGCTGTTTTTATTGAATTTCTGGAGCATTGAAAACAGCGGTTTTCAAACTAGCTTAATAAATAGCAAAAAAATTCCAAAAAATGTGAAATTTGGTCTCCAAGCACATTCTAATATAGATTGAACATCTAACGTTTAGATTTGTTGTTTGAACATCAGATACTAAAATATGGCCCCGGTAGCACTTCGGTCGAAGTGCTATCGGAAGCAATTTAGCCACACTCTATATATATATATATATAGAGAGAGAGAGAGAGAGAGAGTAGAACTAGGGTGCTCCTAGGAGTACCAAGTCCTTTTGTACTCTTAACTCTAAAACATATCGGATTAACTTCGAACAACGAATCCAAACCGTTGAAATCTTTCTACTTTACAAGTGATGCAGCTACATGTGAAAATTTTAAAGTTTCGAATTAATTTAGTATAAAGTAAAGTGGTCAAAATTAGAAGGTTTCTAAATTAATTTTAATACATTCATTTTTAGAAGACTTTTGACCACTTTACTTTATACTAAATTAATTCGAAACTTTAAAATTTTCACATGTAGACGCATCACTCGTAAGGAAAAATGATTTCAACGGTTTGGATTCGTCGTTCGAAGTTAATCCGATATATTTTAGAGTTAAGAGTACAAAGGGGTTTGGTACTCCTAGGAGCACCCTAGTTCTACTATATATATAGAGAGAGAGAGAGAGAGGCTACAGTACTTCGCGAAGTAAAGCAAGCGTTTTACTTCTTGTGTATATCTTTAATTTTAAATTTCAAAACATCAATCCGACCAGTTTAAGTTGATTGCCATATTAAATTGTGCTTGGAGACCAAATTTTACAATTTTTAGAAAATTTTTACTATTTTTTTGAAATTTTTTAAAATCACTGATTTTTTATGGTCCGCGATTTTCTGAAAATCAGTGATTTAAAAAATTTCCAAAAAAATAGTAAAAAATAGTAAAAATTGTAAAATTTAGTCTAATTTAATATGGAGATCAACTTGAATAGTTCGGATATATATATAGAGTATGGCTAATATGCTTTCGGTAGCATATGAGCCGAAGTGTTTACGGTCCAAATTTAAAATTTCAAAATCCAAAAAGTCAATCTGAACCGTTAGATGTGTTCTCCATATTACAATGTGCTTGGAGACCAAATTTTACATTTTTTGGAATTTTTTTACTATTTATTAAGCCACTTTGAAAATCGCTGATCCAACGGTTTCACTGTTGGGCTAAGCCACCGTTGGATCAGCGATTTTCAAAGTGGCTTAATAAATAGTAAAAAAAAATCCAAAAATGGTAAAATTTGGTCTCCAAGCACATTGTAATATAGAGAACACATCTAATGGTTCAGATCGACTTTTTGGATTTTGGAATTTCAAATTTGGACCGTAAGCACTTCAGCCCATATGCTACCGAAAGCATATTAGCCACACTCATATATATATATATATATATGAGTGTGACTAATATGCTTTCAGAAGCATAAGCACCGAAATACATGCAACTCCTTTTTTTATTTTGCGAAGTCCAAAATGTCAATCCAAACCATTAGATGTGTTCTGTATATTAAAATGTGCTTGAAGACCAAATTTTACATTTTTTGGAATTTTTTTACTATTTATAAAGCCACTTTGAAAATCGCTGATCCAACGGTTTCACTGTTGGTTTAAGCCACCGTTGGATCAGCGATTTTCAAAGTGGCTTCATAAATAGTAAAAAAATTCAAAAAAATGTAAAATTCGGTCTCCAAGCACATTTTAATATACATAACACATCTAATGATTTGGGTCGATGTTTTGGACTTCAAAAATAAAAATGGAGTTGGATGTATTTCGGTGCTTATGCTACCGAAAGCATATTAGCCACACTATATATACATACATACATAATATATATATATATATATATATATATATATATATATATATAGAGAGAGAGAGAGAGAGAGAGAGTTGGGCTATGATGCATTGTAATGTATAAGTCTTCTTGTATATTAGACTATAAATCATTAGTTTTGGTTTTCAAACAACCGATCCAAACTATTCAATTTGATATCTATATTAAAATAGAGTAGGGTTCCAGTGCCTCATCTTCTCATACCTCATACATACCTCATGTTATATATCTCTATTTTCAAAGTCAAAATTATCAATCCGAACCGTTCAACATGATATTCATGCTAAAATATACTTGGGGATAAAATTGTATAATTTTTGCAATTTTTTTATACTATTTTTTAAGATAGGTACAAAATCACTGTATCTGGATCGTTAAAAAAACAGTGATTTTGTAACTATCTTAAAAAATAGTAAAAAAATTGCAAAAATTATAAAATTTCATCCCCAAGCATATTTTAGCATGAATATCATGTTGAACGGTTCGGATCGATAGTTTGAACTTTGAAAATAGAGATATATAACATGAGGTATGGATGAGGTATGAAGAGATGAGGCATTGGAACCCTCCTCATTAAAATATGTTTGGAGATCAAATTTTACATTTTTTTGAAATTGTTTGCTTTTTTTTTGGAATTTTTAAAAATTGTTGTTTTTATTTGGTCCAAAAAATTCTGAAAAATAACTATTTTAAAAAAATTCTAAACAAATACTAAAAGAATTTCAAAAAATATAAAATTTGGTCTCCAAGCACATTTTAATATGGAGAATATGTTGAGCTCTTTAAATCGACCGTCTGAATTTCGAATCCAACAGTTTACAATCTAATGTACAAGAAGGTTTATATGGTTTCACTTTAAAGAGGAAACAAAACCATGTCAAAAGATATATATACTAACTGAATATATACTTCGGTCAAACCGGGGCTTGACCCCACATTCAGGGGCGGAACCAAGGCTGGGGCCAGCCTAGGCCCCGCCTCCCCCCTCCTTGGCCCAGAAAATATACATAATTTTTTTTTTTTGCTTATGAGCCCTTGGCACCCTCTAAATTTTTTGGAATCACATCATCTTCGGAGCTTTTACCTGCAGAGGTCGTGCAGTTCTTTTAATTTGGTCCGTTCGTTTTGATCGGACAGACCAAATAAGATTATGGCACGAATCTCAAAGAAAAATTAATACTGCTCCCTCCATCATCCCGAGCACTCACCGGCTGAGAGTAAATCTGAACCGTCCAATCAGCTCCGCACCGCAAACCTCCACATACTAGTCCAAATTTTTTTTACTTATGGACCCTAAATTATTTATGCTCCCTAATTTTCATTCCTGATTCCGCCATTGCCCACATTTCTACCTCAAAAAAAGTATACTTCGGTCAAACCGAGTACATCCAGCTCTCCTCATTAAATACAAAAAGTTCACACATTTCATGCATAATTCATTTTAATTTCTATTGAGAAGTTGAGTTACATGATGAAATAGACGTGAGGAAACGTGATTATCATTATGTTGGTGAACTAGGTCCTTATTTATATATGTATATATTATTCGACAATAATTGGAGCAAATGTAATATATGTTTGGAGCTGCAAATCAATTAAAGCACCATTGTCACCTGTAGAGACATACCATTTAAAATTTATTAGGTCCAACTTCGTGGGGTTTTGATAGAACTTGCAATGTAACTATTATATACAAAGTAATTTTTTAACTCACACACATTATAGTAACCCTTGTAATTTTATTTTATTTTTACCTTGACTAGATATATATAAAGCTTAAATTTTTAATTTCATGTTATAGTTAGTAACCCATATAGTTTTATGTTTTTTTTTTTTTTTTTTTTTTTTGAAAAAAAAAGTGATAATGCCCCCCCGGACTTTCCGTTAATTAAAGTTTGTTATACCCTGTTCTAAATGGAGCCATAATATTATTCTCTCTTCACTAACCACAATGGAAGCACGACGTAATTAATTCATGATATAAACTAAACCAATATCATGATTGCTATAATGACTGCTATCCGAATCTATCTGACAGATTTCTTTAATGAAATAGGAAAGAAAAGAATCTATGGGACGTGTAATTATTTCTCCAGACAATGAAGTTTTCTTTTTGTAGTGTTGTGGCATTTAGCAAGCATTATGGTTCCTTTTTTATATATAGTTCCACTCAATATATCATTGTTGAAATTGCATTTCAGTACTTAACAATTTTTGCGGATGAAATTGCAAAAGGTTCAATACCTTTTGCAAAAGGTCCTGAAAAAATATTTATTTTCATATGTATCTTAAGTTTCAATGTCTTTATATATTTTGATCCCTAAAATATCAATTTTAGAAGAAAAAAGAAATCAGTACTAACTATATAATATATAAAGAAATTAATGGCTGGCTATTACTTGTGGTGCATTCTTTTAAACATTTTGTATGCATACATTTTTTAACAATTTTCTATATCTTAATCTTACACAATACAGACTCAAAAATAAAAACTTGTTGATTAAATTAAGATCAATTAATAGTTTAAAATTCATTATTTGAAGTCTGTGTATAATTAAGCTCTCGTGAGAGCTTAACCTCACACTAATTTTATATTGATTGAATGACGAAATAAACAATAATGAGGGTCATATATTGCAACAGTTTGATACAATTTTGGTAGACAATCCGAATTATATATGCTAAGTAAACCATAAGAGCATCTGTATCTCTGAAACTCTCAAGAGTTTCTAAATAACTGTTAACAGAATTTTAGAAATTCCAGACTCTCTGAATTTCTAGATCTCTACATCCTTGAAATTAAAATTAGAGTTTCTTAATTGCCACATTAGCATTTAATTAAAACAGTATTAAAAATTGAGTGAATAAGAATTGATTATTTTGTCATGTCAGAGTTTTGAAACAGTTTCATATTTTGAAACTATTGAACAAAATTGCTAAATATGAAATCCATCTACATCCCTGAAACTGGTTTAGATACTGCCAAGTCAGCTTTGAAACTCCAAGAGTTTCAGGGATGCAGATGCTCTAAGTTTAAGCCTTAATATTAGAGACAACAACCAATATTAAAACAAACAAACAAAAAGGTACATCTAAATGACTATGCTTCGTTAAATTTTCCAATCTTCTAACCATATAAAAAAAACTGTATGACTCTCCAACCTTGTTTCCAATTCCTTTGTATTTTTAGCAATATTTTTGTTTGATTGGTCCCCCCACCCAAAAAAAAAATCATATTTTATTCGAGGAATCGAGGAGAATATTCTGTAGAGGCGAATCCTCTAGAAAAAGTCCACTGCAATATTTTACTTTTCTTCAAATATATACAGCCTAATAATCATTTATATTAACTAACTTCTGTTAGGTTGAGATTTGTTGCAAAGGCCAATCACTTCCTCCTGATCTGTTGCTACAATATGTGAGAGATCAAATTTGGAGCTCAAAAGAAGCCTCTGAATTGCTTACATGTGTCGGCGCCGTTACAGACCATGTTATGACCCTTGACTATTGCAGGAGGAGATTGAGTGAATAAAAATGGTGCCAAGTAATTAAATGTCACCACCACAGACATTAACATTGCTTCTTGCACAATGCTGACAAAATGATTAGTTGCTGATTCTTCAAAACTGTGTTTTCATCAGATCAAGAGCAATTGAGATAATTACATTTACTTCATTTCCAGTTCAAAACAAGCATATGGTATGATGATTATAATACACATGCAGTTGAAATGGAGCATAGAGAACTTGGCTGTTTTTTCATGCCTTCGTCATGCTGCAACATAGAATGCCGCACGATGCAATGCCACAGGGGTACCTGTATTCTAATTTAATTTGGTTGTTGATTAGCAACTACCAAGGAATTCTTTTGTTTTTTTTTGTGTATTTTTATTGTAATATTCAAAAGCCATAATGGAGCCCGTAGAAATTGATAACCCATACATTGTAAGTTTGAACTCTTTTTTAAGCTTAGATTCCCAGTGAATGAAGTACTAACTAAGTTCTCAAAACAATTGCATCATTTCAATTATGATTTTGGTTTATAATTACTTGGAATATTGTATATATACTTTACTTGGTCATTTCACATTAATTGGTACTAAGGGAATAAAAATAATACTTAAATTTGTATTTAATTATGGCTGATCCAAATGCTTCACTTGAAGAAATGGATTTTTTTTGTTGGGGAATAAAGACAATACTTGTGCAGGATTTTAAGCTGATGTATTGGACCTTGATCCCTTTAATTCCTTTATCAGATCTTTCTATATTCTGGCTTCTATTAAAAGACGGCCCAAAAATTATTCTTTCTAATTATTTTATACTTAAAAATCCAAAAAAAAAAAAAAAAAAGCGGGCCCAAAATTGAAGAAGAAGATGAGGTCCAACTCTCTAGGAGAAGAAAATGTAATAAATGAGGTATTCCACAATTTTTTGATGAATCTTAAACTCAATAATAGAAGTATCTTCAACTCTTCAAGGCAAACAAAAGAAGAAGAACAAATATAAGTTCTGATGAATTAGTTACCTACAATACTTGTCATCATTTCTTTCTGAAAAGAAAAACGTACTTCTAAGAAACACAATTGGCATCAAAAAAACAAGTTTACAAGCATCTAATGAAGATTAAGGTCTCCACATAAGGTGTTCTCTGTAAGCATACTTATCACATTATTCACACAATTAATAAAGAGTGAGTCTATGGTACTATGCATATCACGATTTAGTCTGTAATACGGATCAATATTTTTGTTTTCAAAATCCTAACGGTCGATCCGAACCGTTCAAAATGATTTTCATATTAATATTTACTTGCAGACCAAATTCTATATTTTTTTAGATTTTTTAAGATAGGTAGAAAATCACTATTTTTGGATGGTCCATAATTTTCAAATCAAGTGATTTTCTACCTATCTTAAAAAAAAATTTAAAAATATAAAATTCAGTTGCAAGTAGATATTCATATGGGGATCATGTTGAACGGTTCAGATCAGTCATTAAGATCTTAAAAACGGAAATATTGATCCGTATTACGGTATGCATAGTACCATAGACTCACTCATTAATAAATTTAAACCTTATTGTTTAATGGACTTGGTGGGTGCCCAATGATCATCAAATCAAATTCGGTCCGATATGCCCGAAGTTGTTTGATCAGCATCAAGGTTTGTGCAGACAGCTTTAAGATTTAACTGAATTAAACCAAATTCAGTCTGATCATCCCGACTTCATTGTTCAATGATGGTAAATGATTTGGCTTCTCGGAGCAAAGCTGCAGGGACTTCTTTCTCGCAATAGGCAACCTTAATTAGATGTTGACTTTTCATAAGAAATAACTTCTCGTTTTGAGGGGAAACAAACATTGATATAAAAATTAAACTGTTCAATCTGGATCTATCAAGTTAGCTGCACAATTGCATGCTATAACTCAACTTGGATAAAAAGTAACTCTCACTCACCTATCCTACATAACAAATATTAAGTAACTATCTTGGAGGCAATTTTCATGGTCTACTAATCTAATAAATCATCTTTCTCCAGCAAGTTGCAGCAAAAATTGCCAAATTACACTAAAAAAATTATTATGCTTTAGCGGTATTGGACAGCACAAATGGGGCAACTTGGATCATTTAAGATGAAAAACAGATGAAGGCAGGAGCATTTTGGATCTGACTGGAAATGATGGTTTGGGGTTTGTTTTTTGTTTCCATCTCTGTTAATAACTGTTGTCCCATTTAGGATCTGGCTTGCTTTTGGGATTATCCAGTCATCAATTCTCATTTTAAGGTTAGTGAGCAATAAGCTCAAAACTAACAGGCTTAAATAAATCAATAAGTACTGCAAGCATTAAGAGTTTTGGAAGATCATCGTACCAGTTCTTGAATTGGATGAAACCTCTGTTGAAGAATACTCTAAAATTTTGAATCATGCATGAAATTTTGGAGTGTAATGTCAGCCAGAAATAAGAGCCAGTCAGATTAGCCAAGGAGATCGCCTGTGGAGCACCCCAATGAAATCTGATCCAATATTTCAACCAATATAGAATTCTCTGAGAGATTACAGGCAAATCATCCTTGGCTACCTGAATAGACTCTTATTGGTATTAGTAAGATAAATATTACCCATTATTGTTTCATATGAAATCTATAGGAAAGGTCAAGGTTTAAAAGTACACGTGGACAAGAACAACTAAGAATAGCCAAGAAGAGTGCCTATGGAGCCATTGGTTGTTTCTTTCAATAGCTGTGGTAAATATGTCACAGGCTACTCATCCTTGGCTATCTGAGATTTGCTCTAGTTAGCTATGGTGAGTTGGTTTCCATTACTTGCTCCAATGCGATATATATAGTTAACAAAAAAAGCGAATAATTACGTGGAGAATAATACAGAGCCAAATCTTCTGCAAAGCATATATTATACTTTTTGCTTAACCAGATCTAAATACTTTATTGGCATTTTGAAGAATATGTTCTTGGTTCTTAATTATCTTTAATTTGTCAGAGCTTGCACTGTGGGTCAACTCTTTAAGATATGGATGAAGTATTACAGAACGAGTGGCAACTCCTGTGTTCACAGCATAAGTATTATTCTAAGTAGAATCTGCCAACTATAACAAATTGATTAGTACTTATGTTCCACGTTGTTTTCTTTAAATTAATATGTTTCATGCCTACCCAAATTCAACTTTGCCACACATCCTTAGCTGAATTGATAGCCATGTTAGTGCCTCAGGTCGGGGTCAGCAGTGCCGTCTTACTCTACCAAATCTGCAAAGACACTGAAGTTGCTTCATTATTATTAATAGGAGTTAACGGCACAATAGAGACTAAATAATTAAGGTTAGAGAGGTAATGTGGCTTGTTTAAGTACCATCAGAGGAATTAGTGTCCCTAAGCATATTCCAAAAGCCTTTTGCCCCTTTTTTGCTGGTGGCCAACAATGTTGGTCCCTAGGTCTGGTATTGCTCTCAGAGACATATGATCAAGCAATTGTGCATGGCAGAATCTGCATGTCTATGTCAATGAGTGGCACAATTTTGACTATTGACCTCGGCAGACAGCATATATGTGTCATATGTCAGTGACAGCCTAGCAATATGACTTACCCTGGTTTGATTGATCGAAATTTGCTACTTGCAACAAGTGTAGCAGTGGCATTATTGGTAGGTCCAGTCTTATTGAAAGGTGCTGTTAGTCTTGAGTTCTCATGGGCTAAACAGTGACATCTATGTGTATTTTTTACTACTGCACAACTGGTTTCCCTAACAACTCTTGCAATTTAAAATACTTATGACAGGATCTTTACAAAAATTAGAAGATTTCTGTTCCAATTAACTCATGACGATTGAAAAGGTTTCTTTTTGAAAAAAAAATTGGTTATGTTAGCCTGGTGATATGGACCTTTTTGGAAAAAAATATATGCACCGGTCATAGACTGTAAAGTGTACATCTAGTACCAGTGACGATTTTTGCACATGATTGATCAGTTGGCCAGTTTAGTGGCAGCGTCATATCACCACTCTGATATATTGATCAATAATTTGATGAGCAATGTAATGAAGCCATGGTCAAAAGAAAAGTTACGTCAGGAAGACATGATAAGCTTCTGTGATTTACCAAACAAGATTGTGTCAGTACCATTTGTCACTTGAATTTATTTCTCTCCTCATATGTGTGAGTGTATAAACTTGCATTTTGTGTCATGATGAATCCTATATTTTCTTGCATCTTAGCTTGTTTAATTAATACAGTTGAAATCCACTAATTAATTCTGGTTAGGCGCATTCTTGCGCACAGTACTTGTTATAAATATTCGCCCAGTTACTTTTGGTGCATTAGTTTTGTTTATTGGTTCATATTTATTCAATCGGACTCGTGTTCCAACTATCATCGATAGAATTTATTGTGAGCATATAACTAATGAAATAGATAGCTTGGCCTTGCTATCAAATATAGCTAAATATTTGTTACATTGCATCAGCTAGCATACAACTACGTTGTCCAAAACAAAACAAAAATGATAGTTAATTGGGAAGAAACAATGATCAGCTTTATGAATTTTGAAATTTGAACATAGTTCTTTCCCAGCTAAAGTCAGCCACGGTACAATCATCGCATATGGGTGCTTTTACCATCCAAATATCGGAACAAGTCTAACCAAATACCAAAAGAAATTATATTTCGGCAAATTTACTTAACATAGAAGCCTTTCCTCAAGCCTCATATTTCATAAAAGGTGCCAAAATTCCAAAAAAAAAATTGTTATTTTATGTATGCATCATGCCAGTAAATAAACAGGTTAGATAATTCAAATCAAAAAGACAAAATTTTGCAGGCATCTATATTGATTCAGGCTGGAAATGTAATTTACTCTAGAAAGTGCTGATGTTTTTTTCTCTTCTCCAAATCGTTTCTACCACCCCAATTTCTTCCCTTTTGCTCTTCCTTTTACCCTTCTTCCTGATTTGCATTTCTTCTGTCTCAATGCTTATTCTCATTCTCAGTCTCATTTGCAATATTACAGATTAGTTCGAAGCATGAAATTGATCAACACTGAGTATGCCCATTAATTTCTCATTTGAGAATTGGGTGGATTATAATCAATGAAGTTTGAGATCTAGATAATTGGTATATCATCATACGAGATCTATGAAGTCAGTACGAAAATTTAATTTCTGCAAGGGAATTGATATATAAAATTAGTGAGAAATAAGAGCCCCTAAGATTAGCCAAGGAGATTGCCCATGAAGCACCACTCTGGAAAAATAATCCCTTATTTTAACCGAGAAAGAGGTTACAGGCAAATCATCCTTGGCTATCTGAAGTGACTCTTATTAGTGTTTTGAAGCTCAATCTTTTCTGTTATTTTCTTCAAATGTAATTTATGGAATAGATCGTGGTATAAAATGATATTAACACGAGCAACTCAGAATAGCCAAGGAGACCGCCTGCGGGGCCATTTCAATATGTCCTTCAATACTGTTGTACTGAAAACTATTAAAGAACTTCACAGGCGACTTATCCTTGGCTATCTGAGATCAAACATGTTAGTTCTGGAAGGTTGATTCAATTACTCAATCCAACGCACATATATATAGTGGATAAAGGCGAATAATTAGATGGACCAAATATTTTGTATAGTATATATTATATGTTTTGGTTTCACTAGATCTACACACTTTATTGACAATCTGAAGAATATGTTCTTGTTTCCTGTTTTTATTTGACAGTTGTCCTAGTGTTGTTGGTCAACTCTTAAGATCAGGATTTATAAGTAAGAGATCGGAATTTTCCTTTCTTCACAAAAAAAAAACATTTTTCTTAGGAAAACCTACCAATTGTAGCAAAGTGATTTCTTCTTCGGTTTCAAGTTGTCCAAATGTTTAAAAGTATCTTTTACAGTTAACTGTTCAACTGTGACATGCAGCGTTGACCGAGTTAACCATCCTTGTCAGCACCCAACCACATGAGCCTCTTGATCTCTTCGCCTTATAATACCAAACCTAATGAAACGCTGGCAAGTTAATGATCCTTGTTTGAACGCATTCTGAACGACATAAAAAGATTAACTAAAAGAAGGGGAAAATAAATGTACCACGTTCAACTACCACAAGTGGAAAGAATCTGTGAAGCATTTTGACAAACACCTTGTGTGCATTAAAAGTACTGGCAGCAGCACAAAAATACACAATCAATAGCGACGGACGATGGTGGCATGTGGCATTAGCATTGCTCTCAGAGTTATCTGATCAAGCACTGGATAAAGGGACACACGTGTACGTCAGTCTAGAGCTTAAATTTGAGAAATTGACGTTGGGCAGCTACGACGACGGAGGTGGCATTGCAAAGGTCTGGCCTGATTGGAGTAAAAGTTGCATAAAGAGGTAGAAGCGGCGTTATATTTGGTTAGCCCAATTTTACTGGGCCGGAATTAGGCCTGTGGGCTCTGAGAGTCGGGCCCAAGCAGAAAATTGATGATGTACTTTAATCTGAATTCTGACTGAACTGTCTGGATAGAAACTTAAATTTTGAGTTACTTTAGACAGTCTGGACCCAAAGTATATATAGTAGCCATCGAGATAATATGATGTAGCCTAAAAATTATTGGAAACATTACTCCTATTATATAAGAGACATTCGAGAATATTTAAATCATGTCATATGCATTTAATAGTGAATCATTATTAGAATTATTGTCACAGACTGTATATATAATTTGATGGTAGTTGTAAAAAAGTAAAAGTTTAGGAACATATTTGTCACAAATCATTAGTTTCCATCACATCACCTATTTTTCGGGAAAAAAAAACAAAAGGTAGAGAAGAAAAGAATATTTGTAAATTTATTGAAGTCCGTTATATCTTATCATAAAATATGATTATACATAACGGGTAATGCATATAGCAACTTTAGAATAACTTTATACTCTAAATTAAAGGCCATCCTGAGAATCCTTTTTTTAATATATATATAAGAAGAAGAGGTATTGATTCTCCGATATGCACAATAAAGATATAATTGTAATGGCAAGAACCAAAAACTAATGTCAAATTGTCATTGGTCCATTCATTTTTGTCTCAAAGCATTTTAACCAGTTTTGGACCGCATACATAAGAACATTTAATATTTCTTTTTCAAAACAAAATTTCATATAATTATAGTGCTTGAATAGGTTTGATCAATGTCATGGATTTTTATGTTATCCTCTTGAGGTGCAAAACGAATTGATCCAATTTAAAAACAATTAATTGTTCATGTGTGCAACAATATTAATTTTATGGTCCATCAACATTGTACTCTAGGTACTATTAGACATTTCTAACAAAAAATCATAAAAAATTAAAAAAATTGAAGGCATAAAAGAATAAATTTTAGAGTGATCCTCCCACAGTATTGTGTATAGCGCATTTATCATGTACTATGATCAATATTTTTATTTTTAAGTTCAAATAGTCGATTTGAACCGTTCAACATAACATACATATGAAGTCGAGTCTGTGTCCCTGCAGCTATTTTTTCCCTGCAGGAAAAAATTGTAATGACATATGAAGTCGATTTTAAAAATGTCCCCGCAGCTATTTTTTCCAACGGTAGTCTACGGATGACAATTGTTGGAAAAGTCGAGTCTGTGTCCCCCAGGTACCTGAGGTACAATTGAAAATAACTGACGGTCCAGATTAATCCCAGCCAGCCCAAACTCAATCGAGAGCGTATATAGACTAGAGGGGGTATGCTTTGAGATTCATGCCACGTTAAAAGAACGGTCCGGATGATACGGATTCGAAAAAGCCAACGATACGGTACTTTTTTCAAAAAAAATTTAGGATATTTTGTTATTTTTATATTATATGATTTTACATAACATATTAACTGTTGTGCTATAATTTATTTTAAATGTTTATAAGTTTTTTTGTTATATGATTTTACATAACATATTAACTTGATTTAAAGATTCTGAATTATTTTATAAATAGTGATTTTCTATAAATCTTAAAGAAAATAGTAAAAATAATTAAAAATATATAACTAATCTGTAATTATATTTTGTTTGAAAATCATATTAGATCATTTGTTTAAATTTTCAAAATTAAAGATAACCAACATATACTATGCATAGCATCATCACTCTAATTTTATTCTCTCCAAATGAAAACACCATTGCCTATTGCAAGATCTCCTACTCCCTCTTTCACAAATTACTACCCTAATCACTACAAGATCGAACAAAATTTGACGCAAAGCAATTCCTACAATGCTTTCGTTACGATCTCCTGTAATAGGTGCTCAAACTGTACTTCTTTGTCTTTTCTGTATTCATCTTATCCGGAATTAAATTGCATTTGGAGCATCATTTAGGATTACTCAAGTCTTAATCAACTTCAAAAAAATTGATAGCATTGAGTGGTACCATTCCATACCTCTGACGTGTTGCTTCTTAATACCAGATTTGGCAATATGGGGTGCTCAATTCGACCAAAACCTAACCTAGGGTTACATATCAGAATATATTCCTATTGGACAGCCAAAAATGAAAAACGGAAAGAAACAATGAACTTTTTGAAAAGGTTGCCATGAGGCAGATTTGAATTCATTCATTTCTACTTTACAAGCAAATTAGATTTCTCCTATTTGGACTCTCTCTGGTTATATATAGGTGCATGCCAGTACATGATAGAAGCAATCCAACTTACATAATTAGATATGTAATAAGAGTCTGATCTTTGGTAGCCAAGGATGACTTGCCTGTAACTATTTAGGAGGTTTTTGCAAAGGATTTTTTATATCCTGGTAATGTTTTGTCAGGTTGATTTTGTTTGGAAGGAAGTTAACTCTTTGTTTTAAAACCAGAAAGGTTATTTGACCAATATATGTTAAATTAAATAGATTTCTTGAACTCAAAATGGATAAGATTTGTTCGTACTGTGTTTTCCCAGATGAAATGAATAGGCAAACTCTTTTGGTTTGATAGGCAATCTCCTTGGCTAATCTAAGTGGCTCTCATTTACAATCCTCATGTAGAGCACCAAATTTCATGCATGAACCAATTATAACATATCACTGTTATTTTGCAATTGGGATCATGGCATTGCATTATACCTGCTTGATTACTGTATCAGGTACAGGGATGTGACTCTCACTCTGCTCTACACCATTTGTGCAATGTAAGTCTGTTGTGAATAATAATTAATGTTTATTCAGGTACACTCATTTCTTATAATTATTTTTTTCATTTTTTTTAACTGAGAAATGCATAAATTTTCTAAGGCAAAATATAAAGAGATTTTCAAAACAAAAGAATCTTTTATGTAGAAAATTCCAAACGAACCACTATATCTTCAGTAGATCTCATGAAGTGCTTGCGTTACTCGATAATCCAAAGCTGTTATCTGGCATTTATTAGCATTTAATTAACAAGATGCGCTATAAAGTGATAGTGACAAAAATTTAATGGTGGGAAAGGCAATTAGTAAAATTTTAAATTACTTCTGTTGTTTTCTAAAATCAATTTATGTTTTTTTTTAAATATTTTTTTTATTTAGTGTATGTGTGTATGTGTGTATGTTGTGTAGCTGTTGAGTCCCCCTTTTATTTCTTAATTTCTCAATTATTGTAGGACTCATTTCAATTGGATGGGATCACTTGAAAATGAACATATTTGACAATTTTGACAATATTTCTTAAATCAATAAAAAACACTAAAAAAAATTTAGATTTGCTCATGAATATATAAATAGCCTACTAATGAAGTTCCACAAATATGAATATTTATTTGTATAGGATCTTTAAATACAAATGATCTGATGAAAATGGTAAAACATATGCCAAATTGCACCAATTTTCAACATGAATTACACAAGTACTATATAGATCATGCTTAAAATGTTAGATTTCGAATTTAAACATTATTTTTTATTATTGTTGATATTGTCAATTTGAATTGTCAACTTAACATAATCATATTTCCAAATATTATACCTATACCTCTTTTCGTGCTAATATTGGGATAGTTTGAGAGTTTTTTTCTTAATATAGATATTTTCTTACAAAATACAAGTTTGATAAATTTAATTTCATAAATATTCATTCAAACATATCTCAAATCTTAATTGCAGTCAACGACCTTATCGTGCTAATTAAACTCTTGCGGAAAGAGTTAAATGTACAATATATATTGGCAATAATGCGCACTAGTATCATTTAATTCGCGCACCGAAGATTATTTTTATTTTTGTTGACTACTTTGACTCGGTTATCTTTAAAAAGCCCACCTCTCTTCATAATTTTTCCATTGCATTTTATGCCATTGCTTCCATTCCTTACATTCAAAGATGCCATCTCTGCGAAAGGTCAAGATTGAAGATGATTACTCCAGGAAATACATCCAGGTGTCCAAAGTATCGCCTCAGCCTTGCAAGAAGGTTAAACTACACGGACAATTTTTTGTGGTAAGCCTCAATTTTTTTTATTTAGTTATTGTATACTATATTGAAAATCAAGAGAAAAGATTCAGATCCTTCTTTTACTGATTTGGGGCAATGGATGTAAAACAAGGATTATCACTGTTTCATTTTCTATGTTTTAACCAAATAGTCCTTGCTTTTTTTCAGTTTTACTATTTCCTGATTTTGGTTAGTGCCAGCATGTCATGGAGCAATATTTTTTGCTACAGTGCTGTCAGGTTCATTAGCAATGTCTGTCAGAATTTGTTTTGTTTTGGTACAGTAATTCGCTATACAAATTCCCCAATAGCATTTTGATTCTCTGTCAGTAGTTATCATTCTCATTTGAAGACCATAAAATTTCGAGCTCATTTGGTAAACATTTATGTGGTTGAAAATCAATATATACAAACTTGTAAAATGGAATCATATCGTTAACTTCTTTGATCTCATGATTGTTTACAGATTGAAAATAATGTTTTAAAACTTTTGACAGAATAAAATTAAAATGTGAATTGCAAAACCAAAGTAGTTCTACCTAGTTATCTTAGATTAAATCTACTAACACTTCCACTAACTTGGGAAAAAGTTAAACATTTCATATAAAATTTATGTCATTTTATGATGGACATTCATTACGATGTATGGGCATTTTTATGTTCTGATTTAAATCAAACTGTACTTGTAATAAATTCTCCTAGGAAGAGCTCCCAATTGAACCACAAAAAAATCAATTAATATGCAGAAACAGGAAGCCACGGATGTCAAGGGATCTTGTGGCTACCAGAGTGGAGAGAGCTCCAGTACTGTGACTGGTGGGAAAATCAAGCTGGCGGGTGATTTTCCCCAAAAGCCAAAGCTGGAACCCGAGTGCAATACGTCATTTTTCTCGCACCCTATATTGGTTGGCTGCAGGGCTTGTTATAGGTACACAGTGCAATCCAACAACGTGTGTTTCTTCTGTCACCGAAGAACCCGTACTGTTGAAGAACTCAGCAGGGAGTAAAGAGGGTGTGTACTTGTTTTTTTTTTATCTGTTAGTTGGTTCAGTCAAGTATTTGCTTTTAGTTTTTTTTTACTGGATCTTTGGATCCAAGTCCTTTAGTTTTTTGAGTTTTTGCTGGTTTTCAGAGTTGTTGTTTATGATGTTATTGTGTTGAACAATTGATGTAATGGCTTTTGTGTTATTGTATTCAGACTCTGTGATGTTTAGTGATTAAAGAGTTAATGGAGTTTGTGTTTTTTCTTTTTTTTAAAGAGCTTTATGGATATGTCATGGCTGATGGTTTTTAAAGTATATGTGACAATCACTTGAGGCAAATTCTTTGGTGCATACAAGGACCTATTTGTAAAATAAACATATTTTTATTTTCAAAGTTCAAACAGTCGATCCGAACCGTTCATCTTGTTCTCCATATTAATATGTGCTTGGATACCAAATTTTATATTTTTCTGAATTTTTTTACTATTTATTAAGATGGGTACAAAAAATATCAAATTCAGACCATTGAATTTTGTACCCATCTTAATAAATAGTAAAAAAATTCAGAAAAATGTAAAATTTGGTTTCCAAGCACATATTAATATGGAGAACAAGATGAACGGTTCGGATCGACTGTTTGAACTTTGAAAATAAAATTATATGTTTATTTTACAAATAGGTCCTTGTATGCACCGAAGCATCACTCATCACTTGATTAATAGTTAGGATCTTAAGAAAAAATAAAGGCCATCATTGCAGGTAAAACATGATGTAACTAATAAGTTTCTTGGAAAACAAATTGGGTCAATTGGAAATCAACATGAACAAGTTTCTTGATTTCTACTTGATTTATTTTGATCAATTAAAGTAGTGAAGAAAAAACATGATGTAACTAATACATTGTGATCAAGTGGTGACTTGGTAACGTTACCTTATGTAATAAAAAAATTTACATAACGACGGCACTAAAATAGTAGAGAACGTCACTTGTTGTCATGATGTGACCACATGTGATATGACATGACTAATTATGCTTAATTAATTTTTTCATATTTTAAGTTAGTTCATAGAAAAAAAAATACTAAAAATAAGAAAACATTGTAGAATAAATTAAAATAAATAATAATATTAGAAACATTAACTATGTAGCGTGTGACATAACATGACGTTACCAGATCAATTTACAATGTGTTGTGACATATCATTTTCAATTAAAGAGATACATCAAACAATCCATATATTATATCACGTAACTGACATACATGAGATGACGTAGCATATCTGTAAGCTATTGTAACATAATTAATAACGTATGACTAATTTTCTTTTGAAGTGTGGACTAAAACTCCCAAATAATCACGTTAGTAATATTCACGTTAATAATCATGTTATCCCAGAAGCCGTATCCATATTGAATACTTCATCCGATATCGATACCTGTGTGATACTTGTACAATATGTATTGATGAATAAATATCCTGTTATTTTGATTACGTTAACTGCTGAATATGGTTAATGATACATGTACTTAATAATAAAATGTAAAGCACGAGTATCGAACAGGTAAATGTTTGTCATTTTTTTAGGATAAAGGACATAAAATTTAGCTACGAGTTATTCAATGAAAATATACCGATTATTGTAATTGCATGCGTTTAAAAAGGAACAAAAAAATAATCATTAGGGAGGTGCAGCTCGGTGTGTGCAAAGGGGATCCGAATCTGCTGCGATTCTTTATCTATGGACAGTATCCTACAATCTCTACTTTTTCAAATTCAATTGTTTAATTATTTCGAGATTCGTGCACAGAAAATTCAGTTGTTTTGAGATACGTGCACAAAAATTATTGGACGGATGGATTTAGAAAAGCAAAGATTTTAAAATTACTGTTTATAACATTCGAATCGCAGTAGATCCAATTCCGTGCAAAGAGTGTAAGTATCTCTTAGGTATTGGACGGTGGGTGCATAATTTTACGGGTTCAGATTAATTCAATTCAGTGTCTATTCGAAGATAGCGCAAAGGCCAGAATTATTTGTGCTTTGAGATTCGTGCATATCTTAAAAGGACGATCTGGGTCGACTAATTCTAAAAAATTCCTTTGTCCGGTACCGGAGAGGATATGAATTTGCGCAAAGGGAGCGGGATATTTGATAGATATCGGATCAATTTTAGTTAATTTGGTTTGATATTTGAACTGAACCGTTCAATCTGTATTGAGATTCGTATGAAAACTAAAATTATTAATTGTCCAAATCTTAAAACGGACGCACTAATATCAATATGTATAGAACAACTCAAATGATCAGATATTAGATCGAATTTGATCATATATCCATGAGCTCCTCATCGCTCCCGTGCGAAAGAGCATGGCGAGAGAGGATAGAACAGGAGGAGATAGTCTTGGATAGTTGGATGTTTTTCTTTAGCAATGGGAAACAAGAGACTCATGCACTTAATTTTATTGTTGGGGATGTGAGCTACATAGCCAAAACTGAATAATGGAGATGGTGTGGCTTAAGAGAAGAGAAAGGCATGTGATTCTGACAGTTTACTTGAAGGATCAATTTCTGATTTTATTGTTTAAATAAGTTATAGTCTAAATTTAATCAAAGATTTTTAATTATTAAATTTCTAAGAAAATAAAAAGAATTTAGTATTAAAAACTGATGCAAAATAAATATATTAAAATGATTTATAAAACTTCATTTTTTTGACCACTTACATTCTAAATAAATTCAAAAAAAATTAAAATTTTGTATGTACACACATCACTTGTAAAGTAGATCAATTCATTTTTTTAAAATTTGTTTTTAAAACCAATTTGATATATTTAGAGTTTCTCTTGGTAAGCATAATACACTAGCTTTATTCATCTAATTTGAATAATTAAAGGGGTAAATATCTAAATAAATAAACAAGTTTTGATGGATATTGTATACAATTTTAAGAGATGAAGAGCCGTATAGTCTTTCTTTTCCTCTTCGTTTCTTGTCTCTCTTTATTTTAATAATCAAATAGGTCGAAGTGATACGAAACTTTGATTCTAATATGTAACATGTAATTAAGTGCCAACCAACACAGTAGCGTGACGCCCAAATTTGGGGGTTCCCTTTCACCAAAATAATAATATTAATAATGATGATAATGCATTAAAAAGCAAAAATGTAAAAGAAAACATACTGATAAAAACAAGAATCATGCATCATACTTGTATAAACGTAAAGCTTAGGCCAGCCAATAAAATTTGCGAGTTTAATTTTAGAAAGTGTTTGAAAATAATGACTCTTAGTTTGTAGATGGGATCCTTCAGAAGTTTACTACTAGATCTATATATAAAGTATTAAATAATAGAGGAGTTTTAGCTATTAATTCTTTAGTTTGGGGGATTTTACGTGTGCCACTCAAAATTAGAATATTTATGTGATTAACTATACACGTGTAGTACAATCTTTGATTTCTCATACCAAAGTTAGATTGACTTTCATATGATTGACTATCAATCATATAGCATGGCCATGCATTTTTCAATCTATTTTTCTAGAGGGGCCCAGATACATCATTCTCTCAATATATGAGAGGGATAAATTCCATCTTGATCATTCATATTTCTTCACATGATTCATAATATACTAAATTACTACCTTTATAGTTACTTGGTTAGAGCTAACATTTGATAGCATCAAAGTATACAATCATCATTGAAGAAATCAATGATGATCTCAAGTCAAATGATTCAACTAAATATTATATAAATAAACTGATGACACATAATAATCCATACAGTATTTTATAGCGGGTCTGTCCAATACCATATTTATCAAACATGTATCCATGTGATTGCATTGGATATCCCATATCAATGATCTGTAAAACATGATCATCCACAATCAATCCACATACTAGTCCATAAATTATTAGTGTTCCAACTAATGATAAAGACTAGGTACTATTTAGAATAATATTGCATTCCATTATAAAGTTTTACGATCCAATTCATCGAATTGATGATAAATAATAAGCAATAAATTATTCAAGGAACATTACATTATTTTATTCATAAAATATAAACATACAAACAAACATCTAAATTATAAACCTCTATAGCATAATAATAATCACTAGAGCCAATTACTCATATATCTAATACCTATAACTCTAGTATGCATATCATGCTTAATTTGCGATAGAGGTTTAGTCAAAGGATCTACCACATTTGCATCCGTTGCTATCTTGCATATTTTAACATCACCTCTATTCACAATCTCTCGAATAAGGTGAAAACGTCGAAGTATATGTTTGAACTTTTGGTGTGACATTGGCTCTTCAGTCTGTTGCAATTGCTCCATTGTTATCACAATAGAGATCCACTGGATTTTCAATACTTTTAATCACACCAAGTTCAACAATGAACTTCCTCATCCAAACAGCCTCTTTTGCTGCTTCTGAAGTAGCAATATACTCAGCTTCTGTTGTAGAATCGGCTACTGTCTCCTGCTCGGAACTCTTCCAACTAACAGCTCCTCCATTGAGGCAAAATACAAATCCAGATTGCGATCTAAAATTATCTTTGTCGGTTTTGGAAGCTTGCATCTGTATAACTGATACTACAAGCTCTTCCTCACCTCCATAAACAAGAAATGAATCTTTTTGCCACCAAACGTGCTTTGTGAATGTGAACATTCCCATTCATGTCAATTTTCTTCTTAAAAATTCATTTACACTCAATGGTTCTTACACCATTAGGTAAATCAACCAAGCTCCAAACTTGATTATCTTCCATGGATTGCATTTCAGATTTCATAGCCTCGAGCCATTTATCAGAGTCTGGGCTCATCATTGCTTCACGAAACATCGTAGGCTCATCGTTGTCCAACAACAATATATCACGTTGCTCTGTCATGAGCAACAAATACCTCTGAGGTATGCGACGTTCCCTATCTGACCTTCGCAACGGTAGTGTCTCTTGTATATGTTCCACAATATCTTGTGGTTCCTGTTGAGTTATAGGAGTATTCTCTTCTATATCTCGAATTTCTTCGAGATGCACATTATTCCCACTAACTCCTTTGGAGAGAAACTATTTCTCCAAAAAGACACCACCACGAGCAACAAATACTTTGTTTTCAGCCCTATTATAAAAATAATATCCCTTGGTTTGTTTAGGATATCCAACAAAGAAACACTTATCAGATTTAGGTGTGAGCTTATCAGATATCAATCATTTTACATAAGCCTCGCAACTCCAAATCTTAAGAAAAGACACACTGGGACGTTTCCCACTCCATAACTCAAATGGTGTCTTTTCAACTACCTTTGACGGAACCCTATTTAGTGTGAAAGCTGCTGTCTCTAGAGCATATCCCCAAAATGATAATGGAAGATCAACTTGACTCATCATTGAACGAACCATGTCCAACAAAGTTCGATTCCTCCGTTCAGACACGCCATTCCATTGTGGTGTTCCTGGAGGAGTAAGTTGTGAAACAATTCCAAATTGCTTCAAATGATCACTAAATTCCTGACTCAAATATTCACCTCCTCGATCTGATCGAAGAGCTTTAATTGTCTTGCCAAGTTGATTTTGTACTTCATTCTGAAATTCTTTGAATTTCTCAAATGCTTCTGATTTATGTCTCATTAAATAGATATAACCAAATCTACTAAAATCATCGGTAAATGTGATGAAGTACTGAAAACCACCTCTTGCGATTGAACTAAACGGTCCACATACATCAGAATGTACAAGTACCAATAGGTCATTCGCCCTTTCATTAATCCCGGTGAAAGGTGCTTTAGTCATTTTTTCCAACAAACAAGCTTTTGCATGTTTCAAGTGATTCCAAATCAAATGAATCTAGAAGTCCTTCTTTATAAAGTTTCTTTATGCGTTTCTCACTTATGTGTCCTAAACGACAATGCCATAAAAGAGTGGGATTCAAATCATTTGATTTGAGTCTTTTGGTTTGTATGTTATAAACTGGAACATCAAGATCTAGAATATAAAGTCCATTATGTAATGAAGCTTTACCATAATACATATCATTTAAATAAAAGCAACAACCATAATTCTTAAACTTAAATTCAAATCCAAGCATATCCAAACATGAAATAGAGATAATGTTTCTACTTATGGCAGGTACATAATAACAATTATTTAATTCTAAGATCATTCCGGAAGGTAGAGCTAATGATACAGTGCCTCTGGCCAAAGCAGCAACCCGTGCTCCATTGCCGACACGTAGCTGTACCTCTCCTTTATTCAACATTCTACTCTTTGCGAGCACCTGCATATTTGAACAAATATGAGCTCCTGAACCGGTATCTAATACCCATGAATCAGTTTGATAAGTAGAAATGTTAATTTCTATAACAAATATACCTGAAGAGGAAGTCCCACTTCCCTTCTTTTGATCTTCTTTGAACTTCTTGCAATCTCTCTTCCAATGGCCAATCTCATTGCAATAGAAACACTACGACTCAGCGGCACTAGCACTGGCTACAGCCTTTCCTTTGTTCGAGTTCCCAACTTGAACTTTGCCTTTGCCTTTTGCTTTGCCCTTGCCTTTGGCCTTTCATTTGCCTTTCTTTTTGAAGTTCGTTTCCTTCTTAACCAACAATACATCATTAGGTTTCCTCAAGTTTTGTTCAGCAGTCTTTAGCATCCCATGCAATTCTGTCATTGACTTCTCCAGTCCATTCATGTTAAAATTCAGAATGAATTGATGGTAACTTGGAGGCAAAAACTGAAGAATAATGTCAGAAGACAACTCTTTACTGAGGGGATAGCCCAAACGGTTCAGATTCTCAATATACCCCATCATCTTGAGTACATGAGGACTAACTGGGTTTCCTTCTGCCAGCTTGCATTGATATAATGCCTTCGATGTCTCGTATCTCTCAGTGCGAGCTTGAACTTGAAAAAGTTCACGAAGCTACACAATTATGTCATAAGCACTCAATTTCTCAAGCTGCTTTTGAAGCTCAGAATTCATTATCGTGAGCATGAGACAAGTGACATCAAGATCATCATTCACATGCTTATCATATTTCTGTTGTGCATCGGCAGTAACCTTTCCTTCAGTATCAGTTTCTGGTTTTTCAGGAAGGGGTTTCTCTAGAACGTATTCATTTTTCTCTTGTTTGAGAATAATGCGTAAGTTTCTATACCAGTCTAAAAAGTTTGGACAAGTGAGTTTTGCACTTTCTTTTTCAATAGCAGATCGCAACGTAAAAGTGGATGTATTTGCCATTATCTACCACAAAATAAATATGCAGAAATTTAGACTTAAAGTTTATATTTTTAGAAAAACCTTTATTAAAAATTTACTACTCCCACTATGTGTTTTAAAACCGATGCCCCATATAAAACCACATAGCGGACCAAGATCCACATTTCACCAAATCCAAGTGAGCTTTGGCATCACTACTTGAATTTAGTTATTTAGATAAGCATTCCTTGCTAATTACATCTAATATAATTCTTGGTTTGTTTGAGGTAACATCCAATGTTCCGGCTCCTCAAACCTATGCCTCAAGGCCCAAAGACGTTTTGATAGCCTAGTTAAGTGAAACCAAATCTCTACATATAAGTGTCCAACACTCATATCCTACCTCATTAAGATAACTAACGGTACCTTGCTTTGGCAAGCCCATCAATTAGCGATCGAAACCTTGATAGGTTAGAGATTTTGGAAAGGCATAAAACTTAATTTTTCTTTTAAGGGACTTTATTGTTTATTTTTAAAAACATGCTATGTAATAAATAATTAAACAATAACATGAGTCCAATTCATAAGTGGAATAGTATGATCCATGGCATGATAATCTCCATTGTAAGACTTCACTTGACAATAGCCACCATCCATCCTTCATGTAATCTTCTTTATTCTAACCAAAATAACTACTCTAATGGCAATAAAGAAAACACATACATATCCTAATTTAACGGTTCGCATACCGCATAATAAGTGACATGCAAGTCACCTTTTAATTATAAAATAAATTTAATTCATGGGGCACCTTAGGCCGCATTTACACACATCATGCATACATTCATTACAATATTTCACACAAGGCAACGGGATCATACTATTCACATATTCCGTAACTGCAAAACAAAGTTAGTCATAGAATCTAATTCTAAATATGCCCTGATAAGCAACTTCGGCGGTCATAGGATTTTTGGTACATATTACACAAAATTTCTCTTCAAATTCACAACATAATCATTTACCAGAACCAGTCTAACTGATTCTGTTTCCATAAAACAGAACTTTCAGATCAATTTCAATTAATCTAAAATTCGAATCAATCCAACTGATTCTGTTCTGTCAGAACAATCTAATTGATATGATTATTTAATTATTCCTTAACCCTCATATAAACCGCCAAATTAATTCGGATAATTTCAAACAATCTAATTGATTAAATTGAAACATTAATCTAATTAACAATCAAGAAATCCAGAATTAATTCTACACAAGTGGCTTTGATACCACTGTTGGGTTTTCTAATAGGTTTTAGTGCAACAATTCGATTCAGTTCTTCAATTTGTTCACTATCCAAAACCAGAATCCAAGTATAAAACTAATTCTAAGATTTAATATAGAGTTTACCACTAGATGCGCAGCGGAAATCTTCGTCTAGTCGTAGGAGCAGTCAGCCTTTTTTCTTCTTTCTCTAGTCGGATACACGCACCAGCAACAGCAAATGCGCCCCCACCGGTATCCACACGAACAGGTTGACAAACTTCTGTAATTCGGTATGCTAGTACCGAATTAACAGCTCCGTCTTTTTCTTTCTTTTCTCTCTTACGTTTTCTGGTATTGTGTAACAGATTGGATACGAAAATAGAACTGATGCACTATATTTATAAGTATATGCACCAGTTCAGATGCACCACTTCAGATGCACCTATTCAGAAAACATTATCTGATCTGATCAGATGAGAATAAGATTCGGATCTAGCCCATTAAGATTTTATCCATATTAAATATTAATATGGCCCATAATATTCTGGCCTATAGTACTCTAACATTTAGAACCATCGTACTCAGTTTGAGTCCGATGAGCATCGGACCCAAGTTTATCCCATATTGGACACGGACACTTTATTATTCTAGAAGTATTCTCCGTAATTGCCATCACTTGTATGGTTTCATATTTAAGAGTAGAATGAGATCTGCATCATCGTCCGTTATAATTGTACACAAATTTTAAATTGAATTTTATATAATATAAATAGGTACTGAAATGTTTTTAATTGGACTGAAAGTTATTCTAGTTTGGTAATATATTATATTTTTCGTTTTAAAACGAGTGTGAGCTGCTGAGCTCCTATAAAATTATTCTTATAACTAGGGTTGAGCCTCGAGCGTGACTAATTATAACAGAAATTTAAACATAAAATGTAGAAATCACCGATGAATAGAAATTGTCAATTCTTAACTCGATTTAATAGATCAACTCCTACTTAATTTGAGTAAAAATATTAACAACGTTGTTTTGTTTTAGTTACAGAAGAAGTCTTATTTTATTTTTTGTAAAAATATTTTTAATGATTTTTTAGCATCTGGAGTTTGATGAGTTACAACTAAATTTTAAAAAGTATCATATGAAGATTGAACTTAAGAAATCTACTACAAAAGCCAATATGTTATTAATTACTCCACCTCATTTTTAGAAAAATGTGACTTCTGATCTCACCTAACTTTTTTTTTAGCTTATGCTAATTTATCAAAAAAAATAAAAAATGTTAAAAAGTACGAAAACATTGCTAAATAAATAAAAAATAAAGAAACAATGTTAAAAAAATAATCACGCGGCGTGGCATGACCAAGTTAATTTATATGATGTGTTTTTTTTTTTTTCATATTTGTATGATGAGGAAGGATCAAGTTACAACAAAGTTATAACAATGATTTTTTTTTTCAAAGTCCAAATCGTTGATCCAAACTGTTCAACATAATTATCTAAATAAAATACGCTTTCATATCAAAATTTATATTTTTTTTTAATTTTTTTTTACTATTTATTAAGTATTTTACCAAAACTAATCAAATTCAGACCATTGAATTTTGTACCCATCTTAATAAATAGTAAAAAATTCAAAAAAATATATAAAATTTGATCTGGAAACACATTTTATTTAGATAATCATGTTGAATGGTTTGGATCAACGATTTAAACTTTGAAAATGAAAAAAACTATTGTTATAACTTTGTTGTAACTCAAATTTGTTGTAACTTGATTCCTCCTCTTATATGATATGTCGTAATGTGTTATTTTTTTATTAAAAAATACGTCACACAAGTTATATTAGGGAGTGGGGGTGTCCGATGCCCATCGGACCAAATTCGGTTCGATGGGTGTTTTCTACCGTCCGATTCACTTCAAAATCTGTGCGCATCACTTTAATATCCATGCTATTTGTTTTAATATACGTGCGCACAGATTTTAAAGTGAATCAGACGGTAGAAACCACCCATCAAACCGAGTTTAGTCCGATGGGCATCGGACACCCCCTCTCCCGTTATATTATGTAACTGACAGCATAACCTGCCACATCTTATTTGTGACATTACAAAACCGATAAATATCGTATAACTAATTTCTTTCTCTCTTTAGCATTTAGCATTTATGCCGGATGAGTGATGACTAAGAGATGCATTCTCACGAGTGACCCGTTACCTTTTCTTTTTCTTTTTTAAGAAAAGGATTTTGTTATTGAATTCAGAGTAGGTCAGATGCCCATCTAACCTATTTTGTTTTGATGGGTGAAATGACCTTCAATTATATGAAGATCTGTACTAAATACATTAAAATTCATACAGATCTGTTTCAATCTCCTTGCGCACTAATTTTAGTGCTAATAATACGGTGTTAGAACTAATTAAACCTAAAAGTAGGTCAGAAACCGACCAATTAATTCAATTTTTTTTTGTCTACGGGACTATTCTAGAATTTCTCTATTTATAATCCAATTTGTATCATTATTTATGTTTGAATCTGAACCATCAAATAGAATCCGTACAACAATTAAAGCGACTCCGCGCATTTCTCCTCAGACCACTTTGATCCAGATTTTGATCGAACAATAGTGATCAAACAGAAATATTATGTTACCTCAGAGGATATGGATTATAATCCTACTTCAGTAAGAGAAGAATGGATCAAAATCTATTTCTTTTCTTGATTGTTCAAAAATTTATCGTACGGCTTCAATTAAAATCTATTACTTTTTTTTTCTTCTATCTAGATCTTTCAAAATTCATCGTACGGTTTCAATTAAATTTTAATAAATTGAATTAATTTAAAAATAAAAAAGTAACTGAGATTATGCTATAAATTTTGAACGATTCATAAATCCTTTCCTTTCCTCGAAAGGCAGTCGATTTGGAGTCGAGAAGAATAACCAAACTCTTCCATTCTGACAGCGCAAAAGGTGCAGTTACCGTCGGTGAAGTTACCCCCCTCTCCCACTCTCACCTCTCTCCGCTCCTCTCTCAGAGCTGCTTTCTCCAATCCCCCAGTTACCCAATTCAAGCGCAAAAGTAAAAGACATTCTTTTCCTTTATTCCACTCAACAAATCTCCCTCGTCCCTCCCTCGACCTCCTTTTAAAGGCTGCGGTATTCTCAGTCTCTTTCTCTCCGATCCGTGCGCTATTTCGAATCTCTTCTCCCGCCATGCTGGACGTGTCGAGAGTCCAGAAGGAATTGGTTGAGTGCAACCGGGACAAACAGATATCTGGTGTGAGCATATCACTGCCAGATGGGTCCTACGATCTGTCGCACCTCACTGGATCGATCTCTGGCCCAGTTTCCTCGCCGTATGAAGGCGGCACTTTCACCATTGACATCCGCCTTCCAAGTAAGTTCATTTTTTTCTTTTCTTCCGAAATTGCAAAATATATTGCTGGATTTTGTAACTGAGCTGGTTTTTTTAATGAAACTAGTGTAATAGGAAATTGTTTGTTCGGACTGGAAATACCAGATCTTGTAGAACTAGGGTTTTGTCCGCTCTAATGACCAATTTCATATGAGTTGGGAGTCTTCTTTCACCATTCTTACTTCCTGGTGCCTTATTCTGTGTTGATTGAGTTTTTTTGTTGTATTTTAGGATAAAATGTTCGGATTAAAGATATCATCAACCATTTTGTGCTTTTAGAAAATCCTAGATGCTAATTAATAATTTGGTTTATTATATTGTTGCAAAATTTACTAGGGAAGAGTTGTTGTATTGAATTGGTTTAAAGGAAAAGGAAGCAGAAGAAATAGTGATCAAAACAGTGATTATATTGTGGTTTTTTTTCAGGTGGATATCCTTTCGAGCCTCCCAAAATGCAATTTGTGACAAAAGTATGGTAAGTAATCTATGCCCAGCAAAGCTATATTTATGCAGAGATTGTGCACTTTAGTACCCAAATTGTGAAGTTTTAGGGTGGAGTATTTTTTTAAGGTCCCAGTGTCCACGCCAATCTTTTCAGACCAAGTACTGGAACTGTTGATATTATTGCAAGGATTGCTATTTGAATTGATTAAAGTTGGGCATATGTAAGATGCATTTCTTGAACTTCACTGGACACGTTCTGTCTGTTTTGTAAAAGGCACCCCAACATTAGCAGTCAGAACGGCGCAATATGCTTGGATATCTTGAAGGATCAATGGAGCCCGGCTCTGACGCTTAAGACAGCACTTCTTTCTCTGCAGGCCCTTCTGTCCGCCCCTGCTCCTGACGATCCTCAAGATGCTGTTGTTGCTCAACAGGTCTCTCTCTCTCTCTCTCTCTCTCCATATTTGCCTTTCTGGGAAAATGCAAAAGAAACCCTAAGGTTTTCAAGGAAATTCAGGCAAACCATTCCCCTTCCATTGCTTGTCAAAGAGAACCATTATTTAAATTCCATTTGGGCATGGGGTTACTTGATCACTATGCTGCATTGATGCTCCAAAAACCTTAAGTTACCTGTAGGCTGTATCAGACACATATCTGATTTGGATACATGTACAATTTGTATACAATATTTATCAGATACACCACCTGGTGTTTTAACTAGTTTGTTTGATCAATGGATCTGGTCAATATATGACCTGAGGCGTGCTTGGATTCAGGCACTGGTCACAAGATTCTCAACTGGTGGGTTACTTTTTAATTTCACCTATATTTTATATATTGTTGCCTACTGGAAAATAAAGTAATTTGCATTTTATGTTTTATCTATATGCCGTGAACATAAAAAATTACATGCTGAAATGAAATGTTTATAAAATGTGCCTTGCTTTATTTCACGGTAAAATATATATGGGTTTAAGACCGTAACACATCCAGGGGCAGATCTAAGGCTTAGCCAAAGGTGGCTAAGTCACCCCTATGATTTCAAAATTTTAATTATATGTATAGGAATTTAATTGAATTTTATCTTTTTTAAACATTTTATATAGTCTAGCCACCCTCAATAAATGACTTGTGTTTAGTGTAATCTAGTGGTTAAAGCTCTATTTTATAGTTGAGAGGTCTTGGGTTCAAATCCCACTCACTACAATTGTGCATTTTAATTTTCAGCCCTCCATCAAAATTTTCTAGTTCCGCCCCTGAACACATCCTAACGATTTTAGAAGTTGCCTATCGTCGTATTAATATCGTATCAGATACAATACTCGTATATGTATCCATGCAACATAGCTTGAGCCTTGAGCATTATAATTGGAAAACAAAGTGAAAAATTGAGCCTTCAAATCTTTCATCTAAAATTCTTTTCATTCAGGTTATATATTTGATTACATATTGCAGTATTTGAGGGACTATCCGAAATTTGTGTCAACAGCACGCCACTGGACAGAGGCCTTTGCAAAGATAACCTCTCTTGGAATTGAAGAGAAGGTAAATAATTTAGTGCAATATTTGTACTTCCAGTTCTTTTCATTCAGATTATATATTTGTACTTCAATTTCTGTTCCATACTGTACCTCAAATTATATCAGTATTGGTGAAATTATTTGTTGCTACAGGCCATTACAGTAAATCTATGATCACTTGTTACTTTGTTGTTGTCGGGAAGAACCTAAGTATATATTATTGCTTGAAGGTTTCAATAGGTAAAGAAAAATCCCCTCATCTCTGCCATTGATAATAAAATTTGAGTTCATGTGCAGGTACAGAAACTCGTGGAAATGGGTTTCCCAGAGGATCTTGTCAGAAGCACATTAAAGAGTGTTAATGGAGATGAAAATCTAGCTCTTGAAAAGCTCTGCTCTGGATGATTCTCTTTTCTTTTAGTCTCCGAATTATCATTAGCCCTTGTTTGTTGAAGTGTAAAAAAAGGGGGTAAAAACAAAGATGAACTGAATGTTTTTGTTGTTGTGCTCTTTGGTGTAATCCATCTTGTGTTAGCCTTGGATGTAGCTCTCAATGCTTGCTGTCCATAGCTAACTAGTGTGTTGTTATTCTGTTCTTAGAGAAAGTCTTTTGCTCTCTTATATTCCATGACCATATTAACTGTTTGCATGTTGATGCAGAAGCTTGCCAATTGCTGCCGAAGAAAATTTTCACCCCCAGCTTGGGGGGGAAATCATATACAAATTTGAATATTTATACAGTTCACATTTTTGGCTTGAGCAGATCAAATTTGAGTTTGTATAGGATTCACATTTCTTGGTTTGTTACTCACTAGTTTATCACAGTTTCTATTGGCTCGCGATTAGGGGCTGGCATTTGTTAGTGAGAAAAACCAGTTATGGCGTGCACGCAAGCTGAGTAGCATAAAAATTCCAGTGTTTCCTAATTTCGTATCAATTCCCTTGGTGAATATGGTTCCCCCAATGATTCAATGAGAGTTCATGCTTTCGTTTATATTTCGACAATACATGTATCACTCTCTTGATCTCTTCGTATTTATTTTTCCTTTTTTAACACCACTAAGACGTCGTAAGAATGATCCAATGCCTTATTGGATATAAATTTTTTAGCAAGTTTGCAAATGATTTGGTTTTGGACATTAGATATTGCTGTATCCTCGCCCTCTCCAACCCACCAACATCCCAAATTGATAACAGTTCTATTTTTAAATTTTTTTTAGAGACGGATAACGCTTCGTCAAATCACCCAACGCCAATATGTATTGTTGATTGAACAGAATACAGATTAAGACACATGATGCTTACCAAACTTCTTTCGTTTTCTTTCTCTTACTTGCTTTTGCACAAATAATATGTGCTGAACATCTGCAACTATTATAAAATTTTGACACTTTAACCTTCTCATTTTCATAGGCATTTCTTTAATATAATTTTTTCCTCTATTTTAAGATTTAACTATTTTAAATTCTAGGCCATCACAGCGTCCATCTTTCATATGCTCTAAATTTCATGCGTTGCGTTGTTGTGCATGTGGATATCAATGGCATATCTGAAGAAAATCGAAAATGGAGATAAATAATTTTGAAAAGTGAAGTGCCAAAAACAGTTGTAAAATGATGATGTAGCAATTACAAGTTTAATTATAAAGATTTGAAGTAATAGCTAATTTAGCAAAAAAATAATCAATCTAAAAGTGACGCATCATTTTACAGTTGACAATTGTAAGAATGTAAAACTTAAATTAAAATTGTTTGCAGAAATACAAATTATATGAGATTTTGTAGTTCTGACGGTACTATGATGTTGATTAGATTTTTACTTGCAAATATTCCAATCCTTCGGCTTACATAGAGCAGCATATTTTTATTAGCGAATGAATTTAGTAGGATTTGCAAAAAGTTAGTTGCTCGTGGTTCACTCGATTTTGATTCAGTTCGTTATGAGCGCATTCAAATTTAACTTAGTTTGATTCGTACTGACTGAATTTATTTCTCAGTTTGTTAAAAAAATACGATAAAAAATCTCGACATTTTCAACATCTTTTATTGTGCTCAGTCTATAGTGACAAATGAATTATTCGGATTCGGTTCGGCGAGATCAAAAATTTATAATTTGGGATCAATTAGGGTATAATTCGGAAATAATTCGGAACTGTACATTGAGTTCGAAACTGAGATCTTAGTTCCAAAAAAAAAAAAAAAAAAAAAAAATTTTAAGATATTTGCTGGGATGTATCACTATACAAATAGTAACAGTTGAATATATAGATTACTCATTTTCTTAATCAATAAACAAAGCATTTTATTTGGAATTTAATCCGTGTGTTGTATGGAGTTGAAAGTCTTGAAAGTTTAGGCTTTATATGAGATGAAGCCCATTAATATAAACAAGATTTCAAAAGAAAAAATGCTGGGAGCGGAAGAGCAAAAGCATCTATCCGGTTTTTATTGCCTCTCTATTTTTGTCGCTTGCCTAGTCCCACAAGTAAGAAAAAAAGCACTGACAGCGCTAAGGTATCTATAAAAGAAGGTTGGGGTGCATGAGGAGTAGGCACAACTTGGACTGGGTCAATGAGTCATTAATTGGACTCGGCCTAGGAACTGGGCATTGCCGAAAAAAAAAAAATTTAAATATAGCGAATATTTCGTTAAAAAAGCGAATAATTCGTAAAATTCGTGTTTTATTCGGTCAACCGAATTATGCACGAATTATGCACTATTAAGCGCGAATAAAACGCAAATCTTGTTACTGTGGTGCTCACAATAAAAAGATTAAACTCAAATCTTGTTACTGTGGTGCTTACAATAAAAGGATTAAACTCGTTACACGAAGAATATATTTTTCTTTTTCCTGCTCGTAGTCTGTGAACATCTCACATGTATTATTAAATCAGTAAAAATATTTGACCCATGTATGACTGACAAGTACTCTATATTAGACTCCGTACTCATGTCGGGTGATTATCAAATACGGATACGTATCTTTAATGTACTGATACGGTCGCCAATGCGTGTTGAAATGTACCGATACGGCTTTTGGTGTCTGGACACGCCCTCGATACGGATTTGCTCCACACACTGCGCATGGACCCAAAACTAATTTTCTTTTATGCCAAATAAGATTCGAACCCACATTAGTTGTTCTACAACATACAGCTTTATCACATCAACCACCTTTCTTATTAAAACCGAACAGATTTAATATTTAATGTAGGTACCTATATTTTTTATATTTAATTTATATAATATTTAATAATATGATTAAAATAATATATATATATATAGAGAGAGAGAGGGGTTAGCTAATATACAATCGATTGTTTCTGAGCTCCTGTATAATCAAGTCGTTTTTAGATTTTCAAAGTCTAAACGGTCGATCTAAACCGTTAGATGTGATCTCTATGTTAAAATGTACATGGAGACCAAATTTTACATTTTTTTTTAAAATTTTTTTTACTATGTATTAAGCCACTTTGAAAATCGCTGATCCAACGGTGACTTCTATTTTTACTGTTTGGTTAAACCACCGTTGGATCAACAATTTTCAAAGTGGCTTAATAAATAGTAAAAAAAAAAATCTAAAAATGTAAAAATTTGTCTCCAAGTACATTTTAATATTGAGATCACATCTAACGGTTTAGATCGACCGTTTGGACTTTGAAAATTAGAAAATGACTTGGTTGCACGGAAGCCCAGGAACAATCGATTGTATATTAGCCAACCTCTCTCTCTCTCTCTCTCTCTCTATATATATATATATATATATATATATATATATATTAGGCGTATCATATCCGGAATTTTTAAAAATTACCATATCACCATATCTGTATCGTATCAAATACAATACTCGTACACACATTCATACAACATAGCTCACAAGTAGAGCTGATTAATGAGCGAGCATGAGTGAGTTGGAGTACGCTCATGCTAGGCTCATTTAGTTAATGAGCGATAATGTGCAAGTTGATAATGAGCGGGTTGTTAATGAGCGAGATATGAGCAATTGAGTGAGTCACAAATTATAA
Source organism: Carex cristatella (assembly GCA_024447775.1). Taxonomy (NCBI): domain Eukaryota; kingdom Viridiplantae; phylum Streptophyta; class Magnoliopsida; order Poales; family Cyperaceae; genus Carex; species Carex cristatella. The sequence continues at coordinate 7,752,461 of JAJHPF010000018.1, forward strand.
ACAAGCTAAGAAATGAAAGACTAATTTTCATTTATAGAATTTAACAAATTATCATAATCCAATCTAATTAAACATTACATAATTTAACAAAAAAAAATGTACATAAGCAAATTTGATCTGGAGCGTAAGTATAAGTTGGAAGATTTTTTTATTTATTCCATTTTAATTTTAATTTAAGAAATTGGGATTAGATGTAACAGTTTCTTAATGAGCGAGTTGGGATATGCTCATGCTCATAAGCAATAATGAACGAATTGTTAATTAGCAAGTTATTAATAATTTTTTTTTTCAGTAAAGGTTGGAGGTCAAGCCATTCAACTATTTAATATCTTTGTTATTACAAAGGATTTCCCCCATCTGGATTTCGAACCCATGACCTCTAACATTGAGACCATGTGTCTTAGCCACTAGACCAAATGCTAGTTCTCAGTTATTAATAAATTTTTAGAAAGCAAGTTATTAACAAGTCACGAATTATGAACAATTTAATTACCCCTACTCACTAAGTCACAACATAAACAAACTGACACGACCACGATTCAGCTCGTAATTTTTGTTTAATTTAATTCGACTCGTTTACAGTCGTAGAATTTGGTAAAGGCTTTGGTATTGCCGATGGAAATCATGGAATGAACTTGAAAAGCTAGGCCTATGGGCCTACTGATCTCTGTTTTCTATAGTAAAAAAGGCCTGTTTTTTATAAGGAAAATTAACGACTGTGACAGGATACATTTGGGTCAAGATTCCTCCGACAATTAGACTTGTTGAATAAGACTTATCCTGACCTGTGACTTTTCCAGTTAACCACCTCACCAGTCATCTGTAATTAAATGTTCAACAATACTATGTATAATGTATTCCCTAATAAATGAAATTAATCTTTCTTGAGAGATGGTTACTCGTTATAAATGGTGACTAAGTTTTACTAATTTGACCAAACAAATTTCCTTGAAACATAAAAATAGGATTTTAAGAATCTTATGTTGAAAGAAAGTACGTACGAGAAGAAGAGGAATATCACATAATTTCATAATAAAGATTCACAAAAAATTTACGAGCAATAAAAAATATTTAATATCAATAATTCTTAATTATTTTCACGTTTTTTTTTAATTAAAGAGTTCCGGTACACTTCAACATATTTTAGATATTATTTTTTAAAATTGAATATGTATCTTTTCATAGAAAAACAGACGCCCGTTTTTTTTGTAATTATGAGTAAACAATTTTATGTCTGAAAATTCTTTGCAGTTAATTATGAGATGCTGAATTTAGATAATTCCATAGTCAATAATTACTAACTTCTTATTTTCAGAAGTAAAACATTCTTCAATGTTTATCTCTCATTTTCGAATTTACGCATCAAATAGAAAAGGGTAGATTAACCAAGTAAATGAATTTTCTTAAATTTAAATTCATTTTGAAGTACCGTCATTAAGAATTGATAGCATGAAATATAAAACAATTGCAGAGGTTCCGACTTCTAACGCTTCCCATCTGCCTGATTGCGATGTGCCACGGTATCATGCCTCATATGAGCTCAAAGGGAAACCATTTTTTTGTTTTTTTAACAGATTGAAAAATTAATGTGTTTAAAACAAGATTGATTTTTTTTTCATAAATAGACAGAACCGTATCAATAATTTGATCATATTGGGAAGATGCAAATAGAATCAAACAAATGATTCAATCCTATATATTTTTTTATATTTTACCACACAACGGCCACACAATATGGAAAACCAGTGAGACCAATGGTCTCATTGGCATCCCCTCAACGGATGTCCCAGTTGAAGAGATAAAATGAAGGAGAGGAGAGGAGAGAGTCCACTGATTTCACATTCTCTATTAGGACCAAATTAAAAATTCAGTTTTAATTATTTTCGAACTTTTTGTAAAATATACACGCTGCAACTTACGAAAAATATTGGACCTAAATTATTACTTGATCCCATTAGCCTACTCTCAGTGGATTTGGTTATATCTATATATCGAAGATTAAAAAAAAATAATCAATTATTTTTCGGATAGTTTGTTTTTCATTTTCTAAACTTGAAAAAAAAAACATTGAAAGGGAAATAGCTAGGATTAAATGACTGATGGTCTGATGCTAAAAGCCAACGTGAGAGACCCGTTACCAGGTTCCTTTGACCGTTGCCCATGAAATGCCAGGAAAAAGTATGCACCCTTCAAACAAGCATAGAAAGAATTTGTATCCTACAAGTTAACTCAAATTTTGAGTTAAGATCTGGACCATTCCATTTAAATTCGCACTATTATTAAATAGCTAGGTGCGTTATAGATGTGGATCGAATTGATCTGAATTCTAATTGTACGACAGAAAAAATTAACTCAGTGTTAATGCAGATGATGCGGATTTAGAAATAGATTTCTTCCGAGCCTTTCTTTGAATGATCCAAAGTTCTTTTGAATTTCTGATTTTGTCAATGATAAGCTAATGCACTTTGTCAAGTAAACTTGTTATTATTATTATTATTAGAGGGATCCAATTACACCATTTTATGGTGACACATCTTGACACCATATGTTTATATGTTATTTTTGCGATTTTAATGTTCAAACAGTCAATCCAAACTGTTCAACATGATATCTACATTAAAATGTACTTGGAGACCAAATTTTATATTTTTTTAATTTTTTTTAGTATTTCTTAAGATGTGTACAAAATTACTCTTTTAAGACAATTATAAACCATTGAAAAAAAAAACAATTTAAAAAAATTCTAGATAAATACCAAAAAAAGTTTCCAAAAATGTAAAATTTAGTCTCTAAGTATATTTTAATATGAAGACCATATTGAACGGTTCGGATCAACTATTTAGAATTTGAAATTGCAAAAATAACTTATAAAAATATGGTATCAATATGTGTCACCATAAAATAGTGTAATTAGATCTCTCATTTTATTATTATTATTATTATTATTATTATTATTATTATTATTATTATTATTTACAATAATATTGATATGCATATTATTTTAATTAAAAAGCTCGGTACATTCAACATCCTTTAGATATTATTTTTAAAAATTGAACTTAAATCTCATTGTAAAGAGACAATAATTTGTGTTACTGTATTAAGTTTACGGTTATGTCATGATTACCTATTACTAATCCACAAGGGAACCGACTCTGCTTCTTTTCTTGAGAAAAGGAGGGTCCTCCTTTTTTTTCAAAATCCATCGCACAGTCTCAATTAGTTTTTATTTTCAAATCAATTTAATCTATTAAAATAATTCAGATTTAATAGAAGCCGTACGATAGATTTTGATAGATCTAAATGAAAAAAAAAAGAGTACTCTTTTTCTAAAAAAAAAAATGCAGATTTGAATCCATCCACAAGACCCTCAACATCTTATACAGAAAGTGAGAAAACACAATTGGTCTTTATTGCCAAAACTACCCACAATCCAATCAACACCTGTACCAGTAAACCAACTGATACCAAACCTAACGAACCAGTCAACAACCCAAAACAAAAACCACCAAAGTAAGACGTTTACATCATTAACTGGCAAAATTTCGCAAGAATTATTCAATGCTTAATCAACGCTTTTGCTTTTTATGGTCATAAAAAAAATAAAGGCCAACTTCGCTATCTCTGTGAATTTTTTTTTTTTTTTACCAATGAAGACCATTTCAACGAGCGAATAAAGAAGCAATCCATCGACACAGAATAAATAAAAAATAACGTACTACGTCTGAACATGTTAAATTAATTATGCAAAATCATTTGCTGTGTGTGAATGTACATATTTTAAATCAATCAAATCGGTTTCATTATTCAAGTACGTCACAGATCGCTTTCGCTTCCTCTATTTTTCTAGATTAGTTCTCTCATGAAACTCCAAATTTGTAATTATAAGTGTTTTTTTTTTGCGCTTTCAAATCAAGTACACAGTTAGTTAAAACAAATCATTTATCATTTTATTAGATATTGAAGTATGGTTGATTGTTTATCAACCGAAATATGTATTGTCCGTGTTGCATGTTAATATTTAAAATAATTATTTGACTACCCTCATTTTAATATTCTCAAAATTTTCCGCATCCATTTAGAGAAATGATGTATTATGGTCTCCAGTCTCCGCTAGTTATTATTTAAAAAATATTATATGACCCTACTAATTATTATTCTAAAATGCACTTTTCCTCTATGATCCCTACTAATTATATGGTTCTGTTTTCCAGTCCTCACTCTTGTCCCTGTGTCAACCTTCATAGATATAAATACTTGAAAAATAAGATATAAACACTTGAAAAATAAGATATTAATACTTTTATGCGTAACTTATTAAGATCATCCCAATTCTAGTCATCAAATCGTCCCCACGTCAACTTTCTTCTAATGAAGTAGTGGGGACACTGTATCACCACATTTACCTTCCTCAATTGTTCACGCGCCAACCTTCCTTTAACTAAAATAGTTGACCACATAAATATAAATACTTTAGTGCATGGGTTTAAATACTTGTAGTATTTGATATTAATACTCTCAGACATCATCCAATTAATGTCATATGTAAAAAATACTTGCAAGTTTATGTATAAATACTTGCATGGCAATATATAAATATTTGTGTGATGACGAGTCAAAAGTACGTCATCATGGATCTCATTTGAAAGATAAAAATTCCGTAGAAGATGTTTGTAGTTTTATATTCGCAAAATTCCTCACAAATCATTAGAAATATAGACGATATTGAACGGAGAAAAAAAACACAGCTCTAAAAATATGTATGGCCCCCAATGTAGTTTGAGAGATCTCCACAGGTATTTATGGTGCGGGTACGTTTGAGAGATTTAGTTGGAGAGACAATTATTTACGTAAATATTGTTCACCTCATAGATATAAATATTTTCTTGCATATGTATAAATATTTCTTTGCATAAATACTAATATTTTAGAAAAAAAAATCAGTGTCACAGTTTTTACGGGCTCCCCCAAGTAATTATGGTAGTTATAGTGCAGATATAGTGTGGATACTATTATCAGCTCCCAAATATTAAGCTCATGTTCTACCTTTAATATTTAATACTCCATTAAGTTCAAAAAATTAATGTCGCGATTAAATAATTTTAATACCTTGGGTAATTTTCTATTTTCTTTGATCCAAATTATTAACACTGCATTAACAATTATACATGCATGCTGTGGTAAAAAAAAATCATTTTTTTTGGCTTGACCTTACCACAGTTTCAACACTTAAGGTCAATTAATGCCTACATGTTGTTGCACTTTATTCTGAAATAATTTATATTTCATTATCCAGGACTTTATTATATAAATTGGAAGCACATGAGATCAATGTCTAGTAATGAGGGGATCCTTAATTAACTGCCAGTTTATCAAATGTTATTTTTCATGAATAGCGTTTACATTACATCTAATTTTTTAAGTGCCCAACAAATATTGCTAGTCATATCAAATGTCTCTTTCATGACTTATATATGAAGTACTCAAATTGACAAAACACATATAACCATCAGCGTTGCATTAACTTGCTCCAAATTTAAAAAGAGGATATGATAATTGGATGTCCAACAAACAGTCATACCTAACATTAAAAATAAAATAAAAGGTCACATGATTATGAGCCTACGGGCATGGAATTCGTCACAAAAAAAAAAAAAAAAAAAAAAAAGCAATCCCTCCTTCAAAGCCTGTGCTTCAGTTTGCAAAGGGCAGCATGCCTGTACCGGTTAAGATAGGTACCGTACCAGTGCCTCTCTCTTCTTGAACATGACCCCTATGCCACCCTCCCAGTTTTGCCCCCACAAGCCATCCGAAAGAGATAGGAGTAGGTCCGATGCCTCCGATGGGCATCGGACCTACTTTTAGGTTCAATTAGCTCTAACACCGTATGATTATCATTGAGATTTGTGCGCACAGAAACTGAAAAATACTTGGACGGATTTTAATGAGTTTGTACGAATCTTGATGCAGATCCAATGATCATTTCATCCATCGAAAAAAGTAGGTCTGATGGGTATCGGACCTACTCTCAATTCCATCCGAAAAGCATGTGAAGGCATGCCCATCCCCGGGAATTTAAAATCTCAATACACATAATACCAATATATTTTTCACCTGTTCAATTTCTCGATTTAAAAATAAATATATTTTATTATCTTTGCATAAAACTATTTACATTTGTTGTTGTTTTTTAGTGAAGTATATTTAAAACATTTTGTTTGATACATTTTGTTTCATTTTATAGAATTTATATTTTTCCTTTTAACTTTAATTAACAAATCTATTAAAAGAGACAGTGTTAAAAGTTGATATTATTACTTATTTATGTATGTATTAAAATATCTTAAAATTTTAAATTATGCGGTAAATATAGTTACAAAATACTTGGGTTCAAACATCGTGAGAATTTCATATTTAATAAAATAAATAATTCCCAATGTAGTAACAGGACGCATGGCCAAGCGATGATTTGATATTAATAGTCGTTTTGAAATATATTTAAAATATTTTTTTATAAATAAGAAAAGTATTTATATTTACGTAATTACTCGTGCGTTTGCTCAAGCCTCTTTGCTTTGCCAAAAAATAAATATTTTTAAATTCAAATCCGTACGCATTATCGTTGGTACTAAATAAAAAATTACAAAAAGATAGAAAACGCATATAAAAATGGAAAATAATGACATAAAGCCAAAGGTATCAAATCACTGCTTAAATTTAGTATAAATTATTAAAATGTAAATGGCAATATTTTTAGAGTAGGTGCAAAGCGCATGACATCTAAAAATCTATTCAATATATTCAATTTATATGTTTATGTCCGTATTTGCAAAATGATATATTCGCATAATAATCTATTAAAGATCTTTTCATTTATAAGTACACTATTCATATTCTTATTCACATAAAATAAGGTGAATAATTATATTCCTATAAAAATATAGAAATCCGAATTATCCACATTATTCCGCACATCTCAAATTATATATGCAAATTTGTTATTTATATATTATCTTTTGTAATGAATTTCAAATAATATATATCCAACTATTTTGGTTTTTTAATTTTTTTTATTGAAACACGGACAATCTAATTTTTTTATTTTGTTATTTCAAGAGGCAATTTTCTGAAATTTTTATAAATATACAAAATTTGAAATTAATTAAACAATCTATACATTTTTGGTCTGGAGTTCCACATCTATCTATACCGCTCACGTTCTCAGCGGTTCCATAACCCAAAATCGCTTACCTTGTCAGCGGTTCCAAGATCCCAAAACCACTCACATAGTCGCCCTTCCTAGAACCGCTTACAAACTCAGCAGTTTTAGGCTGTGTACCCGCTTCTTGCTGAATTTCAGAATATTGGTAAGTGTTTATTAATTGACTTAGATTAATATTTAATTAATTTTGATTAATTAAATTTAATTAATATTGATTAATTATTTTAGTTATTTTTGATTAATTAATTTAATTCATTTTGATTAATTATTTTAATTAATTAATTCGGAATAATTATTTTTTAATTAATTAATTTCATTTTGAACGTTTAATTTTGATGTGAGTTATTTTATTTTTTGTTTGTACATTGTTAGTTAATTTTAATTCTAATTAATTTTGTAACGTTAATTTTTTTTAAATATTTGTTATCCAGATCAACTAAAAATCAAATATGATATGTGTGAAAGTTTTTGTTGGAGGGAACATCTAGTACAATGACGAATGAATCTTCTACAGTACTCGACCCAAATACTCGTTCCCGGTAACTATTAATCATAACTTCGATTATCTCCAAAATGAAATTTATAAACTGGTTGGGTTTTCCGCTAGTGAAGCAAATATGGAAATCCAAGACAGATTTAATATGTCTACTGATCGTCGGCGGGACTACCAATTGGTACCGATAACAAACCAGGCATCATTAGAAATGATTTTAGGAATTGTTGCGTCATTCCCCCAAAGGGTATTGGTTCTTGAGTTGTATGTAGAATTGGAACCGAATCAGTCTGGTTTTAATTCTCAATTGAATCTGAACAGTCAAGCCCCTGTAAACAGACAGATCCCTGAATCGAGATCCCGGCCAAATACAAGACGAAACCCTGAACCTAGGACTGTTCAGACACGTAGGCCAGTCGAGGTACCTGATTATTCCTGTTTACCTGTCGATGCAATTAATGATGACAGTTTGAAAAGCGGGATGAGATGATCTCAAATGAGTCAGCGGGGTCCGACAAAAATCTTTCACCGACTAGACAGACACAATCACATTCTGTGTCACAGTCCGGTAGACATTCTGTGTCACAGTCCCTCCAAGCACAATACCCGTTTACTGGCCGAGAAAATATGACACATCCAGTAGACATTTTCAACGACACTTCGGGTTTTCGGGAAGCAGATGTCGATTTTTTCAGCCGTACAGTGAGAATTGTCGATAACCCAATAGCTGAAGGCCAAGTGTATGAGTCGAGAGAGGCTCTAAGAGTAGCAGCTCAAGAGTTTCATATCCAAAAAAATTTTGAGTGTAGGGTTGATGGAAGTGATTCTAAGCGTATGGTATGGATATGCAAAGATGAATTGTGCAAGTTTAAGTTATGTGCGAAACCTTAGGGTATCTCAGAATCTTGGATTATTTACAAATAAAAAATCCCTCATGGATGCAGAGTACCGGCAACATGTGCTGATCATGACTAGCTCATGGCAGAGATGGTTGCACGCGCCATTGATGGCACAGTGAGAAGGGATGTGTGCGCGAGTATAAATCATATCCGAGATGTCGTGAAGGCAACGTACAAAAATGTGACTCCCAAGTACAACAAATTATGGCGAGGTCGTGAGCTCGCAATTGCAAACATTTATGGGAGTTGGGAGAACTCGTACAACCTGCTCATTCTGCTTTTGGAAGCTATAAAAAGAGGCACTCCCGGAACCAAGTATTGTGTGATCTCGATCCCGATTGAGAGATCAAATGATAGACAATTCCTGTACGCGGCTTGGGCGTATGGGCCGTGTATTGCGGCAATACCTTTTTATCAGACCAGTGATTAGTATTGATGCATGTTTCTTGTCGGGACGGTACCAGGGACGGCTGCTGGTTGCATGTGGGTATGATGCCGAAAACCGGTTGCTTCCGTTGGCTTTCGCAATCGTGGAAAAAGAACACTCAGATACTTGGAAATTTTTTATGAGGTGGTTGCAGTTAGAAGTCATTGGAGATGCCCGATTCTTTTGTGTCATATCGGATAGATATTTGGCAATAAAATATGTGTTTCAGGATCCACATCTTGGATGGGATGAGAATACCGATCTATGTGTGCATCGATACTGTGCTCATCATGTTGCCGAGAACCTCTACAAGTATGTGGGGCGGAAGAGAGAGGTCAGCGATCGGTTCAAAATTGGAGTGAACAAGAAGAAACCTAGGAGGTTACAGGAGATGTTTGAGGACTTTCAAATTCGTTGTCCAGACGCTATTAAGTACCTTAACAAGGTGGGCAAGAGAGACCCCGATGACGAGGACGAGCCTCCACGTCCAGAGAAGCTGTTCCAAGCATATGATGGAGGTCACCGTTGGGGTATAATGACAACAAATAGGTCAGAGTCAATAAATAATGTGTTCAAGACAAGTTGGCGACTGTCGGTTTGTGCTCTTGTGGAGGAGACATTCTACAAGTTAAATAGATGGTTTTTCCAACGGCGGAACAAAGCCGAAATGATGCTTCAAGCAGGTCAGTTGTGGTCCGACAAGGTAAGCCTGCTTCTGCAAAAGCGTATCAACAAATCTCTTAACATGCAGGTGATTCCTTTTAGCAGAAGGCATGAGACCTTTGAGGTCATGGTAAAGGGTGAAAGAATTCCTGCAAGGCGTAATCAGCAGAGATTCGAGTATACCCGAAGAGATTTTGGGTACAAAGTTGTTGTTAAGGATAACAATAATGTTGAATGTGCATGTCAGAAGCTCCAATTAACCGGCATACCATGTTCTCATTTCATGGCGGTGGTTCGAGAAATGAGATATGACGAAAATTTGTATGTTAATCCTCTTTATAGTGTGTCGATGTTGGTACAGACATGGAGTGCAGAATTCGGTCCGAAAGGCAACTAATGTGAGTGGCCTACATACAAAGGCCCGACGATCAAACCAAACCGTAAACTGATTAAAAAAGGGAGGAGAAGACACAATCGCATTGCTATGGAAATGGACCGAATGGAAGGTCGGAGACTCGGACATCAAGCTCACGTGAGACCATTGATCGGAATGCCGCAGGTATAATTCAAAACACATTTATTTTTTAATTTATTTTTGGAACTACAACATATTTAATATTTTATTTGTTATGTAGAAAAAGCAGCACGACAAGCGGAAGCTGGTGCATCGTCTTCTAGAAGATCGACAAGTAGGCGCTCAACCAGCAGGCGTTAGTCATTTTCTAGTTTATGTTTTTTGTATTATATTGAAGTTTTCATATGTAAAACATTTGTGTGTTAAATTACATTTGTGTTGTGTGATAAACCAGCAGGCGTTGAGTGATAAATTACATTTGTGTGTTACTTTTTTTTTGGAAGCATAATAAAACATACATAATAGATCAAAGTCCACAAACTGAATAAAAGATATATACATAATAAAAGTCCACAGTCCACAAACAGAATAAAAGATACATAATAGATCAATGGCCCACACCCCATCCGATCTCCCGGTCACTGGGACCCCCTTGATAGGCAAACTCCACAAACAGCTCACGTCTTCTAATGTAACTGTAATTAATTTAAATAAAAAAATATAAATAATCTATTTATTTCGCTAAATATTTTTTTAATTGAATCATTTCGCTAAATACCTGTCATTTCTCCAAATGGAAGATGAAACGTGTGAGTTTTTGGACGCCACCGCTCGACAAGCGCATGTATAAGTGACGCGTCGATATTGATACCAGGCAACTTGGCAATATGATATAATCCCAACGAAAGCAAATACGGGGCGTATCGGTCGTGGTACTCGCAATATGTCCGATAATTTCTCACGTTTAAATTAGCATAACTCTACATTAGGAAAAAAATATCAAGCAATATACGATTTGATTTCTAATCGATTTATTAAGAAAAAACAGTAAATGCTAACCTCTTTCGAAGCCAAAGACACTCGATGATGACTGTGGGGTATCCATAACAGCTCGCTGAACCTACCTTGCATTATCTGGGTGTCTCTCTCTGCCATTCTGAATTTCAAAAATCGTACCAAATTATTCTCTTATACCATTTTAGTATATTGTAATCAATTCTCAACCATTTTGAGATTGTTCTAAAACCATTTTGAAATTTTCTAAATTTTCCTAAATTTTCCTAAGTCTTGATATTTTCTAATAAATTCTAACTATTTCAGAATTTTATTAAAGCATTCTCAACCATTTTGGAATTTTCTAACTAATTCTAAACCATTCTAAACAATTCCAAAATTTTAATAATATCAACAACCATTTGAGTATTTTTGTGTCTAAACCGTTCGAGTATTTTCTAACTAATTCTAAACCATTTTGGAATTTTCTAACTAATTCTAAACCATTCTAAACAATTTCAAAATTTTAATAATATCAACAACCATTCTAGAATTTATCTAAAATTATTTTGGTATTTTCTAATTTACCTAAAATTTAAGTGGTATTTTCTAATTTTTCTAAAATTTAACAACTATTTTCTAATTTACTAAATTTTAATAACTATTTTCTAACTTACTAAATTTTAACGGCTATTTCCTAATTTACCAAACATTTATATAAAGAAATAATATTTTAATAAAATTATGAAATAAAATATTAAAAAAAAAAACATACCTAGGGCTACTGGAAGGAAGGAGGCGCGCAGGGACAGGGAGAAAAAATGGAGTTCGATGGGGAAGAGAGGTCACCATCGCATGACTTTATAGAACAAACCCAGAACCAGCGACAAAGTGAGCAATTCTGGGACCGCTAACAAAACGAGCGGTTTGAACTGGAACCGCTTACCCTGTAAGCGGTTGTAGAATGCTGGAACCGCTCACTTTGTCAGCGGTTTGATCCTCTGTAACCGCTCACTGTGTCAGCGGTGTAGATAGATTTGGAAATAAATATAAAAAATGTATAAATTGTTAAATTAATTTGGAGTTTTGTATATTTATAAAAATTTCGGGCCAATTTTTGTTAACGTGTTACGTGTATCAGCACATCAGTATAAGTGTTCATTAATTATTCGTTTCAAATTCACATCATCAAACTATATATTTCTTAATAGGATTTGATTTAAATCTTCGATATTCGTCTAATAATAGTACAATACATATCTCAATCGGATCAGATGTAGATAAATTAGTTAGTGAGATCAGAATTTTAAAATTCGGTCTATTCGGCCGAATATTTGTATTCGGTTGGAATCCGCATAGAAAATAAGTATTTGGTTCAATATTCGGTTTTGAATATTCGGTCCAATATTCGGTATTCGGTTCTGCATATTTGGTATTCGGTTCGGCATATTCGGCCGCATATCTGCATATTCAGTAGCATATTCAGCGCATATCTACATATTCAGGAGTATATTCAATATTAAATACTTTATTAATTTGCATACAAATTAATATGAATTTTTATTTGAAAATCCGTATATATAAATCTAAATAAAAATCTGCATATGCAGCTGCATACCATATATGTAGTATACGGTGGCCTACTGAATACCGAGTTAGAACCAAAAATCAAAACACTTGAGTGAGATGATATATAAAACAAACTGGACACTGTATTAGAGCACCAACTGCAGACCAACTAATTAGTTAGTGAGATGATTTAAAAATTTCGATATTCGTCAATTATTTTTGTTAACCTCGGTAAAACGATGTCTGAAACAAACTAGACACTTGTCTGACCGTCTTTCCTGTCTGCTTAATAAATGAATTCTAATAATTTAAGGTACTCAAATGTTGATTTTTGAATCTTTTCCGTTCGTTGTATAGTAGCACACATCTTAAAGGATTCCCGTGCATTATAGGCTTGGGTCGAACGTTCCGGATTCAAACTCAAAAAGTAAGGTAATACAGAGTAGTGTGACTGGAGATAAATTCGGTGATTAGACATTTAGACCATAGAGGCATAGACTACAAAACAATATCTTAAGACCAGAGGAGCGTACTCGTCGCTTTTCTTTTCTTTTCTTTCCCCGCTTCCATCACCGGTCTCTCTCTCTATTGAAACCTTGCCTTGGCAGTGGCTGCCAAGTATCTCTCTTTCTACCTCTCCTCCTCCCTCCTCGCACGGAGTCCGCCCCTTCCCTCTCTCTCGTGTCTCTACTATGACATGAATACTAATAAATAGATATGGGATGTTTGATTTGCAAGCCCATCGCCGCCACGTCAGCAGAGGACTTTTGCTTGTCGCTCTTCTTCCCGACATACTCCGGTGCCAGTGCCACGGCAGCTGCTGAAGCTCAGGGAGAGACCGGTCGAGGCGACGACCCGCTCAAAGCCCCGCCACTGCAGCGTGGGTCCAATACTTCCCGCCACGTGATCACTTCGCCTGAGAGGGACCGAAACGGCTGGCCTACGTGGCTCTCCTCCGCCGCCGGAGATGCTGTCTCCGGATGGACTCCACGCCGCGCCGACTCTTTTGAAAAACTGGAGAAGGTTCGTTTCCCACTAATTTCAACGCGGTTTATTAATATTTTCTTTTCCAACCCGGAGTTGTCAAAATCATAGTACTGTTTGCTGGAAACCCGGGGAGGTTAATTATTTTTTATTTTGCGAATTTATATTAGTTTATGGCTTTTCTTTGTATGGCATCAATTTCGGTAAGAATATTTTTTACTTTATATTCTTGCTCAGCTTAGGCTTCAACTCCTGATTTTCTATGTATTGTGATGGTCAACTTTGGACTATTTTTTTTTTCAGTAAAAATGATATGCAACTTTTTCTTTTTTGTAAGTAGCAGATGATTATTGTGTTAGTTTTCTCTTTTATTTTTTTCCCGATTTTTATATTTGCAATTTGCAATTTTGACACCTCTGTATTCAACAAGTGGAAGCTTTGCAAAATGTTAATATCAGGCGAATCCAGTGGGCAGAATTGAGCATTCCCTTTCATAGGTTGCTGGTATTAGTATTTAGTAGACAAATAGTACACAATCAACCTTGAATAAATTTATTTTCATATTTAATACAAATTCACAAAATACTAGAATTATATTTATTTCTATGCACCATCTTTTAATTGGAACTATTCTAGTCCCAGCCATTTAATCAATGAAGTTTTTAATTTAATTATTCTGATTGTCACATAAGCTCATCCAGGTGGACCGCACTCCATGTCATCTGGTTTGAAGAACTGAGAATGCTGCCTGAAATTGTATTTTATTTTAGGGAGGCCACCTGTCTATAGGCACTTCATGAAAAGCTCCCAAGCAACTTCTTATAATCTTGTGTTTATTTTGCCAGATTGGGTCCGGTACATATAGTAATGTATACAAAGCGATTGACCTGGATAAGAGGCGTGTAGTAGCATTAAAGAAAGTCAGAGTCGATGGGGTGGCAGCCGTGGGTTCCGGTGAACCACAAAAGAAGGCCACGTCAGAGGCTGCAAGGTTCATGATGCGTGAGATCGCATTGCTCAGACGCCTTGGATCCCACCCCAACATAGTAGCACTTGAGGGTTTGGTCACCTCTAGAGTCGCTACGTCACCATCTCTTTATTTAGTTTTTGAATATATGGATCATGACCTGGCAGGGTTGGCTGGTGCACCTGGTGTGAAATTTTCTCTACCTCAGGTATGTTACTGGATCCCTAAATTAGTAGTAGATCTCCAATTAGGTATATTTGACCTTGACGGTGCAATTAAGGTGTACTATAAAAGCTGCAGAAGGCCCAATTTACTTTAATCTTGCCTCAATTAGCCCTCAACTGTGCAACTAAATGACAAATGGCCCTCAATTGTTCCAATAATTTAAAGAAAAGGTTAAATCAGATTTTGCTTATATTAGCATGTATTTTATTATCCAGCTTCAATTAGCATTGCATTGTTCAATTAGGTGTAAGTTCACCTAATCTTGCTTTGGTCAAGATTATATTTTTTAAACTTAGCCTTCCATTAGTCATAAGTTTGCCACAAATAGCTCAATTGACAATTTAGGTTCCTTGTCCCCTGCTTTTTCTCATTTTATGTTAATTGCAAAACCTCTCTCGGGAATCATTCTAGACCTGTCCCCTGTTATGTAGTTAGACCCCAATCACACTTCAAATAAGTTTCACATTTGCCAAGACTCAACTTAACCAGGTTTGGCCACGAATGGTCTCAATTGTATAACCAAGTATCAGTTTAGCTGGATTTTCATTGATTACAGGTCAATTTTGCAATTGTATTATAAAGATCAATCTTATTCGCCTAAATTTTTTGTATCACTATGAATTTGGACCTTAACTTTCGTCAGTTTGTTCGATTGTCCATTAAAGCATAAGTATGAATTTAAACTTACTTACCTTCATTTGTGCAATGAAGCATTCAACAAGCACAGATTAAGAAATAAAATGAAATGGTCAAACAAGTCAAACGAGCAATACAAAATTTGAAAGGCACATTATGCCTTCTGACTGTTGAAAATTCTGTATACACTGTGCAGAATAAATCTAGTAGTATAGAGCACATATGAGAATCCTTTGGAATTGAATTTATTATCCCTTTTCTCTGACTGGTCAATGTGGAATTTTCTATGTTGAATTTGTTGCTATATGCGACGATAAGTCTAAAATACTTTCTTTACCTTTCTCTGTTAGGTCTAACATCACATTCCTGTTGATAGGGACTTCTTGTTAGTTCTCTTTATTTTTTTTCATATTTATATAACTAAAGTCAAGAAAGGGGTACTAGTCTGTTGCTGACTTGTATTATTAGGATTCAGAATCAACACTACTGTCACTTTCGTCTATTATTAGAGTTGCTGGCTACAAATTGATGAAAAATAATATTTTTAAACTTATAACCTTTCAACTGGTTGAATCTGGAAATTTGGTCCGATGGGCGTTGGACCTACTTTGGTTCGACGGGTTCAATTACCGTTCAGTATGCTTTAAGATTCGTGCACAATGCTTTAAATTCCGTGCGTCCTTGCTTTGATTTTTGTGTGCACAGATCTTAAGATGAATCGGACGGTCATGGAGCTCGCTGAACGTAAAAGTAGGTCCGAAATTGAATCGTGCTCTCGGAAGGATTTGCATGCAACTATTTGGTGGCGCCATTAATATAAAGTTCTGTATTGCATTTTGTATCCTGATATCTCCAAAATAATTTTCAGATAAAGTGCTACATGAAACAGCTCTTGTTAGGGCTTAAGCACTGCCATGAAAATGGTGTTCTACATCGGGACATAAAGACCTCAAACCTTCTCCTGAGCAAAGATGGGGTTTTAAAAATTGCTGATTTTGGATTAGCAACATCCTTTGATCCAGCCCGAACCCAGCCCATGACCAGCCAGGTAATAACCCTCTGGTACCGCCCACCTGAGCTGCTACTAGGTGCAACCTTTTATGGAGTTGGAGTTGATTTGTGGAGTGTTGGGTGTATACTTGGCGAGCTTCTAATGGGTCGACCCATTTTTCCTGCAAGAACTGAGGTTAGTGGAATTTGATTCTATTTGGGTATTACTTCAACGGGTGCTTTCTGCTGTTTTCCTATGGTAAATTCTGGTACTGCTGCTGGTGTACTAAAAATTCCCTATTTTCTGCCATGCATGAAATTTCAGGAATCCAGACTCGTTCTAAAATGACCATCCTTCAGATGGCCTTTGTAATATCCTAGAAGGCCATAAAATATTTGGGAAGGATAATGTATTTTAAGCAGAATAGTATGTATGAAATAATGCACATTCCTAGAAAATTTTAAGTTAAACGTGACTTCAATACCATCTCATCAAATAGATATTAGGTGGGCTACATTGCTTTCCAAAGTACCAATCCTCTTGTACTTTGGCTCAAGACCTCGATTTTTTATATTTAAGCGGCCAAACTAAGGTGCTCATTGTGATGTATAGATTAAAACTCATTTTACTATTTTTTTATAGGAGAAATTTCATAACAGTTAAAAATCCAAGACCATAGCAATGATTTTCTCCCTGTCTAAAAAACAAAAGTAAATCTAAAGAACTTAGAGAGCTTTGTTCCCTACAAGATTTTAATATGTAGATCACATTAAACGACTTGGATCGGCTGTTCAAATCTCAAAAACTCAAGATTTGAAGGTGCAGCACAAGAAGCATTGATGCTTTGCAAAGCACTGTAGCGACACCTCAACTGGATGTTCCTTTTTTTGTTTCAACTGATTTTTGTTCTTTTTCTTTTTGATTTTGGGAGTTGTTTGGGGGCAGGGGGGTATTCAACTCTTTTTTTTACTCTCAAATGACATACACGAATGCAAATCCTACTTCTTAGGTATATATGTAAAAAGGTACATTTTGCTTAATGCTTATAAAATAGGTAGAGCAACTACACAGGATATTCAAGGTATGTGGAACACCGGCAGAAGAATTCTGGAAAAAGCTAAAGCTGCCAATTATTCATACCACTTTCAGGCACTATGAACGGTGCTTGGCCGAAACATTCCAAGATCTACCTCCTTCTGCTCTCTCCCTCTTAGAGACCCTTCTTTCAATTGACCCGGACACCCGAGGCACTGCTTCTGATGCCTTAAACAGCAATGTGAGTCAGTACCTTTTTCCCAGAGAACTGACCATACTAGTTGTTTAGTACTGAGACCATTACTGGTTCGGGCTGACTATTTTTGGTTCATGAACCTGTCTTCACTAGTGGGGTTCACACACTGGTAAAATCCCAATGTGTTTGGTACTGCTGTTGAAAGAACCTTTTTCTTAGAGGTTTTGTTCATTAGATTGTTCTGGAGAATGACAGCTTGGTACTGCTATACTAGATAGTGATTTTCTGGTAGTCAACAATGCTGCGGTTGTATGAAATTCGAAGTTGAATTCCTTTCTAACTAGCTATTGGTAATAATTTATTGTTGTAGTTTTTCAAGACAGAGCCTTTTGCATGTGAACCCTCAAGTCTCCCACAATATCCGCCGAGCAAAGAGATGGACATAAGACTGAGGAACCAAGAACGGAGGAGGTGAATACTAATAGTTGTACCATACCAGCTCTATCTCATCTGTTGAACCTTCCTTATTTTTTGCCCTTTCATTTGCATCTTGTGTTATTACTTCATATTTTTTATATTCACTGTCGGCAATATGGTAAATATTAAATCTGCTGTTAGAAGTCAGATTTCATTATTAATTTACTTGGCTGTATAATGGTTAAAAATTTGGAACTGGACTCAGTTTGATGTCACTTTGAAGCTGTTGTGCGATCTAATATTCCCTTAAATTTGATAGAAAAGCAAGGGCCAACGACACAGGTGGATTTGAAACTGTCAAGCAGGTACGATTGCGTAACTACAACCAACTCAAAGGCATTCTTACTCCTCAAATACAATCCAACACCAAAGTAAGTTTCTCTCTTCACAGAATCACCTCATCTCAATAGCATACAGTTGGGTCTGATATCATATCGATTGGACTGTTGTTCTACCATTAGTTCCTGTCATGTACCAATTGTTTCATCAATGTACAGCTGTCGTTTCACATTGCCTTTGTTTGGTCGAGCAATGTTTTTTTTTTTTTTTTTTTTTTACCTTTTCATGTTAATTTCCAACACACTTGCATCAGTACTGCTAACAAAGTCATACACTCATACTGTATATATTTTGTTACTGTTAAACAAGAAGAGTTGTCATCCTCGCTCTGTGCATTTTTCTGTTAAAAGGCATGGATTACAGTAGCTCATGTTTCTGCCAGATTGTCAGATTGATGGGGACTAACCAGTATCTTATTAAGCCTTCAGGATTACCAATGAATTTTTTCTTTCTCCAGGTACCAAGATTAATAACAAGTGCAAGTGCAAGGACAAAACAAGAGAAGTTTCCACCACCTCACCTCGATGGATCTATTGGGAACAACCTGGACACCACTAGTGATGTGTCTGAGTTCTTTTCTTCATCAGTCATTGAACTGAGAAAAGATAGGTCGTGGAAAAAGAGTTTGAGCTCAATGGAGCATCCTATGAGGAATCCTTCCAGAAAGAAAGTCAGCGGTACCAAAGTCAAACCTTGTCTCAAAATGGCAGCTCCTATTATGATTGGCGGTTTTCGTCCGTACCAGGTAGGGAAGCCCAAGATGCACGGTAAATCAAAAGTTAAAGATTCAGGACAGGTCAACTAGGTGTTATTAGGGTTATAATTTTTTTCATCTTATTTAATTTGACATTTTTTTCTCTATATATATACAAAAATGTAAGATGTTGGTATAGCACCCAGTTAGTTCAGGCATCTCACTTCCTATAGATAACATATTGAGTATTGTACAGATAAAAATAATAAGAAATACGGCTGGATACATACAAACTTTTTACAGGATATCAATTTATGTATCTCTTCTCTGAAAGACCATAGAACACTGATAGACACCGTGTATACTGTATTCCTTCTCCTCCATGTTCCGCATGAACCAACCAAAACCAATGCAATTGGTTTGAATATTGAAAACCGGTACCCACCACGAGCTTGACCTTGTTAATAACGGACTAAATAAAATCAGCCGGTTCAATCCATCATGTATGTTTTCCTCTTGACCGAGTAAACGGATCAATAAATTATAACTATAAAAGGAAACTTTTGGAAAGATATAACATTTGGAGTCTCAGCAAAACTCAAAATACGAAGGCTGTAGATCTCTTTTAGTTTTTTATAAGAGTGATGAAAGTTATGATCAAAATACACGAGAAAAAATTATTGTTTCTTTCGGTGCAACAATAGCCTATTGATATATAGGAGCTTGATCATGAATAAAATATATGATTTTGGGGAAACTCATAAATTCATAGTATAAACATTAGATATATATATCTCTTGAATTTCCAAGGAATTCTTAATCATCTGGATTGGACTTAATACGAGGAAGATCTAATCCAAGGTAGACATGTATAAAATAAATTTCTTTTATTTGGAGTAAATGATGCATTTCTCATAAAAAAAATCACATTTTTTTTCTCTCTTTAAACTTCAAAGGACCACTACGCTGCGATTTTAACGAGTGCGTGTCCTCTCAAATACCCGAGGGTGCAATGAATAAACGGATAGTCTAGATTAATTCTAGTCATGTCAAACTCAATCCAGTGTTTATGGAAACTATAAGGGCTCGGTTTATTCGTGCCACGTGAAAAGAACGGTCCATATTTAATTACTGCAGCTCAGCTATCTGGGAGATCCGAATTCAATTTTGACGAGCTCTAGTAGGTCACGATAGGGCTGTCAAAAAAGCTCGTAGCTCGTGACTTGCTCGTGACTCACATCTGGCTTAATCGGTAACAGCTCGTTCGATAGTGGACTAAGTTGTTAACGAGCCGATTCACTAATAACTCGAGCTAAAATTAACGAGCTGAGCTAGGCCTAGCTCGGCTAGGCATCAATTTGTGAATTTGTATGAATTTGTGTGTATTTTATACTGTCAAGTTTGGTCCAGGTCAGTTCAGCTCAGTCCAAAAAGGTTTGTAAAATTTATTTTCTTCTTAAAACAAGGTCCAACAAAACCCAGTTCATCAGCTCGTGGCTCGCGAGCTGGCCAGTCACGAGTTTGAGCTGAGATTTTAGCTCGCGAGCTGTTAACGAGCTGGCTCGCTAACAGCTCGGTCCAGAATTAACGAGCTGAGCTAAGGCCCAGCTCATTTACAGCCCTAGTCACGAAAGACCAACTCTTTTTTTTAAATCATAGATTGGGATCTTGAGGATCATGCCAACAACACACCTTCAGAGTACTTGGGTATATTAGAGAGAATTTTTTTTTTACTTTATGAATTTCAATCCTATAACCTTTAAGTAAGAGTTATGTGTCTTTACCATTATATCAAAAGAGTAACTCGTTATTCAATTTTCTTTCTTCGCTACTAAAATTGAACCGAGATGTAAGTTGCCAATACTAGTATGTTGGGGAATCATAAATGCCAAATAATTACGTTTTATCTAGAGATCAAACAATTACATCTCATTTAGGGGTCAAACACTTATACCACGGGAAAGGAGAAACAGTTCCCCACCTTAACCTAAGGATTGTCTAATGTCAAAGAGACCCAAAACATAAATCAAAAGTGTGGAACATAATACTTGATTACATGCCGTTTGTCATGGAATATCCAAAGCCTTGGTAGAGCAACAGCCGTCTCCGTGAGCACGGGACAAGTCTTCAATGGTAAGAAGTCATTCTCGTCTTTGTGTCGTATGGTTGTGGAATAGGTCTTTCAAGACAGCAAGATATGACTCTTGAGAAATCATTATCAAATTTTTTAATAGATTTCTCTTCTCTATTCTTTGATAGTGGAAGAAGAAGAAAATGCACACATATATGTATTTTTCTAAAGAGAAAAATGTATTTCAGTTTTTGTAGTTTTCTATGTTATCTTGTGCCTTGGGGACTAATTCTTATATATAATACCCTTTCTGATTATCTGTCGATTTGAAAAAGGTATTTTGTGCGACTGCATCAAAAATCGTACTTCTGCATTAATATCCTTGTGGCTCACACAATTATGTCAAAATACAATTTTTTGAATTGCAAATTTCAGAATCAGTCCATCAATAATTTGATATTTGCCTAAATTATTCTACACATTTATGGACTACATCTAAATAAATTTATTATGATTATATTATATATTTATTCAACGTTGATATTAAATCCAATAGATACCACATTAATTTAGCCTGTTTAATCTCTCACCGTCCTCTTTCTAGGAATCACATCCTCTGCGGAGTTTTTACTTGCGGAGCTGTGCGGTTCTTTTAATCTGGTTCGTTCGTTTTGATCGGACGGACAAAATTAAATTATGGCACGAATCTCAAAGTAAAATTAATACTGCCTCCTCCATCATCTCGAGCACTCACCGACTGAGATTAAATCTGGACCGTTCAATCAACTCTGCAAGTTAAAAACTCCGCAGAGAATGCTGGTCGAAATTTTTATAAATATACAAAAATCAATTTTTATTTAACAATCTATACAAAACGCTGGCGGAATTCTAAATCTGTTCATACCGCAACCCGAATTGCTTGGTTTCGAACAACTAACCTAAGCGGCGGGATTGCCGGTTTCAAAAACCCAGAACCGGCAATCAAGTTGCCAATCCCAGAACCGGCAGCCTAATTGCCGGTTCCAACCTCTGGATTCGGCAACCCAATTACCGGTTCTGGATCCACTCGCCCACTTTTTTAATATTTATTTTTTATTTTAGATAAATTATTTTTTTTATTTTAGATAGATTAGTAAGATTAGTTTAAATGTAAGATAGATTAGTCAGATTAGTTTAATATATAAATTTTTTTTAGATAATTAGAAAATGTCTAAATTTTTTTTTAGATAATTAGAAAATGACTAAATTTTTTTTAGATAATTAGAAAAGGTCTAAATTTTTTTAGATAATTAGGAGATATTTTAGATAATTAGAAAATACCAAAATAATTTTAGATAAATTAGAAAATACCAAAATAATTTTAGATAAATTAGAAAATGTCAAAATAATTTAAAGTAAATTAGAAAATGTCAAAATAATTTTAGAAAAAATAGAAAATATTAAAATAATTTTAGTTAAATTAGAAAATACCAAAAAAAAATTACGTATGTTTTATTCTGCACATTCAACGTATCAAGTATGCTTCCAAAAAAAATTAACACATAAAAACAAATTACAAAACAAATTACATAAAAACAAATTACATATGAAAACTTCAATATAATATAATGCATAAAAACACTCAAAACATAAAAAACAAATTACATATGAAAACTTCAATATAATACAATAAACATAAACTAAAAAATGACTAATGCACCTGCTTGTCGATCTTCTAGAAGACGATGAATCAGCTTCCGCTTGTCGTGCTGCTTCTTCTACAGAACAAATAAAATATGAAATATGATGTAGTTCCAAAAATAAATTAAAAAATACATGTGTTTTGAATTATACCTGCAGCATTCCGATCAATGATCTCACGATGAGCCTGATGTCCGAGTCTCCGACGTTCCATTCGGTCCATTTCCATAACAATGCGATTGTGTCTTCTCCTCCCTTTCTTAATCAGTTTACGGTTTGGTTTGATCATCGGACCCCCGTATATAGGCCACTCACATTGGTTGCCTTTCGAACCGAATTCTGCACCCCATGTCTGTACCAACATTGACACACTATAAAGAGGATTAATATACAAATTTTCGTCATATCTCATTTCTCGGACCACCGCCATGAAATGAGAACATGGTATGCTGGTTAATTGAGGCTTTTGACATGCACATTCAACCTTATTGTTATCCTTAACAACAACTTTATACCCAAAATCTCTGCGGGTATACTCGAATCTCTGCTGATTACGCCTTGCAGGAATTCTTTCACCCTTTACCATGACCTCAAAGGTCCCATGCCTTCTGCTAAAAGGAATCACCTGCATGTTAAGAGATTTGTTGATACGCTTTTGCAGAAGCAGGCTTACCTTGTCGGACCACAACTGACCTATTTGTTGCATCATTTCGGCTTTGTTCCGCCGTTGGAAAAACCATCTATTTAACTTGTAGAATGTCTCCTCCACGAGAGCACAAACCGGCAGTCGCCGACTCGTCTTGAACACATTGTTTATTGACTCTGACCTATTTGTTGTCATTATTCCCCAACGGTGACCTCCATCATATGCTTGGAACAGCTTCTCTGGACGTGGAGGCTCGTCCTCGTCATCGGGGTCTCTCCTACCCACCTTGTTAAGGTACGTAATAGCGTCTGGACAACGAATTTGAAAGTCCTCAAACATCTCCTGTAACCTCCTAGGTTTCTTCTTGTTCACTCCAATTTTGAACCGATCACTGACCTCTCTCTTCCGCCCCACATGCTTGTAGAGGTTCTCGGCAACATGATGAGCACAGTATCGATGCACACATAGATCGCTATCCTCATACCATCCGAGATGTGGATCCTGGAACACGGATTTTATTGCCAAATGTCTATCCGATATGACACAAAAGAATCGGCCATCTCCAATGACTTTTAACCGCAACCATCTCATAAAAAATCCCCAAGTATCTGAGTGTTCTTTTTCCACGATTGCGAAAGCCAACGGAAGCAACTGGTTTTCGGCATCATACCCACATGCAACCAGCAACCAGCAGCCATCCCTAGTAAACGGGTATTGTGCTTGGCGGGACTGTGACACAGAATGTCTGGGACCGTGACACGAGAATGTGATTGTGCCTGTCTAGTCGGTGAAAGGTTTTCGTCGGACCCCGCTGACTCATTTGAGATCATCTCATCCCCGCTTTCCAAACTGTCATCATTAATTGCATCGACAGGTAAACGGGAATAATCAGGTACCTCTACTGGCCTATGGGTTTGAACAGTCCTAGGTTCAGGGTTGCGACTAGTACTTGGCCGGGATCTTGATTCAGGGATCTGTCTATTTACAGGGGCTTGACTGTTCAGATTCAACTGAGAATTAAAACCGGAATGATTCGGTTCCTAAAATCATTTCGAACGATGCCTAGTTTGTTATCGGTATCAATTGGTAGTCCCGTTGACCATCAGTAGACATATTAAATCTGGCTTGGATTTCCATATTTGCTTCACTAGCAGTAAACCCAACCAGTTTATAAATTTCATTTTGGAGATAATCGAAGTTATGATTAATAGTTACCGGAACGAGTATTTGGGTCGAGTACTGTAGAAGACTCCTTCGTCATTATACTTGGATGTTCCCTCCAACAAAAACTTTCACACAGATCATATTTGATTTTTGTTTGATCTGGATAACAAACATTTAAAAAAAATTAACGTTACAAAATTAATTAGAATTAAAATTAACTAACAATGTACAAACAAAAAATAAAATAACTCACATCAAAATTGAACGATGAAAATGAAATTAATTAATTTTAATTAATTACAAATTAATTATTCCGAATTAATTAATTAAAATAATTATTCAAAATGAATTAAAATGAATTAAAATAATTAAAATAATTAATTAAATATTAATCTAAGTTAATTAATATAACTAATTTCAATTAATAAAACTTACCTATCTCAGATCAGCAAGAAGGGAGACGGGGGAGAGCAAGAAGTGAGGGGGGTTTTATAGCAATGCGAGCCTGGATCCGAGAGGTTGGAACCTAGAACAATTGGGGCTCTTAGGTTACGGGATTTGCAATCAAGCTGCCGGTTCTGGGATTGGCAACTTGATTGCCGGTTCTGGGTTTTTGAAACCGGCAATCCTGCTGCCAGTTAGTTATTATGAAACCGACAATTCAGTTGCCGGTATGGACAGATTTAGAATTCTATCAGCGTTTTGTATAGATTGTTAAATAAAATTTGATTTTTGTATATTTATAAAAAATTCGGGAATGCTGGTCCCCTCTTTCTACGACTCTCCAACTCTCTTGCATATGTCGCATTCGCATTTATAATGGTCTGTCGTCCTTTTTCTCATTTCACATTACCCTAATCTAAACTTGTCATTAAATCATGATGGCTATATGGGAGCGGATTGTTAGTACTAGCTAATATATTGACATCACGAACAGTGGTGGAGCCCACAAACGGATTCAGAATTTTCGTCAAGAAAATAGCAATTCAAATTTAAATAGCTAATCGGATATTAGATAAAAGACAATGTTCTAATTTATGGTTTCTAAGATTCTAACCTCTAATTTCAAATGTTTTCACTTCTAATCCTAATTAACAATAAGAATTCAAGAAATATATTCTAATTTTAACTTTAAATTTAATCCAAATTACAAATCAAAATTCTATAGGAGAGGCAAATAAAATTTTGGAAGGGGCAAAGTTGGTCTGAACCTATAAATCTCCATAAAAACTCAAAATTCTGGAGGTAGTTGCACCCCACACACACACACTCGGAACTTGCATCCCCTGAGATATCTCATATTTTGCGTGGTTTTTGGAAAATCTCAATTGTTCAAATATGTTTTGCACGAATCTCAAAGCTCAAATAATGCTGACCCCTGTGCTATCCCCAAATAGCCGAAATTTTTATTAATATTAAAAAATAAAAAATTAAGAATCTATCCAACTTCTGAAAAAATTTAAAAATCAATCCAACTTCTAGATAAATACATAAAATATTGTGATTCTTCTATAAAATATTGTGATTCTTCTAGTACATATAAATATTAAGATATTATTGTAATCAGTTCCAACGGTGTGTTTTGCTTACACACAAGTTCTCAGAATTAGTTGTCAAAATAAGTTATCCTGATCCACTCCAAATAGCAAACCAAATAAACTGCATTCAGCTCTTCACTTAACGTTGTTGATAACCTTCTTCCCCTGTCTAGTTCTCTACCCCTTTTCCATCAGAAAAAAAAGATAAGGGATAATCCAATTTTGGCAAACAAAAAAAAACATTGAGAGTTATTTTGTGTTAATTTCTGTACTTCTGTTGTGCGGCATCAAAACTTGATATAGAGGCTGATAGGCCAATGCTGTCAGGACAAAGACCGTTTCGCATCAAGAAGTGCCGACGCAGACGGTTGATAAGGTATTTGAAATGTCAATGCACAAGTTTGGAAATCCTTTTATTTCACCTCGCATTTCACTTTTGAAAAGAAGTAGGCTAGGGTACCTATCTCTATAAAAGAAACCAGGTTTATAGAACTCAAAAGGCATGCATCAAAGATCTCAAAACGTTAACCCTTTCCTTTAACCCTCACTTATCTACAGAGTTCTCCAATATCTAGCAAAAAGCAAGAAGAACTCGATTTCTTACTTTTACCCCTTTAGCACAACCTGGATTGAATACCTAACATAGCCATCATTCCAAATTAGCCAAAAAATAAGCTCCAAAATGACAGTCAGCATTCTATAAGCATTTGAGAACATTCCATCTGCTTCAAGCTTGAAATGGTACCGCAGCCGGTATGGTACAGCAGGCACAAGTGAGATAGATCTCATATATAATGAATCTGCAAAGGCAGCTCCTCGACATCCTTTCGTTTCCACTTCTCCATTTCTTGTTGTACTTTTGAACGTATCTCGCCACAGAAGCGTAAAGGAAGGAGGCTCTTGAAATTGAAGGCACCGAATGCTGTTCGTAGTCTGTTTACATGTTACAGTGCTGGTAACAGCTGCAATGCCTCTTCTTCGAGTTCAAGCCGGTACAGAAATCCACATTTAATTGGAAATAGCTCCAATTAAAGGATAAAAATAATTACTAACTTGTGTTGGTGTTTGTTCATATGTACAGAAGTTTGTTTATATGACATCACTACAGATTTACTGTGTAAAAGACATTGTATAAACATAACGGTTAAATTGTAGTGAAATTGATTGGCTGGATTTTGGCGGCAACATTTTAATTTCTCTGTTGATAATTCAAAATAACAAATATTTCAAAATGAAGTGCCTGGAAGAAAAATAATGCTTTGATCTGATACTTCCAAGTTGACACTTTTTTATAGCCAAATTAAGTTAGATATAAGAAAAAAAATAGAGATTAATTTCATCGATCGAAGACTTCGAAGTGAACGTTTGTAGTACAAGTGAAAAAATGGTGATGTTCTCGTATGTTAGTTACAACTGACAGTGGGACCCGTCTGTTTGTCTCACTGTTCATATTACTGTTTCCCTCCATCAAGGATTAGAAATATGAGTTGAATCCAAATCTTTCAAAATGATTTTCACATAAATATGTATTTGCAGTTCAAATTTTTTATTATTTTTTAAAATATGTAGAAAATCACTATTTTTTTTATGGTTCAGAATTTTCAAATCAAGTGATTTTCTACCAATTTTAAAATTAGTAAACAAATTCTAAAAAATATAAAATTTGGTCTGCAACTAGATATTCATATGGAAATCATGTCAACGGTTCGGATCGACTATTAACATTATGAAAACAGAA
Source organism: Carex cristatella (assembly GCA_024447775.1). Classification (NCBI taxonomy): domain Eukaryota; kingdom Viridiplantae; phylum Streptophyta; class Magnoliopsida; order Poales; family Cyperaceae; genus Carex; species Carex cristatella. Next base: position 7,780,463 of record JAJHPF010000018.1, read on the forward strand.
ATATGCGGGGAAACACTAAAATGCGGACAGAACGAAATTTGAAAAAAATTCAAAAATTAAGAAAAACAGGGAATTTTGATAGGCGGGGGTATACAGGGGAACGCCAAAATACGGCCGGAACGAAATTTGAAAACAAATGAAAAAATTCAGAAAAAAAAGAAATTATGATAGGTGGCGGTATGTGGGAAAACGCCAAAATGCTACCGGAACGAAATTTGAAAAAAATGAAAAAATTGAGAAAAACAGAGAATTCTGATAGACGGTGGTATGAGAGGAAACGCCACAATGCGGCCGGAACGAAATTTGAAAAAAATGAAAAAATTGAGAAAAATATGAAATTCTGATAGGCGGCGGTATGCAGGGAAACGCCAAAATGCGGCCGGAACGAAATTTGAAAAAAATGAAAAAATTGAGAAAAACATGAAATTCTGATAGACAGCGGTATTCGGGGAAACGCCAAAATACGGCCGGAACGAAATTTGAAAAAAATGAAAAAATTGAGAAAAACATGAAATTCTGATAGGAAGTGGTATGCGGGGGAAACGCCAAAATACGATCGGAACAAAATTTGACAAAAATGAAAAAATTTAGAAAAACATGGAATTCTGATAGGCGGCGGTATGCGGGAAAACGCCAAATTGCGGCCGGAACGAAATTTGACAAAAATGAAAAAATTGAGAAAAACATTAAATTTGATAGGCGGCGGTATACAGGGAAACGCCAATATACGGCCGAAACAAAATGTGAAAAAAATAAAAAAAATTAGGAAAAACAGGGAATTCTGATAGGCGGCGGTATTCGGGGAAACGCCAAAATGCGACCGGAACGAAATTTGACAAAAATAAAAAACATTGAGAAAAATAGGAAATTCTGATAGGCGGCGTTATGCGGGGAAACGCCAAAATACTTCCGGAACGAAATTTGACAAACATGTAAAAATTGAGAAAAACATGAAATTCTCATAGGCAGCGGTATACGGGGAAACGCCAAAATACGGCCGGAACGAATTTTAAAAAAATGAAAAAATTGGGAAAAACATGGAATTCTGATAGGCGGCGGTATGCGGGAAAACGCCAAAATGCTTCCTGAACGAAATTTGAAAAAAATGAAAAAATTGACAAAAATATGAAAGTCTGATAGGTGGCGATATGCAGGGAAACGCCAAAATGCGGCCGGAACGAAATTTGACAAAAATGAAAAAATTGAGAAAAAAGATGAAATTCTGATAGGCGGTGGTCTACGGGGAGACACCAATATACGGCCGGAACAAAATTTGAAAAAAATTGAAAAAATTGAGAAAAAAAATGAAATTCTGATAGGCGGCGGTATACGACGTAACGCCAATATACGGCCGGAAAAAAATTTTTTGAAAAAAATGAAAAAATTGAGAAAAACAAGCAATTCTGATAGGCGGCGGTATGCGGGGAGACGCCAAAAAGCGGCCGGTACGAAATTTGACAAAAATGAAAAAATTGAGAAAAAATATGAAATTCTGATAGGCGGCGGTATACGGGGACACACCAATATACAACCGGAACAAAATTTGAAAAAAAGTGAGAAAATTGAGAAAAAAACATGAAATTCTGATAGGCGGCGGTATACGGGGAAACTCCAATATATGGCCGGAACAAAATTTGAAAAAAATGAAAAAATTGTGAAAAACATGAAATTCTGATAGGCGGCGATATGCGGGGAAACGCCAAAATGCGGCCGGAACGAAATTTGAAAAAAATGAAAAAATTGAGAAAAACAGGAAATTGTGATAGCCGGCGGTATGCGGGGAAACGCCAAAATGCAGCTGGAACGAAATTTGAAAATAATGATAAAATTGAGAAAAACAAAGAATTCTGATAGGCGGCGGTATGCGGGGAAACGCCAAAATGCAGCCGGAACAAAATTTGACAAAAAATGAAAAAATTGAGAAAAACATGAAATTCTGATATGTGGCGGTATACGGGGAAACGCCAATATCCGGCCGGAACAAAATTTGAAAAAAATAAAAAAAAATTGAGAAAAACAGGGAATTCTGATAGGCGGCGGTATGCAGGGAAACGCCAAAAAGCGGCCGGAACGAAATTTGACAAAAATGAAGAAATTGAGAAAAACAGGGAATTCTCATAGGCGGCGTTATGCGGAGAAACGCCAAAATGCTTCCGGAAAGAAATTTGACAAAAATGAAAAAATAAATAAAAACATGAAATTCTGATAGGCGGCGGTATGTGGGGAAACACCAAAATGCTTCCGGAACGAAATTTGACAAAAATGAAAAAATTGAGAAAAAAGATGAAATTCTGATAGACGGCGGTATACGGGGACACACCAATATATGGCCGGAACAAAATTTAAAAAAAATTGAAGAAATTGAGAAAAAACATAAAATTCTGATAGGCGGCGGTATACAGCGTAAGGCCAATATACGGCCAGATCAAAATTTGAAAAAAATGAAAAAAATTTAGAAAAACAAGGAATTCTGATAGGCGGCGGTATGCGGGGAGACGCCAAAAAGCGGTCGGAAAGAAATTTGACAAAAATGAAAAAATTGAGAAAAACAGGGAATTCTGATAGGCGGTGGTATGCAGGGTGTTACTTTGTAATAATCTCGAAGTCAATAATACGATAAATTATCATAAAGCTTTGTTCATGAATTGAGTGATTAATAAACTATCATTTTGTTCCTTGAGTATTATTGAATTTATGAATAATTTTGGGTTCATGACTTGAAATTGTAGAGCTTCATAATAGAGATGATAAATACTCTTAAAAGTCTCTAACCGAGTTAATTAGCAGGAACACTAATTTACCGTTACAAGGTTAGAATGTGGATTAAAAGATGGTCAACTTTTACAGACCATTGGCATGAGATGTCATTTTAATCACATAGATACATGTTCTAGGAACATGGTATTTGACAGACCTCGAATGAAACATTAAATGGAATTGTGTACGTGTCATTAATGTTTTTATTCAGTGTTAAGTTCTAAAGTATGAGGTATTCATCTTTCCTACTGAGAGATGTGTATGTGTGATTGTTACCTGACGCTGTCGGTAAAACGCAGTCATAACGGTAGCTTTTCGGTATACATAGCTTAGCTGAGGTAGTGATGGTTTACCAAAAGTACTATTGTCACTCGTATCTCTATACGAGTTACGGTATCACTGGGACCCTTGATAGAGTAGGATTATCTGCATGCAGTATAATTACAAAAGTAAGTATATTTGATAATCTGCTCAAGATCGAGAAAAGATTAACTTTGCAAGGATGACACACACCTACCTTGAAACTAATCTGATACTGCGAGACATAAGAATTAACACGACTAAAATAGTTTATTGGATCGTGGTATTGTATAGTACAGCATCATCTGTGTAATTGGATGGTCATAGTGCAGATGTCAGATGCCTCCTATGATTATAGAAGTTAAAATGGTTTTAATTCTATTTACCAACATAACACAGATCCTATTGGATCACACCGTATAGGAGCTAGTCGGAGAAATGCCAATATACTGTCGGAACAAAATTTGAAAAACATGAGAAAATTGAGAAAAAACATGAAATTCTGATAGGCGGAGGTATGCGGGGAAACGCTAAAATACGGCCGAAACAAAATTTGAAAAAAAAGAAAAAATTGAGAAAAAACGAAATCTGATAGGCCGCAGTATACGGAAAAACGTCAAAATACGGCCAGAACGAAATTTGACGAAAATGAAAAAATTGACAAAAACATAGAATTCTGATACGCTGCGGTACACGGGGAAAAGCCAAAATGTGGCTGGAACGAAATTTGAAAAAACAAAAAAATTAAGAAAAACATGGAATTCTGATAGGCGGCGGTATGCGGGGAAACGGCAAAATGCGGCCGGTACGAAATTTGACAACAATGAAAAAATTGATAAAAAAAACATGAAATTCTGATAGGCGGCGGTATACGGGGCAACGCCAATATATTGTCGGAACAAAATTTGAAAAAAATGAGAAAATTGAGAAAAATCATGAAATTCTGATAGGCGGAGGTATGCCAGGAAACGCCAAAATGTGGCCGGTACGAAATTTGAAAAAAATTAAAAAATTGAGTAAAATTTGAAAGTTTGATAGGCGGCGGTATGCGGGGATATGCAAAAATGCGGCCGAAACGAAATTTGACAAAAATGAAAAAATTGAGAAAAACATGAAATTCTGATAGGCGACGGTATGTGAGGAAACGCCAAAATACGGCCGGAACGAAATTTGAAAAAATAAAAAATTCAGAAAAAACAGGGAATTCTGAAAGGAGGCGTTATACGGGGAAACGCAAAAATACGGCCGGAACGAAATTTGAAAAAAATGAAAAATTTGAGAAAACCATGAAATTCTGATAAGTGGCGGTATACGGCGAAACGCCAATATACGGCCGGAACAAAATTTGAAAAAAATGAATAAATTCAGAAAAAACAAGGAATTATGATAGGCGGCTGTATGCGGGGAAACGCCAAAATGCGGCCAGAACGAAATTTGACAAAAATGAAAAAATTGAGAACAACATGAAATTCTTATAGGCGACAGTATGCAGGGAAACGCCAATATACGGCCGGAACGAAATTTGAAAGAAAAAAATTGTGAAAAACATGAAATTCTGATAGGCGGCAGTATGCGGGAAAAACGCCAATATACGGCCGGAACAAAATTTGAAAAAAAATGAGAAAATTGAGAAAAAACATGAAATTCTGATAGGCGGCGGTATGCGGAGAAACACCAAAATTCGGCCGAAACAAAATTTGAAAAAAATGAAAAAAATTATAAAACCAGGAAATTCTGATAGGCGGTAGTATGCGGGGAAACGCAAAAATGCGGCCGGAATGAAATTTGAAAAAATTAACAAAAAACAGGGAATTCTGATACGCGGCGTTATGCGGGGAAACGTCAAAATTTGACCGGAACGAAATTTGAAAAAAACGATAACTTTGAGAAAAATACAGAATTCTGACAGGCGGCGGTATACGGGAAAACGCCAATATACGGTCGAAACAAAATTTGAAAAAAATAAAAAATTGAGAAAAACTAGGAATTCTGATAGGCAGCGGTGTGCGGGGAAACGCCAATATGCGGCCCGAATAAAATTTGATAAAAATGAAAAAAATGAGAAAAAAACATGAAATTCTGATAGGCTACGGGGAAACGCTATTGTACAATAGGAACAAAATTTGAAAAAAATGAAAAAATTGAGAAAAACATGAAATTCTGATAGGCGGCGGTATGCAAGGAAACTCCAAAATGCAGCCGAAACGAAATTTGAAAAAAATGAAAAAATGAAGAAACACTAGGAATTCTGATAGCCAGCGGTATGCGAGGAATGCCAAAATGCGACCGGAACGATATTGTAAAAAAATGAAAAAATTGAGAAAAACAAGACATTCTGATAGGCAGCAGTATGCGGGGAAATGCCAAAATTCGACCATATCGAAATTTGACAAAAATGAAAAAATTGAGAAAAAAACATGAAATTCTGATAAGCGGGCGGTATGCGAGGAAATACCAAAATACGGCAGCAGCAAAATTTGGAAAAAAGTAAAAAATTTAGAAAACCAAGGAATTCTGATAGGCTGCGGTATTCGGGGAAACGCCAAAATACGGCGAGAACGAAATTTGGCAAAAATGAAAAAATTGAGAAAAACAGGGAATTCTGATAGGCGGCGGTATGCGGAGAACAAATGCAAATGAGCTTATCAGAATTTCATAAGGTTCCTAAGCACAAGAACAAAAGCAAATGAACTTCATAAGACCAAGATCAAGGGTAAATTACGTTGCAATGCGCAAGAACAACGACAATTGAGGTTGTTAAGTACCCGAACAAGGGCAAATGAGGTCCCTAAGCACAAGAACAAATGCAAATGAGGTTCATCAGCACAAGAGGAAGGGCAAAAGAGGTTATTAAGCACAGCCAATTGAGGTTGTTAAGCACACAAACAAGGGCAAATGGGGTTCCTAAGGACAAAAACAAATGCAAATGTGGTTCATAAGCACAAGATCACTAGCAAAACAGGTTGTTAAGAACACAGACCACGCCAATTGAGGTTGTTAACTACACAAACAAATACAAATGAGGTTCCTAAGCACAGGAACAAATGCAAATGAGCCTCATAAGCACAAGATCAAGGGCAAATTACATTGCAATGCGCAAGAACAATGAGAAACGAGGTTGTTAAGCACAAGAACAAGGGCAAAAGATGTTAAGATGCATATGAACAACAACAATTAAGGTTGTCAAGCTCCCAAACCAGGGCAAATGAGGTCCCTAAGAACAAGAACAAATGCAAATGAGATTCATAAACACAAGATCAAGGGCAAAAGAGGTTGTTAAGGACACAAACAATGCCAATTGAAGTTGTTAAGGACACAAACAACGCCAATTGAGGTTGTTAAGCATTTAAATAAGGGCAAATGAGGTTCCTAAGCACAAGAACAAATGCAAATGAGGTTCATAAGCATAAGATCAAGGACAAAAGAGGTCGTTAAGCACACAAACAAGGGCAAATGAGGATCCTAAGCAGAAGAACAAATGCAAATGAGGTTCATAAGCACAAGATCAAGGGCATATTATGTTCCAATGCACAAGAACAATGACAAATAGGTTGTTAAGCATAAGAACAAGTATCAATGATGTTGCTAAGAACAAGAAAAAGGGCAAAAGTGTTTAAGAAGCATATGAACAACGACAATTGAGGTTGTTACGTACCCGAACATGGGCAAATGAGGTCCCTAAGCACAAGAACAAATGCAAATGAGCTTCATAAGCACATGATCAAGAGCAAAAGAGGTTGTGAACCACATGAACAACGCCAATTGAGGTTGTTAAGCACGCGAAAAACGCCAATTAAGGTTGTTAAGCACTCAAACAAGGGCAAATGAGGTTACTAAGAACAAGAACAAATGCAAATGAGGTTCATAAGCACAAAAACACGGGAAAAAGAGGTTGTTAATCACACAAACAACGCCAATTGAGATTGAAGTACACAAAAAAATGAAAAATAAGATTCCTAAGCACAAGAACAAATGCAAATGAGATTTATAAGCACAAGATCAATGGGAAATTAGGTTGCAATACGCAATAACAACGACAAATGAGATTGTTAAGATTAAGAACTAGTGTAAATGATGTTGCTAAGCACAAGAACAAGGGTAAAAGAGGTTAAGAAGCATATGAACAATGAGAATTGAGGTTGTTAAGCACCCGAACAAGGACAAATGAGGTTTTCAAGCACAAGAACAAATGCAAATGAGGTTCATAAGCACATGATCAAGGGCAAAAGAGGTTGTTAACGACACAAACAACGCCAGTTGAGATTGTTCAGTACACAAACAAGGGAAAATGACGTTCCTAAGCACAAGAATAAATGCAAATGAGGTTCATAAGCACAAGATCAAAGGCAAAAGAGGTTGTTAAGCACACGAGCAACGCCAATTGAAGTTGTTAAGCACAAACAAGGGCAATTGTGGTTCCTAAGCACATGAACAAATGCAAATGAGCTTCATAAGCACAAGATCAGGGGCATATTATGTTGCAATGCACAAGAACAACGACAAATGTGGTTGTCAAGGATAAGAACAAGTGTAAATGATGTTTTAAGCACACAAACAAATGCAAATTAGGTTCTTAAGTACAAAACCAAATGCAAATGAGGTTCATAAGCACAAGATCAAGGGCAAAAAAAGTTAAGAAGCATATGAACAACGACAATTGAGGTTGTTAAGCACATGAACAAGGACAAATTAGGTTTCTAATCACAAGAAGAAATGCAAATGGGGTTCATAAGCACATGATCAATGGCAAAAGTGGTTCTTAAGCACGCAAACAATGCCAATTATGGTTGTCAACCACACAAACATGGGCAAATAAGGTTCCTAAGCAAAAGAACAAATGCTAATGAGCTTCACAAGCACAAGATCAAGGGCAAATTATATTGCAATGCGCAAGAACAACGAGAAATGAGGTTGTTAAGCACAAGAACAAGGGCAAAAGATGTTAAGAAGCATATGGACAACGACAATTAAGGTTGTTAAGCTCTCGAACAAGGGCAAATGAGGTCCCTGCACAAGAACAAATGCAAATGAGGTTGATAAGCACAAGATCATGGGCAAAAGAGGTTGTTAAGGACACGAACAATGCCAATTGAAGTTGTTAAGGACACAAACAACGCCAATTGTGGTTGTTAAGCACTCAAACAAGAGCAGAAGACATTTTAGAAGCATACGAACAACGACAATTGAGGCTGTTAAGTACACAAACAAGGGCAAATAAGATTCCTAAGTACAAGAACAAATGCATATGAGCTTCATAAGCACAAGATCAATCGCAAATTATGTTGCAATACGCAAGAACAACGACAAATGAGATTGTTAAAAATAAGACCTTGTGTAAATGATGTTGCTAAGAACAAGAAAAAAGGTAAGAGAGGTTAAGAAGCATATGAACAATGAGAATTGAGGTTGTTAAGCATCCAACAAGGACAAATGAGTTTCCTAAGGACAAGAACAAATGTAAATAAACACATGGTCAAGGGCAAAATAGGTTGTTAAGGACACGAACAACGCCAGTTGAGATTGTTCAGTACACAAACAAGGGCAATTGAGGTTCCTAAGCACAAGAACAAATTCAAATGAGCTTCATAAGCATAGGATAAAGGGCAAAAGAAGTTGTTAAGGACACGAACAATGCCAATTGAAGTTGTTAAGGACACAAACAACGCTAATTGAGGTTGTTAAGCACTCAAACAAGGGCAAATGAGGTTCCTAAGCACAAGAACAAATGCAAATGAGGTTTATAAGCATAAGAACAAGGACAAAAGAGGTTGTTAAGCACACAAACAAGGGCAAATGAGGTTCCTAAGCACAAGAACAAATGCAAATGAGCTTCATAATCACAAGATCAAGGGCATATTATGTTGCAATGCACAAGAACAATAACAAATGAGGTTGTTAAGCATAAGAACAAGTGTAAATGATGTTGCTAAGCACAAGAAAAAAGGCAAAAGTGGTTGTGAAGCATATGATAACGACAATTGTGGTTGTTAAGTACCCGAACATGGGCCAATGAGGTCCCGAAGCACAAGAACAAATGAAAATGAGGTTCCTCAGGACAAGAACAAATGCAAATGCGGTTCATAAGCACAAGATCAAGGGCAAAAGAGGTTGTTAAGCACATGAACAACGCCAATTGAGGTTGTTAAGCACTCAAACAATGACAAATGAGGTTCCTAAGCACAAGAACAAATGCAAATGAGGTTCATAAGCACAAGATCACGGGAAAAAGAGGTTGTTAAGCACACAAACAACGTCAATTGAGGTTGTTAAGTACACAAACAAGGGCAAATGAGATTCCTAAGCACAAGATCAATGGCAAATTATGTTGCAGTTCGCAAGAACAACAAGAAATGAGATTGTTAAGCAAAAGAACTAGTGTAAATGATGTTGCTAAGCACAAGAACAAGGGTAAAAGAGGTTAAGAATCATATGAATAATGAGAATTGAGGTTGTTAACAACCCGAACAAGGACAAATGAGGTTCCTAAGCACAAGAACAAATGCAAATGAGCTTCATATGCACAAGATCAAGGGCAAAAGAGGTTGTTAAGGACACGAACAACACCAGTTGAGATTTTTCAGTACACAAACAAGGGAAAATGAGGTTCCTAACCACAAGAATGAATGCAAATGAGGTTCATAAGCACAAGATCAAGGGCAAAGGAGGTTGTTAAGCACATGAACAATGCCAATTGAGGTTGTTAAGCACACGAACAACGCCAATTGTGGTAATTAAGGACTCAAACAAGTGCAAATGAGGTTCCTAAGCACCAGAACAAATGCAAATGAGGTTCATAAGCACAAGATCAAGAGCAAAAGAGGTTGTTAAGGACACGAACAACGCCAATTGAAGTTGTTAAAGACACGAACAATGCCAATTTAGGTTGTTAAGCACTCAAATAAGGGCAAATGAGATTCCTAAGCACAAGAACAAATGTAAATGAGCTTCATAAGCACAAGATCAAGGACAAAAGAGGTTGTTAAGCACACAAACAAGGGCAAATGAGGTTCCTAAGCACAACAACAAATGGAAATGAGCTTCATAAGCACAAGATCATTGGCAAATTCGGTTGCAATGCACAAGAATAAGGAGAAATGAGGTTGTTAAGCACAAGAATAAGGGCAAAAGATGTTAAGAAGCATATGATCAACGACAATTAAGGTTGTTAAGCTCCCGAACAACGGCAAATGAGGTCCCTAAGCACAAAAACAAATGCAAATGACGTTCATATGCACAAGATCAAGGGCAAAAGAGGTTGTTAAGGACACGAACAATTCCAATTGAAGTTATTAAGGACACAAACAACGCCAATTGAGGTTGTTGAGCACTCAAACAAGGCAAAAAGTGATTAAGAAGCATATGAACAACGACAATTGAGGTTGTCAAGCACACGAATAAGGGCAAATGAGGTTCCTCAGAACAAGAACAAATGCAAATGAGATTCATAAGCACAATATCAGGGGCAAAAGACGTTGTTAAGCACACAAACAAAGCCAATTGAGGTTGTTAAGTACACAAACAAGGGCAAATGAGATTCCTAAGCACAAAAACAAATGCTAATAAGCTTCATAAGCACAAGATCAAGTGCATATTATGTTGAAATGCACAAGAACAACGACAAATGAGGTTGTCAAGGATAAGAACAAGTGTAAATGATGTTGTTAAGCACACGAACAAGGACAAATGAGGTTCCTAAGTACAAGAACAAATGCAAATGAGATATGTAACCACAAGATCAATGGCAAAAGAGGTTGTTAAGCAGACAAAGAATGGCAAATGGGGTTCCAAAGCACAAGAACAAATGCAAATGAGGTTCATAAGCACAAGATCATGGGCAAATTATCTTGCAATGCGCAAGAACAACGACAATTAAGGTTGTTAAGCTCCCGAACAACGACAAATGAGGTCCCTAAGCAAAAGAACAAATGCAAATGAGGTTCATAAGCACAAGATCAAGGGCAAAAGAGGTTGTTAAGAATACGAACAATGCTAATTGAAGTTGTTAAGGACACAAACAACGCCAATTGAGGTTGTTAAGCACTCAGACAAGGGCAAATGAGGTTCCTAAGCACAAGAACAAATGCAAATGAGATTCATAATCATAAGATCTAGGACAAAAGAGGTTGTTAAGCACACAAACAAGGGCACATGAAGTTCCTAAGCTCAAGAACAAATGCAAATGAGCTTCATAAGCACAAGATCAAGGACATATTATATTGCAATGCACAAGAACAATGACAAATGAGGTTGTTAAGCAGAAGAACAAGTGTAAATGATGTTGCTAAGCACAAGAACAAGGGCAAAAGTGGTTAAGAAGCATATGAACAACGACAATTGAGGTTGTTAAGTACCCGCACAAGGACAAATGAGGTCCGCACAAGAACAAATGAAAATAAGGTTCCCAAGCACAAGAACAAATGCAAATGCGGTTCATAAGCACAAGATCAAGGGCAAAAGAGGTTGTTAAGCACATGAACAACGTCAATTGAGGTTGTTAAGCACCCGAACAACGCCAATTGTGGTTCTTAAGCACACAAACAAGCGCAAATGAGGTTCCTAAGCATAAGAACAAATGCAAATGAGCTTCATAAGTACAAGATCAAGGGCATATTATGTTGCAATGCACAAGAACAATAACAAATGAGGTTGTTAAACATAAGAACAAAGTGTAAATGATATTACTAAGCACAAGAACAAGGGCAAAAGAAAGAAGCATATGAACAACGACAATTGAGGTTGTTAAGTACGCGAACAAGGGCAAATGAGGCCCCGAAGCACAAGAACAAATGAAAATGAGGTTCCTAAGCACAAGAACAAATGCTAATGAGCTGCATAGCACAAGATCAATGGCAAAAGAGATTGCTAAGCACATGAACAACGCCATTTGAGGTTGTTAAGCACACGAACAAGTGCAAATGAGGTTCCTAAGCACAAGCACAAGGGCAAATGAGGTTCCTACGCACAAGAACATATGCAAATGAGGTTCATAAGCACAATAACAAATGCAAATGAGCTTGATATGTACAATATCAAGGTCATGTTATGTTGCAATGCACAAGAACAACAACAAATGAGGTTGTTAAGCATAAGAACAAGTGTAAATGATATTGCTAAGCACAAGAACAAGGGTAAAAGAGGATAAGAAGCATATGAACAACGACAATTGAGGTTCTTAAGTACCCGAACAAGGGCAATGGAGGTTGTTAAGCACACAAACGAGGGCAATTGAAGTTCCTAAGCACAAGAACAAATTCAAATGAGCTTCATAAGCACAAGGTCAAGGGCATATTATGTTGAAATGCATAAGAACAACGACAAATGAGGTTGTCAAGGATAAGAACAAGTGTAAATGATGTTGTTAAGCACACGAAGAATGGCATATGAGGTTCCTAAGTACAAGAACAAATGCAAATGAGGTTCATAAGCACAAGATCAAGGGCAAAAGAGGTTGTTAAGCATAGAACAACTCCAATTTAGGTTGTTAAGTACACAAAAAAGGGCAAATGGGGTTCCTAAGCAGAAGAACAAATGCAAATGAGGTTCATAAGCACAAGATCATGGGCAAAACAGGTTTTTAAGAACACAAACAACGCCAATTGAGGTTGTCAACTTCACAAACAAAGGCAAATGAGGTTCCTAAGCACAAGAACAAATACAAATGAGCTTCATAAGCACAAGATCAAGGGCAAATTATGTTGCAATTCGCAATAACAACGAGAAATGAGGTTGTTAAGCATAAGAACAAGTGTAAAAGATGTTGCCAACCACAAGAACAAGGGAAAAAGGGTTAAGATGCATATTAATAACAACAATTGACTTCTTCAAAAAAAAAAATAATAACGACAATTGAAGTTGTTAAGATGCAAGTGACATTCATCAGCACAAGTTCAAGGGCAAATTATGTTGCAAAGCACAAGAACAACAACAAATGAGGTTATTAAGCACAAGAAAAGTATAAATGATGTTGCTAAGCACGAGAACAAGGGAAAAGGAGGCTAAGAAGCATATTCACAACAACAATTGAGGTTCCTAAGTACAAGAGCAAATGCAAATGAGGTTCATCAGTACAAGATCAAGGGCAAAAGAGGTTGTTAAGCACATAAACAAGGGTAAATGTGGTTCTTAAGGACAAGAATAAATACAAATGAGGTTCATAAGCACAAGATCAAGGGCAAAGGAGGTTGTTAAGCACACGAACAACACTAATTTAGATTGTTCAGTACACAAACAAGGAAAAATGAGGTTCCTAAGCACAAGAACAAATACAAATGAGGTTCATATGCACAAGATCAAGAGCAAATTATGTTGCAATGCACAACAACAACGAAAATGAGGTTGTTAAGCACAATAACAAGTGTAAATGATGTTGCTAATCTCCAGAACACGGGCAAAAGAGGTTAAGAAGCATATGAACAACGACAATTGTGGTTGTTAAGCACAAGAACAAGGGCAAATGATGTTCCTAAGCACAAGAAGAAATACAAATGAGGTTCATAAGCACAAGATCAATGGCAAAAGTAGTTGTTAAGTACACGAACAACGCCAATTAAGGTTGTCAAGCACACAAACAAGGGCAAATGAGGTTCCTAAGCACAAGAACAAATGCAAATGAGCTTTCTATGCCCAAGATCAAGGACAAATTATGTTGTAAAGCGCAAGAACAACGACCAATGAGGTTATTAATCATAAAAACAAGTATAAATGATGTTGCTAAGGACAAGATCAAGGGAATAAGAGCTTAATAAGCATATGAACAACGACAATTGACGTTGTTAAGCACACAAACTAGGGCAATTGAGGTTCCTAAGCACAAGAACAAATGCAAATGTGCTTCATAAGCACAAGATCAAGGGCATATTATGTTGGCACAAGAACAACGACAAATGAGGTTGCCAACGATAAGAACAAGTGTAAATGATGTTGTTAAGCACACGAACAAAGGCAAATGAGGTTCCTAAGTACAAGAACAAATGCAAATGAGGTTCATAAGCACAAGATCACGGGCAAAACATGTTGTTAAGAACACAAACAACACCAATTGAGGTTATTAAATACACAAACAAAGGCAAATGAGGTTCCTCAGCACAAGAACAAGTGAGCTTCACAAGCACAAGATCAAGGGCAAATTATGTTGCAATGCACAAGAACAACGAGAAATGAGGTTGTTAAGCACAAGAACAATGGCAAAAGATGTTAAGAAGCATATGAACAACGACAATTAAGGTTGTTAAGCTCCCGAACAAGGGCAAATGAGGTCCCTAAGCACAAGATCATTTCAAATGAGGTTCATAAGCACAGGATCAAGGACAAAAGAGGTTGTTAAGAACACCAACAATGCCAGTTGAAGTTGTTAAGGACACAAACAACGCCAATTGAGGTTGTTAAGCACTCAAACAAGGGCAAATGATGTTCCTAAGCACAAGAACAAATGCAAATGAGGTTCATAAGCATAAGATCAAGGACAAAAGAGGTTGTTAAGCACAGAAACAAGGGCAAATGAGGTTCCTAAGCACAAGAACAAATGCAAATGAGCTTCATTAGCACAAGATCAAGGGCATATTATGTTTCAATGCACATGAGCAACGACAAATGAGGTTCTTAAGCATAATAACAAGGGTAAATGATGTTGCTAAGCACAAGAACAAGGGCAAAGTGGTTAAGAAGTATATGAACAACGACAATTGAGGTTGTTAAGTACCCGAACAAGGGCAAATGAGGTCCCCAAGCACAAGAACAAATGAAAATTAGGTTCCTAAGCACAAGAACAAATGCAAATGAGCTTCATAAGCACAAAATCAAGGGCAAAAGAGGTTGTTAAGCACTTGAACAACGCCAATTGAGGTTGTCAAGCACAAGAACAACGCCAATTGAGGTTGTTAAGCACTCAAACAAGGGCAAATGAGGTTCCTAAGAACAAGAACAAATACAAATGAGGTTCATAAGCACAGGATCAAAGGCAAAAGAGGTTGTTAAGCACACAAACAACGCCAATTGAGATTGTTAAGCACACTGACAAGGGCAAATGAGGTTCCTAAAAACAAGAACAAATGCAAATGAGGTTCATAAGAACAAGATCAAGGGCAAATTATGCTGCCATGCGCAAGAACAACAACAAATGAGGTTGTTAAGCACAACAACAAGTCTAAGTGATGTTTCTAAGCACAAGAACAAGGACAAAAGAGATTAAGAAGCATATGAAAAACGACAATTGAGGTTGTTAAGGACACGAACAAATGCAAATGAGGTTCCTAAGCACAAGAACAAATACAAATGAGGTTTCTAAGCACAAGATCAAGGGCAAATTATGTTGCAAAGTGCGAGAATAAGAATAAATGAGGTTGTTAAGCACAAGAACAAGTGTAAATAATGTTGCTAAGCACAAGAACAACTGCAAAAGAGGCTAAGAAGCATATTAACAACGACCATTGTGGTAGCAACGACCATTGTGGTTGTTAAGCACACTAACCAGGGCAAATGAGGTTCCTAAGCACAAGAACAATTGCAAATGAGGTTCATCAGCACAAGATCAACAGCAAAAGAGGTTGTTAAGCACATAAACAAGGGCAAATGAGATTCCTAAGCACAAGAACAAATACAAATGAGGTTCATAAGCAACCTCATAAGCACCAGATAAAGGGCAAATTATGTTGCAAAGCGCAAGAACAACGACAAATGAAGTTGTTAAGCATAAGAACAAGTGTAAATGATGTTGCCAAGCACAAGAACAAGGGCAAAAGAGGTTAAGATGCATATTAATAACGACAATTGACTTCTTCAAAAAAAAATTAACGACAATTGAGGTTGTTAAGATGCAAGTGAGATTCATAAGCACAAGATCAAGGGCAAATTATGTTGCAAAGCACAAGAACAACAACAAATGAGGTTGTTAAGTACACGAATAACGCCAATTGAGATTCTTAAGCACACAAATATGGGAAAATGAGGTTCCTAAGCAGAAGAACAAATGCAAATGAGGTTCACAAGCACAAGATCAAGGGTAAATTATGTTGCAAACCGCAAGAACAACGAGAAATGAAGTTGTTAAGCACTAGATCAAGTGTAAATGATGTTGCCAAGCACAAGAACATGGGTAAACGATGTTTAAAAGCATATTAACAACGACCTGAGGTTGTGCACACGAACAATTGCAAATGAGGTTCCTAAGCACAAGAACAAATGCAAATGATGCTCATAAGGACAAGATCAAGGCCAAAAGAGATTCTTAAGCACACGAACAAGGGCAAATGAGGTTCCTAAGCACAATAACAAATGCAAATGAGAATTATAAGCACAAGATCAAGGGAAAAAGAGGTTGTTACGCACACAAACAACAGCAATTGAGGTTGTTAAGCGCACAAACAAAGGCAAATGAGGTTCCTAAGCACAAGAAGAAATGCAAATAAGGTTCATCAGCACAAGATCAAGGGCAAAAGAGGTTGTTAAGCATATGAACAACGACAATTGAGATTGTTAAGCACACTAACAAGGGTAAATGAGGTTCCTAAGCACAAGAACAAATACAAATGAGGTTCATAAGTACAAGATCAAGGGCAAATTATGTTGCAAAGCGGAAGAACAACCTCCTTTGCCCTTGATCTTGTGATTATCAAGCTCATTTGCATTTGTTCTTGTGCTTAGGAACCTCATTTTCATTTGTTCTGGTGCTTAGAGACCTCATTTGCCCTTGTTCAGGTATTTAACAACCTCAATTGTCATTGTTCATATGCTTCAACCTCTTTTGCCCTTGTTCTTGTGCTTAGCAATATCATTTACACTTATTCTTATGCTTAACAACCTAATTTATTGTTTTTCTTGTGCATTGCAACATAATATGCCCTTGATCTTGTGCTTGTGAACCTCATTTGTATCTGTTCTTGTGCTTAGGAACCTCATTTGCCCTTGTTCGTGCGCTTAACAACCTCAATTGGTGTTGTTTGTGTGCTTACCAACCTCTTTTTCCCTTGATCATGTGCTTATGAATCTCATTTGCATTTGTTCTTGTCCTTAAGAACCTCATTTGTCGTTGTTTGTGTGCTTAACAATCTCTTTTGCCCTTGATCTTGTGCTTATGAACATCATTTGCCCTTGTTCGTGTGCTTAACAACAACCTCAATTGTCGTTGTTAATATGTTTCTTAACCTCTTTTGCCCTTGTTCTTGTGCTTGGCAACATCATTTACACTTGTTCTAGTGCTTAACAACTTCATTTGTCGTTGTTCTTGCGGTTTGCAACATAATTTGCCCTTGATCTTGTGCTTATCACCCTTATTTGTATTTGTTATTCTGCTTAGGAGCCCCGTTTTTCCTTATTTGTTTGCTTAACAATCTCTATTGGCGTTATTCGTGTACTTGACAACCTCTTTTGCCCTTGATATTGTGCTGATGAACCTCATTTGCATTTGTTCTTGTGCTTAGGAACCTCATTTGCCCTTGTTCGTGTTCTTAACAACCTCAATTGTCGTTATTCATATGCGTATTAAGCTCTTCTTTCCTTGTTCTTGTCCATAGCAACATCATTTATACTTGTTTTTATGGTTAATAACCTCATTTGTCGTTGTTCTTGTGATTTGAAACATAATCTGTCCTTGATCTTGTGCTTATAAAGCTCATTTGCATTTGTTCTTGTGCTTAGGAACCTCATTTGCCCATGTTTGTGTGGTTGACAACCATAATTGGCATTGTTTGCGTGCTTAAGAACCACTTTTGCCATTGATCATGTGCTTATGAACCCCATTTGCATTTCTTCTTGTGCTTAGAAACCTAATTTGTCATTGTTCATGTGCTTAACAACCTCAATTGTCGTTGTTCATATGCTTCTTAACTTTTTTTGCCCTTGTTCTTGTGCTTAGCAACATCATTTACACTAATTATTGTGCTTAACAACGTCATTTCTCGTTGTTCTTGCACTTTGCAACATAATTTGCTTTTGATCTTGTGGTTATGAAGCTAATTTGCATTTGTTCTTGTGCTTAGGAACCTCATTTGCCCTTGTTTTTGTGCTTAACAACCTCAATTGGCATTGTTTGTGTGCTTAACAA
The DNA here is from genome assembly GCA_024447775.1 of Carex cristatella. NCBI lineage: Eukaryota > Viridiplantae > Streptophyta > Magnoliopsida > Poales > Cyperaceae > Carex > Carex cristatella. Next base: position 7,798,557 of record JAJHPF010000018.1, read on the forward strand.
CCTCTTTTGCCCTTGATATTGTGCTTATCAATCTCATTTGCATTTGTTCTTGTGCTTAGGAACCTCATTTGCCCTTGTTCGTGTGCTTAACAGCTTCAATTGGCGTGGTTCATATGCTTCTTAATCTCTTTTGCCCTTGTTATTCTGCTTAACTACCTCGTTTGCCGTTGGTCTTGTGCATTGCAACATAATTTGTCATTGATCTTATGCTTATGAACCTCATTTGTATTTCTTATTGTGCTTAGGAACCTCATTTACCCTTGTTTACGTGCTTAACAACCTCTTTTGCCCTTGATCTTGTGCTGATTAACCTCATTTTTATTTGTTATTGTACTTAGGAACCTCATTTGCCCTTGTCTGTGTGCTTAACAACCTCAATTGTTGTTGTTAATATGCTTCTTAGCCTCTTTTGCCCTTGTTCTTGTGCTTAGCAACATCATTTACACTTATTCTTGTGCTTAACAACCTCATTTGTTGTTGTTCTTGCGCTTTGCAACATAATTTGCCCTTGATCTTGTGCTTATGAATCTCATTTGTATTTGTTCTTGTACTTAGGAATCTCATTTGTCCTTGTTTGTGTGCTTAACAACCTCTTTTGCCCTTAATATTGTGCTTATGAACCTCATTTGCATTTGTTCTTGAGCTTAGAAACATCATTTACACTTGTTGTTGTGCTTAACAACTTCATTGTCATTGTTCTTGCGCTTTGCAACATAATTTACCCTTGATCTTGTTCTTATGAACCTCATTTGCATTTGTTCTTATGCTTAGGAACCTCATTTGCCCTTGTTAATACGTTTAACAATTTCAATTGGCGTTGTTCGTGTACTTAAGAACTTCTTTTGACCTTGATCTTGTGCTGTTGAACCTCATTTGCCTTTGTTCTTGTGCTTAGGAATCTCATTTGCCCTTGTTCGTGTACTTAACAACCTCAATTGTCATTGTTAATATGTTTTTTAACCACTTTTGCCCTTGTTCTTGTACTTGGCAACATCATTTACACTTGTTCTTGTCCTTAACAACTTCATTTGTTGTTGTTCTTCCGCTTTGCAACATAATTTGCCCTGTATATTGTGCTCATGAACTTCATTTGCATTTTTTCTTGTGCTTAGGAACCTCATTTGCTCTTGTTAGTGTGCTTAACAATCTCAATTGTCGTTCTTCATTTGCTTAACAACCACATTTGCCCTTGTTCGTGTGCTTAACAATCTCAATTGTCTTTTTTTCATATGTTTCTTAACCTCTTTTGTCATTGTTCTTGTGCTTAGCAACATCATTTACACTTATTCTTGTGCTTAACAACCTTATGTGTCGTTGTTCTTGCACTTCGCAACATAATTTGCCCTTGATCTTTTGCTTATGAACCTCATTTGTATTTATTCTTGTGCTTAGGAACCTCATTTGACCTTGTTTGTGTGCTTAAGAACCTCTTTTACCCTTGATCTTGTGCTTATGAATCTCATTTGCATTTGTCATTGTGCTTAGGGGCCGCATTTTCCCTTGTTTGTGTGCTTAACAACCTGAATTGTTGTTGTTAATATGCTTCTTAACCTCTTTTGTCATTGTTCCTGTGCTTGGCAACATCATTTACACTTGTTCTTGTGCTTAACAACTTCATTTGTCGTTGTTCTTGCGCTTTGCAACATAATTTGCCCTTGATCTTGTGCATATGAATCTCATTTGCATTTGTTCTTGTGCTTAGGAATCTCATTTGTCCTTATTAGTGTGCTTAACAATCTCTATCGGCGTTGTTCATATGCTTAACGACCTCTTTTGCCCTAGATCTTATGCTTATGAACCTCATTAGCATTTGTTCTTGTGCTTAGGAGCCTCATTTGCCCTTGTTCGTGTGCTTAACAACCTCATTTGTCATTTTTCATATGCATCTGAACCTCTTTTGCCCTTGTTCTTGTGCTTAGCAAAATCATTTACACTTGTTCTTCTGCTTAACAACCTCATTTATCGTTGTTTTTGCGCTTTGCAACATACTTTTCCCATGATCTTGTGCTTATGAACTTCATTTGCATTTATTTTTGTGCTTAGGAACCTCATTTTTCCTTGTTTGTGTGCCTAACAATCTCAATTGGTGTTGTTCATGTAATTAACAACCTCTTTTGCCCTTAATATTGTGCTTATGAACCTCATTTGCATTTGTTCTTATGCTTAGGAACCTCATTTGCTTTTGTTCATCTGCTTAAGAACCTCAATTGTCGTTGTTCATATGCTTCTTAACTTCTTTTGCCCTTGTTCTTGTGCTTTGCAACATAATTTACACTTGTTCTTGTACTAAACAACCTCATTTGTCATTGTTTTTGCACTTTGCAATACCATTTGTCCTTCGTCTTGTGCTTATGACATCATTTGCATTTGTTATTGCGCTTACGAACCTCATTTTCCCTTGTTTGTGTACTAAAAAATCTCCATTGGCGTTGTTCGTGTACTTAACAACCTCTTTTGCCCTTGATATTGTGCTTATGAACCTCATTGGCATTTGTTCTTGTGCTTAGGATCCTCATTTGTTTTTATTCGTGTGCTTAACAACCTCAATTGTCGTTGTTCATACGCTTCTTAACCTCTTTTGCCCTTGTTCTTGTGCTTAACAACCTTATTTGTCATTGTTCTTGCGCTTTGTAACATAATTTTTCCTTGATCTAGTACTTATGAAGCTCATTTGCATTTGTTCTTGTACTTAGGAATCTCATTTTCCCTTGTTTGTGTGCTTAATAACTTCAATTGGCATTGTTCGTGTGCTTAACAACCTCAATTGGTGTTGTTCGTATGCTTAACAACCTCTTTGGCCCTTGATCTTGTGCTTATGAACCTCATTTGCATTTGTTCTTGTCCTTAGGAACCTCATTTTCCCTTGTTCGTGGGCTTAACAACCTCAATTGTTGTTTGTCATATGTTTCTTCAACTCTTTTGCCCTTGTTCTTGTGCTTAGCAACATCATTTACACTTGTTCTTGTGCTTAAGAACCTCATGTGTCGTTGTTCTTGCGCTTTGCAACATAATTTATCCTTGATCTTCTGCTTATGAACCTCATTTGCATTTGTTCTTCTACTTAGAAACCTCGTTTTCCCTTGTTCGTGTGCTTAATAACCTCAATTGTCGTTGTTAATATGCTTTTTAACCTCTTTTGTCCTTGTTCTTCTGCTTAGCAACATCATTTACACTTGTTCTTGTGCTTAACAACCTCAATTGTTGTTACTCTTGCACTTTGCAATATAACCTGCCCTTAATCTTGTTCTTATGAACCTCATTTGCATTTGTTCTTGTGCTTAGGAACCTCATTTTCCCTTGTTAGTATGCTTAACAATCTCAATTGGTGTTGTTCGTTTGCTTAACAATCTTTTTTTCCCTTGATATTGTGTTTTTGAGCCTCATTTGCATTTGTTCTTGTGCTTAGGAACCTCATTTTCCCGTGTTTGTCTACTGAACCATCGAAATTGGCGTTGTTCGTGTGCTTAACAACCTCTTTTGGTCTTAATCTTGTGCTGATGAACATCATTTGTATTTGTTTTTGTGCTTAGGAACCTCATTTGCCCTTGTTTGTGTGCTTAACAACCTCTTTTACCCATGATATTATGGTTATGAACCTCATTTGCAATTGTTCTTGTGCTTAGTAATCTCATTTGTCCTTTTTCGTGTGCTTAATAACCTCAATTGTTGTTGTTAATATGCTTCTTAGCCTCTTTTGCCCTTGTTCTTGTGCTTCGCAACATCATTTACACTTGTTCTTGTGCTTAACAATCTCAATTGTTGTTGTTCTTGCGCTTTGCAACATAATTTGTCCTTAATCTTTTGTTTACGAACCTCATTTGCATTTGTTCTTGTGCTTAGGAACCTCATTTGCCCTTGTTAGTATGCTTAACAATCTCAATTGGCGTTGTTCGTTTGCTTAACAACCTCTTTTTCCCTTGATATTGTGCTTCTGAGCCTCATTTGCATTTGTTCTTGTGCTTAGGAACCCCCTTCACCCTTGTTCGTGTGCTTAACAGCCTCAATCGTCGTTGTTCTTGTGCTTCTTTTGCCCTTGATTTTGTCCTTATAAACCTCATTTGCATTTGTTCTTGTGCTTGGGAACCTAATTTACCCTTGTTCATCTGCTTAAGATCCTCAATTGTCGTTGTTCATATACTTCCTAACCTCTTTTGCTCTTGTTCTTGTGTTAGCAACATCATTTACACTTGTTCTTGTGCTTAACAACCTCTTTTGTCGTTGTTCTTGAGCTTTGCAACAAAATTTACCCTTGATCTTGTGCTTATGAACCTCATTTTTTTGTGCTTAGGAACCTCATTTGCCCTTGTTCGTGTGCTTAGCAATCTCAATTGACGTTGTTCATGTACTTAACAACCTCTTTTGCCCTTAATCTTGTCCTTATGAACCTCATTTGCATTTGTTCTTATGCTTAGGAACTTGATTTGCCCTTGTTTGTGTGCTTAACAACCTCAATTGTCGTTGTTCATATGTTTCTTAACCTCTTTCGCCCTTGTTCTTGTGCTTAGCAACATCATTTACACTTGTTCTTGTGCTTAACAACCTCATTTGTCGTTGTTCTTGCGCTTTGCAACATAATTTGCCCTTGATCTTGTGCTTATGAACCTCATTTGCATTTGTTCTTGTGCTTAGGAACCTCATTTTCCCCTATTTGTGTGCTTAACAATCTCAATTAGCGTTATACGTGTACTTAACAACCTCATTTGCCCTGATGGTGTGCTTAACAACCTCAATTGTCGTTGTTAATTTGCTTATTAACCTCTTTTGCCCTTGTTCTTGTGCTTAGCAACATCATTTACACTTGTTCTTGTACTTAACAACCTCATTTGTTGTTGTTCTTGCGCTTTGCAACATAATTGTTCTTGTGCTTATTAACCTCATTTGCCCTTGATGTTGTTCTGATGAAACTCGTTTGCATTCGTTCTTGTGCTTAGCAACATCATTTGCCCTTGTTCGTGTGCTTAGCAACCTCAATTGTCATTTTTTATACGCTTCTTAACCTCTTTTTGCTCTTGTTCTTGTGCTTAGCAACATCATTTACACTTGTTCTTGTGCTTAACAACCTCATGTGTCATTGTTCTTGCGCTTTGCAACACAATTTGCCCTTGATCTTGTGCTTATAAAGCACATGTGCTTAGGAACCTCATGTGTCATTGTTATTGTGCTTAGGACATCACTTGCCCTTGTTTGTGTGCTTAACAACCTCAATTGGCATTGTTCGTGCGCTTAACAACCTCAATTGGTGTTGTTTGTGAGCTTAACAACCTCTTTTGCCCTTGTTCTTGGGCTTATGAATCTCATTTGCATTTGTTTTTATGCTTAACAACCTCAATTGTGGTTATTCATATGCTTCTTAACCTCATTTGTCCTCGTTCTTGTGCTTAGCAACATCATTTACACTTGTTATTGTGCTTAACAACCTGATGTATCGTTGTTCTTGCGCTTTGCAACATAATTTGCCCTTGATCTTGTGCTTATAAACCACATTTGCATTTGTTCTTATGCTTAGGAACCTCATTTGCCCTTGTTAGTGAGCTTAACAACCTCAATTGGTGTTGTTCATGTGCTTGACAACCTCTTTTGCCCTTGATTTTGTCCTTATGAACCTCATTTGCATTTGTTCTTGTGCTTAGGAACCTCAATTCCCCTTGTTCGTGTGCTTAACAACCAATTGTGGTTGTTCATATGCTTCTTCACCTCATTTGCCCTCGTTCTTGTGCTTTGCAACATCATTTACACTTGTTCTTGTGCTTAACTACCTCATGTGTCGTTGTTCTTACGCTTTGCAACATAATTTCCCCTTGATCTTGTGCCTATGAACCTCATTTGCATTTGTTCTTTTGCTTAGGAACCTCGTTTTCTCTTATTTGTGTGCTTAATAATCTCAATTAGCGTTATTCGTGTAGTTAACAACTTCTTTTGCTCTTGATATTGTGCTGATGAACCTCATTTGCATTTGTTCTTGTGCTTGGGAACCTCATTTGCCCTGTTCGTGTGCTTAACAACCTCAATTGTCGTTGTTAATATCCTTCCTAACCTCTTTTGTCATTGTTCTTGTGCTTAGCAACATCATTTAAACTTGTTCTTATGCTTAACAACCTCATTTTTCGTTGTTCTTGCGCTTTCCAACATAATTTGCCCTTGATCTTGTGCTTATGAACCTCATTTGCATTTGTTCTTGTGCTTAGAAACCTCATTTGTCCTTGTTAGTGTGCTTAACAATCTCAATTGGTGTTGGTCGTATGCTTAACAACCTCTTTTGCCCTTGATCTTGTGCTGATGAACCTCATTTGCAGTTGTTCTTGTGCTTAGGAACCTCATTTGCCCTTGTCCGTGTGCTTAACAACCTCAATTGTCGTTTTTCATATGCTTCTTAACCTCTTTTGCCCTTGTTCTTGTGCTTAGCAACATCATTTACACTTGTTCTTGTGCTTAACAATCTCATGTGTCGTTTTTCATGCGCTTTGCAACATAATTTGTCCTTGATCTTGTGCAAGCTCATTTGCATTTGTTCTTATGCTTAGGAACCTCATTTGCCCTTGTTTGGGTGCTTAACAACCTCAATTGGCGTTGTTCCTGTACTTAACAACCTCAATTGGCGTTGTTTGTGTGCTTAACAACCCCTTTTTCCCTTGATCTTGGGCTGATGAATTTCATTTGCATTTGTTCTTATGCTTAGGAACTTGATTTGCCCTTGTTTGTGTGCTTAACAACCTTAATTGTCGTTGTTCATATGTTTCTTAACCTCTTTTGCCCTTGTTCTTGTGCTTAGCAACATCATTTACACTTGTTCTTGTGCTTAACAACCTCATTTGTCATTGTTCTTGCGTTTTGCAACATAATTTGCCCTTGATCTTGTGCTTACGAACCTCATTTGTATTTGTTCTTGTGCTTAGCAACATCATTTGCATTTGTTCAAGTGCTCAGCACATCATTTGAATTTGTTCTGGTGCTTAACAACCTCATTAGTCTTTATTTTTGGCTAAAAAACCTAATTTTCCCTTTAAGCAACCTCATTTGCCAATCTTCTTCTACCTAACAACCTCATTTGTTATTGTTCTTTTGCTTTGCAATATCATTTGCCTTTGATCTTGTGCTGATCAACCTTATTTGTATTTGTTCTTGTTCTTAGGAACCCTCATTTGCACTTGTTCTTATGCTTGACAACCTTAGTTGTCGTTGTTCATATGCTTATCAACCTCTTTTACTTCTTGTTCTTTGAAATATCATTTGTATTTGTTTATATGCTTATCAACCACTTTTACCATTGTTGTTGTTCTTAGCAACGTAATTGCATTGTTATTGTGGTTAGAAATGTCATTTGCCCTTGTTCTTCTACTTAGCAACCTAATTTCTCTTTGTTCTTGTGCTTAGCAACATCATTTGCATTTATTCTTGTACTTATCAACATCATTTGCATTTGTTCTTGCTTTTGGGAACCTCAATTACTCTTGTTCTTGTGTTTTGGAATTTCATTTGCCCTTTTCTTATGCTTAGCAACCTCATTAGCCGTTGTTCATATATTTATCAACTCTTTTTTTCCCTTGTTGTTGTGCTTAGCATTCTCATTTGTCGTTGCTGACATACATATCAACTCCTTTTGTCCTTGTTCTTGTGTTTAGCCACATCATTTGCATTTGTTCTGGTTCTCAGCACATCACTTGCATTTTTTCTGGTGCATAACAACCTCATTAGTCTTTGTTTTTGTTTATAAGAACCTAATCTACCCTCGTTCATGAGCTGAGCAACCTCATTTGCCCTTGTTCTTGTGCTTAAGAATCTCATTTGTCATTGTTCTTGTGTCTTTTAACATCATTTGTCCTTGATCTTGTGCTTATCAACCTTATTTGCATTTGTTATTGTGCTTAACAACCTCAATTGTTGTTGCCAATATTCTTATGCTAAGCAACATAATTTGCATTTGTCCTGGTGCTCAGCACATCATTTACATTTGTTTTGGAGCTTAACAACCCCAGTAGTTTTTGTTTTTGTTCTTATAAACCTCATTTACCTTTGTTCTTGTACTTAGCAAACTCATTTGCCCTTGTTCTTGTGCTGAATAACCTCTTTTTTCGTTGTTCTTGTGCTTTGCAACATTATTTGCCATTGATCTTGTGCTTATCGACATTTGCATTTGTCATTGTGCTTAGCAACCTCATTTGTCCTTGGTTTTGTGCTTAATAACCACTTTTTCGTTATTCTTGTGCTTTGCAACCTCATTTGTCCTTGTTCTTATACTTAGCAACCATTTTTGCATTTGTTCATGTGCTTAGGAACCTCATTAGTGCTTGTTCTTGTGCTTAACAATCTCAATTGTCATTGTTCATTTGCTGATCAACCTCTTTTGCCCTTGTTCTTGTTCTTAGCAACATCATTTGCATTTATTTTATGTTTATCAACATGTTTTGCCAAATGTTCTTGTGCTGAGCAACATAATTTGCATTTGTTTTGGTGCTGAGCACATAGTTTGCATTTGTTATGATGTTTAACAACCTCATTAGTCTTTGTTTTTGTTTATAGGAACTTGATTTATCCTTGTTTTTGCGCTGAGCAACATCATTTGCCCTTGTTTTTGTGGCTAACAACCTCATTTGCCGTTGTTCTTGTGCTTTGCAACATCATTTGCCCTTGGTTTTGTGCTTATCAACCTTATTTGTATTTCTTCTTGTGCTTAGGAACCTTATTTGTGCTTGTTCTTGTGCTTAACAATCTCAGTTATCGTTGTTCGTATGCTTATCAACCACTTTGGCATTTTCTTGTTCTTAGCAACATCATTGCATATGTTCTTGTGCTTAGAACCGTCATTTGCCATTGTCCTTATACTTCGTAACCTCATTTGCCCTTGTTCTTATGCTTAGCAACATCATTTGCATTTGTTATTGTGCTTACCAACATCATTTGTATTTGTTCTTTTTTTTTTAACCTCACTTGCCCTTGTTCTTGTACTTATGAATCTCATTTGTCCTTGTTCTTGTGCTTAGCAACCTAATTTATCGTTGTTCATATGCTTATCAACCCCTTTTGCCCTTGTTCTTATGCTTAGAAACCTTATTTGGCATTGTTCATATTCTTACCGACTTCTTTTGCCCTTGTTCTTGTACTTAGGAACCATATTTGCCCTTGTTCTTGTGCTTGGCAAAGTCATTTGTTGTTGTTCTGGTGCATAACAACCTCATTTGCCATTTTTCTTTTTGTTAACAACCTCATTTGTCATTGCTCTTGTGTTTTGCATCATCAGTTGCCCTTGATCTTGTACTTATCAACTTCATTTGCAGTTGTCCTTGTGCTTAGGAACCTCATTTTCTATTGTTCTTTTGTATAGAAATGTTATTTGTCCTTGTTCTTATCATTCGCAACCTCTTATGCCCTTATTCTTGTTCTTAGCAACATCTTTTGCAATTGTTTTTATGCTTATCAACAATTTTTGCCAATATTCTTGTTCTTAGCAACGTCATTGCATTTTTTTCTTGTGCTTAGAATCGTCATTTGTCTTTGTTCTTATACTTAGCAACCTAATTTGTCTTTGTTCTTGTGCTTAGCAATATCATTTGCATTTGTTATTGTACTTACCAATATCATTTGCATTTGTTCTTGTTTTTGGGAACCTCACTTGCCCTTGTTATTGTGTTTTGGAATCTTATTTGCCCTTTTTTTTGTCCTTAGCAACCTCATTTATCGTTGTTCAAATGTTTATCAACCCCTTTTGCTTTTGTTGTTGTGCTTAGCAACCTCATTTGTCGTTGTTGATATGCTTATCAATCCCTATTTTACCCTTGTTCTTGTGCTGAGCAACATCGTTTGTATTTATTATTGTGCTCATCACATCATTTGCATTTGTTCTAGTGCTTAACAACCTCATTAATCATTGTTTTTGTTTATAGGAACCTGATTTGCCCTTGTTCTTGAGCTTTGCAACATTATTTACCTTTGACATTGTGCTTATCAACATTATTCGTATTTGTTCTTGTGCTTAGAAACCTCATTTTATCTTTTTCTTGTTCTTAACAACCTCAATTGTCGTTGTTCATATACTTATCAACCCCTTTTTCCCTCGTTGTTGTGCTTAGCAACCTCATTTGTCGTTGTATATATGATTATCACCCCTTTTGTCATTGTTGTTGTGCTTTGTGACATCATTTGTATTTGTTCTGGTGCTCAGCACATCATTTGCATTTGTTCTGGTGCTTGACAACCTCATTAGTCTTTGTTTTATTTATAGGAACCTGATTTGCCCTTGTTCTTGCGCTGAGCAACCTCATTTGCCCTTCTTCTTGTGCCTAACAATCTCAATTGACGTTATTCTTGTACTTTGCAACATCATTTGCCCTTGGTTTTGTGCTTATCAACCTTATTTGCATTTGTCCTTGTGCTTAGAAATCTCATTTGCGTTTGTTCTTATGCATCAACCTCAGTTGTCATTTGTCATATGATTATCAACCTCTTTCCCCCTTGTTATTGTTCTTAGAAATATCATTTGCATTTGTCCGTATGCTTATGACTCAATGTACGTACGCTGACTCAATCCTATGAGTTTATTCGATCTATCTCGGTAGAACTTTATGCCTAATATATAGACAGCCTCACCCAAGTCCTTTATTGAAAAGACTTTCTTTAATGAAGACTCGGATGATTACAGTAGAGGAATATCTTCTCCGATTAGGAGTATGTCATCGACGTATAAGACCAAAAAAGCAATTGCAAACCTACTAGTTTTTCTATATACACAAGGTTCTTCTTTGCATCTGACAAAGTCAAACTTTTGACTTCTTCGTCAAATCAAATATTTCAACTCTGTGATGCTTGCTAATTCATAAATGGACTTGAGAAGCTTGCACACATTTACAGCATTCTTTGGATCTTCAAAACCCGAAGGCTGTATTATATACACGTCTTCTTCTATTCTTCCATTTAAGAAGTCAGTTTGGACATCCATTTACCATATTTCATAATCATAAAATGCAACAATTGCTAGGAGTATCTGTATTGATTTAAACATAGCTACGGGCGAAAGAGTTTGATCATAGTCTATGCCAAGAATTTGTTTGAAATTTTTCGCTACTAGCCGTGCTTTTTAAATAGTCAAATTACCATTCATGTTTGTTTTTCCTTTGAAGACCCACTTGTTAACTATGGGTTTTACCCCATCAAGCGGGATAACTAAGTTCCAGACCCTATTGTCATACATGGTTGGGAAACAATTAGGTGGGACCTGAAAGTAAATCTGGCGAAGATTGCGTTATTAAAGCTGGATTTTTGTTGTTTTGGATATTAGTGCGGCCAGGTGTGCATCCAGAGGGGGTGCACAAGGGAGACTGCGCAGTAGAATGAGGCTGGTGCGTGCAAGTTGGGCCGCACGGGCTCTCTGACTTGGGTTGGTTCTCTTCATTGTGTTGTGCGGCTTAAGGTGTTGCTTAAGGAGGCCGCACCAGTCAGTATTGAGCTTCTTGAGGAAGCGTGTGGCCTAAGGAGGCCGACGTCAGGCCGCACAGTGGCTCTGAATAGTCAGTTCTTCAGCATGATTAATGTCAGGACTTCAAGGATAGTTGTGCGGCCGCAGTGCCCCAGAGACCACATAAGAGGTTGAAAAGCTCCAAAACTGAAATCAAAATAAACTAGAAGCAGTAACTTGGTTCTTTGGCACAATTCTAATTAATTAAACTAAAATGCAAGGGAATTGGTTATGAAATCAAAGTAAAACACATGCTAAAATTATATATAATGAGGCTTATCAGTTTGCAGGTTTAGTTCTCTTTCAAATTGTGTTGAAGTATCTGAGCTCAGAAGAACCTCTTCCACAACTGTTTGCGGATTTGATTATTTCCAACGCCTATCAGCCGAAGTATCAAGTGGTGGGATTATCTTATCAGTATCAGATTGAATATTATGTGATGTATCTTGAACTTCTTCAGTAATAAAATTTCGTTATTTAAAATGATAAGAAGTTGGTACATACTCTTATTGTATGTAAATCCGGGTAAACTATTGAAAGAGTTATTTCGGCTTCACGCAGCCCATATGTCATGAATTCGGATCACCTCCAATACAGTAGAAGAGAATCTATCAGAATTAGATTCGGACCGTTCATTTAACTTGTCATGAATTCTAAAGCGATCCCTATATTTTCAATGGGCACCAGATTGAGTTTAGCCTGATTAGAAGTAAATATGGATCGTAAAGTTGTTGACCCACTTTACAATATCTAAGAGGATACTTGTTCATGAGTCATACCTTTTTATTGTTTCTATTGATTGTGCACTGCTAAAATAGTTGTGATTATGTTTACCGTAGGTTTTCTGCGCAAGAACTTGTTGTTTTCTCAATAAGATGGAGCTGATATGGCAATGTCTAATATTAGGAATTCATTGAAGAGGTTCTTCACCTGAAATTGAATACACCTAAATAACTGTCTAAATTTCTCCAACTAATTAAGACAGCACAAACATAATAGAAAATCATCAACTGTCAATTAACTACTTTTGACTGTCCCCGTTGTAAGCCTCCCTCTACCATAAACCTAAACCAAAACGACAACCATTCATTGCCATTCCTACTTCCCCTGCATGTCTTTCACAAAAAAAGCATAGAAATAAAAAGGAACCAAGTTCCAAGTTTAGAATTAGGCTTTTAGCTCATAAAGTGGGGATGGGATGTGCAGCTTCCAAGTTTGAGCTTAAGGAAGAAGCGCTTCCCCCTGGGCTAAAGCCGATACACCGTAGGATCGAAGATGCCAAGAAACGTATGCATACTAGAAGGTAATGCTAATCAAAATACTCTTTATGGTACATTGAATATAAATATATTGACAAAGCATATTTAGCTTCACGCAGTGTATTACCAATAGAGGCACAATGAAAAATATACATGGCCAGTGTGCTGCGTGAAGAAAAACTAACCCTGTTAATTGAAAATTAACAAAGATGATACATAATTGTCTAAAGTATTAAACATTGCGGACTAGAATCTCATGCAAGTAAAATTTTAACATTATTATTGTTTGAAGTTTGAACTAATTTTAAGTTTCAATGTTGAACAGATATAGTATTGTATCGACCACTGAATTGCTGAGTCAGCAAGAAAATGCAGCCTCTGATTCATCTTCTGGGAAGGCAAAACCTTCAACGGCTTCTGATTCATCTTCTGGCAAGGCAAAACCTTCAACGATTGTTCCCGAGCCAATTGACGAGGAAAAAGAAGTTTCGAACAGTGTAAAAGATGAGATTAGAGAAGATGACAGTAAAGAATTGTATAGAGAATTGCCGGGTTCACCTAGCTTCAGGTTTTATTGTGTCAATTTGCCTGAGAACAATCAATATTTTGATTCCAACGATTCAGAGAAGCTGCCTCAAATTATGTGTGCAGGTTCTTGAAATTTCACTTTTAATTCACTTATCTCCGTTTGTTATAACATTTTGAAATTGTTATACTAGATATTGTATTGCACAGCAGTCTCATGTACCATTTTTTTTTTTAAATATTTTCTTTCAGAGGATGTGAAGGAAACAATGGAGAAAAGTAGTGAAACCAGAGCAGCCGAAGAATTGCAAGATTCAACGGAGGTAACAACTGGATTCTACTTTTCTATTTTGGTTATGATTATGATGATTAGGTATACATTTAAAAAAACTACAAAAACAATAAAATAATATATAGCTAATCATACAGGCATCTTTATATGCAATGATATTTTAAAAGGAAACAGGAATACAAAAAAACTAACGGCAAAAAGATACATTCAGACATCTCTTATAGATTTGTTTTGGTTCGGAATAAAAGAAAATAAAAATAATTGTCTAAATAGATAAAATAAGAAAATCGCATCCATTTACATAAGGCCTTCTGTTATGCCCACAAAAGGTTGTGGCCAGCAAAATTTATTTATGTCAAGCAAAGCGTAATTATTCCTTTTACAGGGTTCAGAATGTAAACAGATGGTAAAGAGAGAGAGGGGAAGAAAACTTTTGAGTCTTCCCAAAACACCAAATGCTGTTCAAAATCTATTCACCTGCTACAGTTTCACCAGCCCAGCTGCTGCCTCTAAGGTTGTAACACCTCCAAAACAATAATATAATTAATTAATAGCTAAGGGATTGTATGGGTTACATGGGGGTTTGCATTACTTTAATCCTTGTTTGTGATGAATCTTATCTAACAATTAAAAGAACTAGTTTTGCACGTGTGAGGACTGTTGTTGTATATACAATGCTTTATTTTGAATATTGGATTTGATGCACTTCATTTTTCTTGGAGTATTAATTCTTGTTTCCATGACGCCGGGCCTACTTGTTATTGAATGGAATAATATAAGTTAGCGCAACAAAATCATTGAGAAGTAAAATTTATCAAAGTTTTTTTATCAAACTTTTGTGTGTTTGTGTGTGTTTTAAGGTCCGTTAACGAATATATTAATAAGAAAAGTATTTACAGGCCCTAGATCACTAGTTACAATAGATAAACATCTATATTATGAAGAAAAAACACTTAAACTGGTTCAGTATTTGCATAAACAGATATATAGGCTAATAATTGAAATATGATTGTGACATGTTGACTATTTGAATTAACAATCTCAACAGATTGTTGAATTCGAAGTCACATTTTGAGAATGATCTATGTAATCATGTAATTCGATTTTAAAATTGGTATATTATGATTTTGGTATGTGTTTTGTTATTTCCATCAAATCATTTGAATTATTCAGTGGTCTGAATTTAACAATCCTATAAAAAAAATATTCATTCGTGAAAATATTTTTATTAGGTACCAATTTCAGCATAAATAATAAACATCTTAAGTGATACCTGTGCGGGTTATTGTTAATTAATATTCTATATTAAACTCTTACCGCAACCAACACCGATAGTTAGCACAACAAATATATAATTACCGTAGGTTTTTCTTTAACCTACATTTTCCTGTATCTATATTGTACCGGATGTGCACTAATTATATATTGATTAAAAATCCTGAGCAATTGTTAGCATTCCCATAAAACATTAAATTGTTAAAACTCCCTCAAAGCTACTTATTACATAAGATATTATGATCTAAAATGGGACAGTGCCAAAACTGCATCTTCTATTAATTTGAATAAAATAGTGGGCTAAATTAATATTTGTTAGAAATGTCCTACATATCATATCAGAATATTTTGAGATATAATTAATAGCTTATTGATTGAATTATATTGGGCTGAACAAAATATGGGCATGAATTCTGTTATCTTTCTCTCTAATTTGATTTGTTCTTATCTATCTGGATAGGTCTCTCTGAAATAGTGCGAACAAATTAGTGCAAATAAACATATGTGTTTGGTTATAAATACATATGGTGCAAATGAACATATGTGTTTGGTTATAAATACATATGCATTAGTTCAATTTTTCGATTGATCGGTTATTATCCAAATTTGCACCAAAACAGAGAAAGAAAGAGAGAATAAGAAAGGAGTTGTCAATCGGTGCTATTACTATGACTCGCATTTGTTTGTCAACTTGTTTGTGTAGATACCGGTAGAGACGCGATTGCTATTGTTTTTGCGTACATCTATCACGAAAAAGGAGTGAAGAGGGTGTTGCTCCTGGACAAAAATCTTCGATGCGCGTCTAGCGATAAACCTTATCTCAAATTTAATTTACACATAAGTTCTAAGTTTCGAATAGTGAATAATTAGTGAACTGAATTGAGTTATTGTATCCATAACAAGAGCAGCTTGGGTCTAATGCCCATCAGACTCAAACTGAGTCTGATGGGTTCCATAACCGTCTGATTCGCTTTAAGATCTGTGTGCATGGATATTAAAGCGAACACACACAAATATTAAAGCAACATGCAATCTTAAAAGCGGATCGAATGGTTATGGAACCCATCGAACTCAGTTTGAGTCCGATAGACGTCGAACCCAAGCTGTTGTTAGTGTAATAATCTAGAGGTCAATCAATACCATAATTGTATCATCTATATTTTGTTCATGAATTGGATGATTAATAAAGATATCATTTTGTTCCTTGAGTATTATTGAATTTATGAATCATTTCGAGTTAATGACTTGAAATTGTAGAGTTTCATAATATAGATGATAAATACTATCAATAGTCACTAACTTTGGTAAATTAGCAGGAACACTAATTAACTGTAAAAATGTTAGTATGTGGATTTAAAGATGGTTATGTTTTACATACCATGGACAAAGAGTTGTCATTTTATTCACATAGATACATGTTACAGAACATGGTATTTGACAGACCCTAAATGACACATTAGATGGAATTGTGTTCGTATCATTAATGTTTTCATTCAGTGTTAAGTTCTAAAGTATGAGGTGTCCATCGTCTCCTACATAAGAAATGTATATGTGTGATTGTTGTCTAACGCTATCTGTAAAAATAGCCATAACGGTGACAGTTCAGTATACATGGCTTATGCAGGGGAGAGATATTCACCAAGACTACTATTGTTCCTCGTATCCCTATACGAGTGATAGTATCACTAGGCCCCTTGATAAAGTAGGATTATCTATGCACGATATGATTAAACAGTTAATCATATATGATAATCAACTTAAGATCAAGAAAATATTAAGTTTGCAAGGATGACACACACCTACCTTGAAACTGATCTGATACTATAAGACATAAGAATTAACACGAGTAAATAGTTTACTGGATCGTCATATTGTACCGTACAAGATTATCTGTGTAATTGGATGGTCATAATGCATTATACCAAATGCCGCTTATAATTTGCAGAAATTAGAACAGTTTTAATTTTATTTACCAACATAATACTGATCCTATCGAGTCACACCGTAAAGGAGAATAATCAGATAATCTTATGATTAATTATAAATAGTTATAATTAATAATAAGATATTTATAATTAATTATATATAGTATAATTAATATAAATGTCATGACAAGCTTAAACATATTCAATTTACAAGCGTGTACGACATGTTGTGTAAAAGTTACCGCAACAACAGTAGCAATAAATATAACTGATCAGATCAATTATAAAGTGAATTATAAATATTAATTATGAATTTATTTTGGGCTCAAAGCCATTTGAATTTTGGACCTAAGTTAAATTAGATTTAATTAGAAAAGCCCAAAATCAAAGCTCAAATTAAAAGCTCAAAATTAGAAGCAAAATTTAATTTGAGTATGTCAATGGCAATTTGGTAAATACCACAAAACCGAGGGTATTTTGGTCATTGACGAACATTCTCAAAATGGCTATAAATAGAGGGGTAGGGGTAGAGAGAAAAGTACTAATTCCGATAATCTGAGTTTGATCAATTCGAAAGTCAGTTTTCTCTCTTTCATGTTTTTCCTCCCAAATATTGTTTTGGCTAGAAAGAAAAGGTATACGTAATCCACATCTTGCGAGTTGTGAATAGTGTTTTTACGGCTATCATGAATAGTGTTTTGTGAAGTTTAGTGAATCTGTTTTTACGCAGGTCGTGAATCTAGTTTTTATGATCCTCGTGAATAGTGTTGTCACACCCCCGATCTGGAGCTGCGACGGACCTACCGCGTCTGTTTTTCATTTCAATTTACGTAACACAAGGCACGGATCTTTTAATGCATTGCCAATAGCATCCATTGTTTTAATCACATCCTAATTAAATTTACAATAATTTCTATCTGACCATTTATAGTAGATGATGCTAGAAGAATTTTCTGCACTATGTCAAATAAAATAAATCGCAAATCCCATACCTTTAAGTGGCCCTGCTGTCAATTACAATCCCAAAAGTGTTTCTCAATCTTCGTCTAATAAACCTGTAACCCACAAGGAGAAACGAGTGAGAAATAATAAATTATTTCTCAGTGCTGATTGCCACTCATATTATTGGATTCGAAGGAAATTCTTATTCGGAAGGAAATTCTTATTCGGAATGAAATCACCGCACGAGAAATTAACAGTTCATTTTAAAATGACGAATGCAAATGCTCAATCACAGTATCCAATTGAACGACACAAATTTCACAAATAAATCAGAACTCTAAGGATCTTATCAGAATAAATGGTTTGGGTCAAAAAAATTTAAACCATAAAGTCTGGTAACGTTTGGTTTCTTACCTTTATAATTTCTAGTCTGGTAACACTGGCAAATACCATAACACGTATCTATCGTGTTAGAGCTTATTATGTTATATCTATCCTGCCAATTTGTTAATGGAAACAATATAGAATCAATATCTCAATGCCGTCAGTATCAGAAAGAAAATCGATGATAAGACAGTTCTAACTGTCATGACAATCGGTTAACAGAAACAATACGAAATCAATATCACAGTACTGTCGTTATCGGAAAGAAAATCATTGATAAGACAGTTACCACAGTTCATTAGTCTTACAGTAACAATTCATTTTTATTCAGTATTGTTATACTAAATGCACCACTTAAAATTCTATTTAAAAAAAAAATTGCAAGTTAAAAAGTAAATATAAGAGTTTAAAGAAATTTGACACGCGGAATGATAATGGAGTTCGGCAAAACAACGGCCTACGTCTCCGGGGCGTCGCAACCAACTTCTTGGTGCGCCTTTCTATTACCCAACTTAGAAAGGTTTACAACTTGTGAATCGGTGAGCCCTTACAACCAACGGGAAGTCACACGGCCAACCAGAAAGAAGAACGAAGTCTTTGAGAGCAATGTTCGCAAGAGAAACACTCAATAGCTCACTCTAATCTAATCTAACTCAAGATTAGTGAAGTGGATTTGAGGTTGTTTGAGAGATTTGAAGTTATAAGCTCTCACAACAATGGTAGAACTCAAGCTCACAGAAAATCAGGTTTTTGAAAATTAGGGTCGGCTAAAGTTTTTTTGGAAAGAAGTCCAAAGTTCTATTTATAGAGACAGCTCCAGAAAGAGCTTTTTTGTCTAAAACGTTATAACGTTTTATGAAACGTTACCAACGTTTTAATGGATTTTGAATTTGGTCATATTTTTCTGTGAATTTGATTTCTAAAACGTTATAACATTTTATAAAACGTTAATAACGTTTTCATCATTTTTGCATAAATTGAGAACAATACTCCTAAAACGTTACCAACGTTTATAAAACATTATATAACGCACTCTCCTGGAAATCAACCGATCAAGATAGCCATTTTGAATTTCTGGAATTTAATTAAAACGTTATAACGTTTTGGAAAACGTTGGTAACGTTTTCATCTATTTTGGCATAATGATCAGTTCATTTCACAGGTTTTTATTGGGGAAAACGTTATAACGTTTTGTAGCACGTTGCAACGTTTTGTACCCTGAAACAACACCAAAAACTACTTTACCAAGTCTGTAATTTTACAATCTAATTTCTTGATAATTCTCTTGATGTTTTCTTCAGTTCAATTTATGCATATTGCAATTCCATATATCTTGAACCTGCATAAAATCTCAAATAGAAAAAATCGTAAAATTTAATTTATTGTATGTTTTGCAAATTAGTCAAATAGACTAAAAAGAGAATTGCTTGAAACAACAAGTATCCCCTACCCAACCGGTAATGGGTTCAGTTGGGGCTATTCACCATATGCGCATAAGGGTCTTGGAGTAAAGTCTAGTAGCTAGCTAGACTTTACGATATATTAACAATTTTTCTCCACTATATGGAGGTTCAAGAATTACAGTATTCAATATTCAATCAATTCAGTCACTGTGGTCTCAATCAATCATTTGCAATAACCATCAATCAATTGATAAACAATATCAACATGATAGTCAATAGACTCACCTGTAATTCAGTTTCAATTGTATTCGGCTATGCATATGATGCAACAGTTCAATTAATGCAGTCAATCAAATATTCAAAATACACAACGAGTTACGATTTAATTCCTAGTCATGAATCTCATACTAATCCAATAACATCGCACCTGATAACGTAGGGCAATAGGCAGGATCACTAACAGTTTTTCCTTCCTGAACCCTTTGTATCGTCAATCCTATCTGATAGCGATCAGTTCAGAAATCCAATTTGATTTGCAACGACTATTCAGAATCAGCGCGACGCAGTCATAATTCCAATCGGACAAATTATCAATATCATATATTTCTCTCTTTCTTTCTCTTTCTCTCTCTTTCTTTTTCTCTTCTATTTTTCTCTTTGGTTTATTTCTGTTTTTCTTCTTGTTGCTTCACGTAAGGGAAAGAAGGCCCATTAAGGGCCTGTTTGGCTGCAGCCCAAGAATGGGAATGGGCACAGAAACGGATGAACAGTAAACAGTGGGGTTACTGTTCACGTGGGAAAAAAAATCAGTTGAATTGAATTTTTTTTTCCCGCGTGAATAGTAACACGCGGGATTGCAGCCAAACAGATCCTAAGAGAATGAAGGGATGAGCACCCAATAATAGCCACGTGGCCTTACTGCCACGGAGGTGGTTTATTATTATTATTATTTACACTTTTATATAATGAACCTTTAAATTTGCAAAAATTGCAAATTAGTCCCAAAATCATTTAAAAGAAGAATATCATATTATCAAGTATTTTGCATGATGTTACATTCTTCCCCACTTAAAAAAAAATCGTCCTCAAAATTTAAATCAATATATATACTTTAGACAACACAATTATTAGTTGAAAATCATCACGTTTCTGCTGTGCAACTCTAATCTCATTACTCTAGCTAAACAAAAGTAAAGGTATAGTCTCATAATATCAAGGTTATTCATTTCTTCTTTGGTGATCAGTCAAAGAAGAAATGATATGCCTTTCAATTTTTAAATCAGTAATCAAAACTGATGGCCAGTCAATTTTGTCGAAATCTCTGCATTTCAGTAAAAATAACCATTTCACATATAACAGTTTATCAAAATTATAATAGCGGAATATAGTCCATTATATTATATCACGTGTATAGTTGCATATCAGTTATCCAATACTTAATCAATATCAGTTATTGTAAAAATAACAGTCTAATTAACATATCATGTAATACCTTAGTCTCCCTTTTTTTTTTATATATCATTATTCAAAAGTATCACATTTATAAACGTACATATATCACTAGCCTTACTTGTATCAGATATCTTTATTGATATGTACATATGTATCCCGTTCATTGCTATTTACATTTAATACAGTCTAGCTTATATGTTACAATATATTCATCACAAATATAACTATGTTATTAATTCTTATAATTTATTATCGATGAATAAGAATTCATATACCTTTTATCATTTGAATAACAATTCATCTCCTTATATCACTTTGCAATAATTGTACACAGTCACTATTACACTTATCCCTTATATAAAAACCTTAACAGTTTACGTCTATCGAATATAACTATCATATATTTCTCTCTTTCTTTCTCTTTCTCTCTCTCTTTCTTTTTCTCTTCTATTTTTCTCTTTGGTTTATTTCTGTTTCTCTCTCTCTTTCTTTTTCTCTTCTATTTTTCTCTTTGGTTTATTTCTGTTTTTCTTCTTGTTGCTTCACGTAAGGGAAAGAAGGCCCATTAAGGGAATGAAGGGATGAGCACCCAATAATAGCCACATGGCCTTACTGCCACGGAGGTGGTTTGTTATTATTATTATTATTATTACACTTTTATATAATGAACCTTTAAATTTGCAAAAATTGCAAATTAGTCCCAAAATCATTTAAAAGAAGAATATCATATTATCAAGTATTCTGCGTGATGTTACAACTTACAAGTGTTTTCATGCCTCCCGTAAATAGTGTTTTTGCTAATCCTGTTGGTCAGTATTTCTGGCAAAAGAAAGCCAGCACTCTAATGGTTCCTGGTGGATGACCGATAGAGGCATCAGACATCTGGTGCTGCCGTTGCGAGTCAGACTGTGAATCTAATTCGAATTTAGATCAAGGTATAAATGTTATTATAATTTTTATAAATCAATTTAGCAGTAGATCATTTGGCTTAAGATAAAAGTAAAATTTTTAATTTATAGTCTTTCCGCACTTAAGTTTAAACTGAAAACGAAACATATATTTCCAAACAGAATTTGACGCAGGATTTCCATCCGTGAATACAAGGATTACCCAACAGCTGTTCCCATCCATAACCTACCCGAATCCCCTTCGACATTTCTAAAAAGTCCCAACTTTGTAGGGTGCTAGATTTAAAATGATCAACATGTACAAATTTCGTTTATCTGTTATGGTGCCATCTCAGGGGAGCGCATCTTCTGCGGAATTTTTACCTGCGAAGCTGTGCGGTTCTTTTAATCTGGACCGTTCGTTTTAATCAGACGGTCCAGATTTAATCTCCAGCCGGTTAGTGCTCGAGATGATGGAGGGAGCAGTATTAATTTTGCTTTGAGATTCGTACTATAATCTTATTTGATCCGTCCGATCATAACGAACGGCCCAGATTAAAAGAACCGCACAGCTCCACAGGTAAAAACTTCGCAGAGGATGCGATTCCGACATCTCGGATGAAAATAACAAAAATGTGATGAGTACTACATTTATTGACTACAGATATTAAAGCTCAAAAAATCAAATTTAGGCCCAACCCGTTAGACCGACTATTGATCCAATACCCAAGCAAAAAAGCCTTTTTTCGTCTTAATGCTCTCCTGATGGAAATACCTCGCATCTTTCTATATGTTTCTTTTGGTGTGACCAAATTTGAATTTTCTATCGTATTATATGAAGTAAAATAATTCCGCAGAGCGCCATTATGACATTAAAATTGAAGTTACTTCCTTCAAGGAATGACGCACACAACTACTTTTTAGTGGAAGGCTTATATCAGAAATAATTTCAAATGTTTCAATTGTAAGATAATGCCAAATATTTGATCTAAATTATTTTCTCTGTGTAGGAAAAATTGATTATTTGCCACTTCAAAATTTTTTAAATCTAAAAAATAGCATTACAAAATTATAAATCTGAAAAATACCACTCTAAATTTAGTTAATTCTTAAATTTGCTACAAATACACATTTTTTATATTTTTTTTATTAAAAATTAACTGAAAAATACAGTTTTGAGATACGTATTTCTATATTTTCCTATATACCCTTCAGACCCCTCATTGTACGTATCTCGAAACTGTATTTTTCAGTTAATTTTTAATAATAAAAAATAAAAAATTATGTATTTATGCCAAATTTAAGAATTAACTAAGTTTAGAGTGGTATTTTTCAGATTTATAGTTTCATGATGGCATTTTTCAAATTTGAAGATTTTGGAGTGACAACCAATTTTTCCTATATTTAAAGGATTATGACATTTCAACTATGTTCTAATTACTATCAAGAACTTATAAAATACATCAGTATGGATAATTTTTAATGTTAATTTTTTAACTTATTAATTTATATAAATTAACATCAAAAGATAATATCTTTTAAGTGTACGTAGGAAACATATATCTGACGTTTTATTTTGATATATAATTGAAATTTTTATTATTAAAAATAAAAATAAAAGTGCGGTAAAGACAAAGAAAAATGAAAATAAATGCGTTTGAACTCTGCTCATTTATTAATTACAAAACTTTGGAGTCATCAAATCTCTCCTCCCATCTACCCCAAAAACATTCCTCTCTAGCAATAAAAACAAACTTCCAACTTGAAAACAGAGTTGCTAAAAAGGATGCACAATTTAAAAAATATGTGTGTGTGTGTGTGATAGCATGTCCCCTCATATCTCTTGGAATGACACCAACCAAACCAAAGATATGGTTCTCCACTTCTCTTTTAATTCTCTCTTTTTTCACGTAATCCCCCTCTTTAATGCACTGCTCTGTTCTCCCTCCCTCTCTACTCCTCTCCCCATCAAATCCCGGGTGGCAGCCTTTGCAAAAGCTGGACCTATGAGAGGGAAGCAGAGAGATAGAGAAAGCTCAGAGAGGCTTTGGTTGTATTATAAACTGTAGCACGGCACAGTCTGAGCTCACTGCCACAAAACACCTAGAAACGGAAACGGACCCCACACCAAGAGGATAGAAGCAGAAGAACACAGCTCGAAATGTTCTCTACAATGCTCTGCAATTTGTTCTTCTGTTATTCGTTACAATATCTATGAACGCGCCTACATTGACAATAACTATGAATGTTGGTCAAAATTTTAAAAGTGATTTTCTGCTTGTCTAAAATATAGGACAAAAATTGTAAAAGATGCATAAAAGTTGGAATGAAAGTACATTTTACGTAATCATGTTCAGCGATTCAGATTGACTGCTGAGATTTTCAAAACGAGTTCATATTAATATGTTTACTGTCATGATAGATATAATTTCAGTAATATATATAATTGTTGTGAGACAAAATAATATAATTTTAGTGAAATAAAGATTTTAGAAAGAGAGCCAAAATAAGTTTTATGTAATTTGTTGGACTAGATCCGGAGAACATGGTTGATCACCATAGCAACTTATTTGATTTTATTATCTAATTGGTGGGTGTACCCATCCACTGTATTCAAAATAAAAGTTCCTGTAATTTGTTAAAATAAATTTTGAAAATCTAAACCATTCCTGCTAAAATGTTAATTACTACAGTTCTTTTACAACTCATAGTTAATTTTATTATAATTTTTTTTACTAAACAAATAAATATCAGGGAGCAAAATCAAAATCTTAACGCATTTAATTTCACAAAGGAATGGTTCTGGGGAAAATGTAAAGAGCTTTGGTTAATAGGATACAACGCTCCACACCACGCAAATGCCCTTGCAACAAGGTATCTTCCTCTTACGGAAAAATCATTGAAAAAAATATATATGTATCCAAGAGAAAACCTCTAGAATTACAATACCACTCTCCTATCTAAAATTTTATGTGAGATTTAAGTGGGTTTATTCTAGAGGTGCGAATGGATCGGATAATATCCAACCGTATTCAAACTGTATCTGAAAATTTAATATGGATATCCGATATCCGAATATCCGTGCGGATACGGATACGGATATGATTTTGAATTTTAATTATCCGTATCCGAATAGTAGATATATACCATATAGTTTAAAATAAATTATGAAAATATTTATGTATATATCCGATATGTATTCATACGTATCCGTTTAATATCCGATCCGTATTCATACGTATCCGTTTAATATCCGATCCATATCCGTATTTGAAAAATAAAAACGGATACGGATATGGTTTTACCACTATCCGATCCGTATCCGATCCGCTTGCACTCCTAGTTTATTATGTTGGTAAATCTGTTTATATACTGTTAAAGTTTCATATTTGTGATTTCTGGAATTATTTCAATCAACAAAGTGCAAGCTGAAATGTGTGCTGTATTTTAGAGATCTGAGGTTAGTTTTAGGGGACTCGTTGAAGATTATTGTATTCATAATTTAAATAATCATTAAAAATAAAATTTTAAGCTTAAAACACGACGTTATACACATAAAATTTGCAAGTACTGATGGCCTTAAATCAACCGAACTTTTTTAGTTATCATTTATAAAAAAACAAATACTAGTTGTCATATTTTTCTTAAATATTATTTTTATCGGATATGTAGATATTATCAGTGCATTCTCCAGAGGTACCGCACAAGTATTATCTGTGCAACTAATTGTAAAATTTGATATAATTTGTCATATTATTTGACATGCGCAAGTAATTTTTGCATGCTAATAATTGTGTATCGGATAATAATGAAATTCAACTCTGTATTTATTTATTTTTTAAATGGTAATTAAAAAATCGGTTTAATTCAACATTAAGAAATACAAAAATGAAAAAATATCTTCTTGGATATATATATCGTTGGACATGTATAACAGTATAAGCCGCAGGATAAAGGTTCGGTCTACTTTATTATTTATATATAACGGGACAAAAGACCTTTCTCTGACCACCTCTCCGTGCAAAGGAATCTGTACCCCATGAATGGCCTCGATCAGCGAGGCATGAAACACACTTTTGCATGAGTTCCGCTACAATCACCACCCGGTGACCGTAATAATATTATACTTATGACTTCTGTTCTGTCTTGTGGGTCCGGATGCCCTAATGTAAATCAATTTTTGAATTTTGGATCGAGACCGTTTGATTAGAATCTGACGTTTTATTTCGGGATGTGTGCTAATTTCGAATCCAACACTTCATCTCGTACGTTCATCTCGAATCGGACGATCCCAGTTTAAAACTCAAAAATTGAGTTACACTATTGGATCTGGATTCCTGTCTTTTTGTCACCTACGGGTTTCTCATTAAAAAGAAACAGTGATTATACATCGGTTTTTAGTCCGTAAATTTAAAAATTGTATCATTTTAGTATTCAATTATTTAATATTTTACATGAAATTTTTCGATTTAAATTTTATACAACAGAGTGTATTATTTTTGTCACTAAATCAAATATTGATTCTATAAAAAACGTGTAGTTCTTAATTTTTTTTATTTTGTACGAAATTAGTTATGTATTTAATAGATATTAAAAATTATAGTATCATATCATATTATTATTATCAGCATTAAAATTAATAAACAATATACAAACAATGTGAAACTCAATAATTATTGATGACGTTTGATATTAAGTAAATTGATATCTGCATCAATATCCATGTGATCATAAATTAATTTATAAAATGATCTAATTTTTTTTATTATTTATTAAAATCAGAAATTTTAAAACTTATTTAATAAATAGTAAAAAAAATTCAAAAAATATAAAATTTGGTCTCGAAACACATTTTAATATAAAGATCACATCTAAGTTATCTAACGGTTTGGATCAACCGTTTGAACTATGAAAATTGAAAAACTAATTGGTTGCATCGCGGTTCCGGAGCAAACGTTTTGATATTAGCTAAACTCTACACACACGGTGTTTAATGAAGTAAAGCGAGTGTTTTGCTTCACACTCTATAATAGAAAAATCAAGTTGTTCTGGGACTGAGTGTGGATGAGACCTTGTTTCCATAGAAATGTGAACGGATTCAGAGGCACCACTGAGATCATGCGAGACAGGAGGAGGATGAGGTCGGTGCGAAGTTTGAGGTTCATCCATCGAGAGTCCAAAGAGGAGAGAACGATGAGAGAGGAAGGAGAGGACCAAATTTTTTATGGAGATAACAAAAATGGAAGAATCAAAATTAGAAAGAAATAAGGGAGGGGAAAAGGAGGAGAGGAGAATTAAAGGAGAGAGTTGGATCTGTTCGTTGATCTAATAGGTTGATGAGCGGTTTAGATTTGGAGACGCTATGGAGATATAAAAAGTAGAGACAATTGAACTCTCCTCATATATATATATGGTCGTCATCAATAATATTATTACCACATGTGGTGTGTATGAATTGACTATGTTGCGAATTAAAAATTACAAGGACTAAAACAATACTTTGGAACTTCGATAATCAAGATGATAAAACAATTATAATTTAAGAACCGTTTTTATAATTTACGTAAAATTATAGTATCAGATTATTCATATTATTTTTATAAGATATTTACGTTATTTTTTTAATTAATAAATCGCAACAGAATATACACAGTACAAAATTGTAATTTGTAAGTTGTTATGCTATGGATTTGAAAGCTCCTTGTATTGTCCCATCGTTCAAATTGGACGGTCCAATTTAATGTTAGGTTATGTCTGATAAAAGAAATAATTCTTGTCACCTGTCAAAATAACTTTTGAGATACTTGGCATGTCATCTAGTAACCTGCAAATTAGATCTCATCGGTTAATAATTAGCAAATTTTAATATCTCTAATATTATAAGTGCATTTTTCCGAAGTTTTTAATAATCATTTAACAAAAGATATATACACATAATTGACAGTTTAAAAAAAAATTACACAGTACGCATATATTATCTATGCATTCATTTCTTGTTACAATTTTGACCAAATAGTTGCGCAGTTAATACATGTGCAGTGCACAGATAATACATTGCGTACCGGATAAAAGTGAGTTTTTTCAAAAAGGTACGTCAAATCTGTATATATATTGTTTCTAAAACGATAACTAAAAAAATTTCGATCTATGAACATAGCCATAGCATCTGCGTACGTAGATACAAAGCTCGCAGGGGCAATTTTCATTACTGTATGTACAAGCGCTAAATAAAATAAAAACCTCTAATAAAACGAATAATCACTAAAAAATGTAGAAAAATAAGAAATATCGGCTTGAAGTTCTTCTAAAAGAGAAGACTGGTGCTCATGGCTTTCAATTTGTTTGCTTTATATATTTATCTGTACCAGTCGTTCAGAGGCACACGGTCTCCACTATTTTTCACTATTTCAAATGAAATCGTACGAATGAAAATCAACGAATCAGATTCACATAAAATAATTATTATGAGTTTTAAACTGAGTTGATTCACATAAATTCGATGTTTTTGTTTTAAGTCGAATATTGGTTTAACTTTTTTTTATAAAAGGCACGAAAGTGTCCGTTCCAATTTGGAGTTTTATTGGTTTAACTTTTAATAATAGAATAAACCGTGTGAAGTCGGAAATATTGAACAGAATAAACTTAAAATATATAAATGTGTGGATTTATATTTCCTGCTTCTTTGAAAAGAAAAGAGGGGTTCTATTATTAAATATTTATTCTGTTTTAATAATAGAACCCGGTTTTTCTTTTCAAAGAAGCAGGAAATATAAATCCACACATTTATATATTTTAAGTTTATTCTGTTCAATATTTCCGACTTCACACGGCTTTATATATAGAGAGAGGTCTGAGATAGATTTTTAGTTTAATGTCCTACCAAGAATTAGCAAGGAGTTTCTATGCTTTTTGGGAGGAAAAAAAAAATTCTACCATGGGTCAAATTAACGGATGATATATTATTTTCCAAAATTATATATCTTTTGCCTAGATTTGTTATCCATCCCCTTAATTAGTACACTTAAGTCAAGTCAGAGGTGCTTAGTTACTTTTATAATTTATGATATTTATGTTTTTTTTAATAATTTTATAGTTCAATCTTTTTAAAAAATACTAAATGCATGTTTGTAGTTTGGTAATTAGAATTCCATCTTCTGCTGTAAAAACTCGACTTAGCATTCCAACTATCACATTATGCATTTTAAGTTTTAATTAGTTTTCAATCTAAAGTTTCTAGTTCACCTCTGAAGTGATCTATATAGGAAGCGATCCAAAATGTTAAATAATTATTCACTCAACATAAAAAAATGATGCTAGTTCTTGCATTTTAATAGATATAATTAAGGTAGTGTAATTTAAATTAATATTATAATTACAGTAGAAGATTAACTTTTAAAATTTGAGAATCATCCTTTGATTTGTTAGGATTTCAAATTTAATTCTCATCTAATACTATAAAACAAAATTGAACGAAAATAAAAATATCAAGACGTGGCCTTGCAATGAAATGACAACCTGTTTAGGTTTCGATCAAATTGTTGCAACCCTAAAGAAAAGGTCAGAAGGTATATTTTGTTGTGTTCTGTTTTTTTTCTGAGCATGTTTGATTTGAAGTCAGAAAAAGCAAAGCAAATAGTCCAGACGAAAACGTCAAGTTGTTCGCAGTCACAAGTTTAAATAAAAGGAGAAGGAAAAACACCGCCATTTTTATTTATATCCAAAAATAAAAATAAATTATCAAATATGTTTACTAAAATTAGATAATTTTAAACTTATTCAAAACGCCTAATTATTAAGCGGTTCTTATTTATTAGAAAACGCATAATAATTAGGTTGTTCTTACTTTTAATTAGATAATGTCTAATTATTAGGTTGTTCCTATTTTTTTATTAGAAACCGCCTAATTATTAGACGTTTCTTGTGTTTTTTTTCTTTTAAATCTGGATAGTTGATGCCTATGATTTTTTTTATTAAATTTTTAAGTATCAAAACATTAGGAAAGATATAAAAATATTTAAATATAGTTTTGATGTATCTATTTTATGAATCGTTTGAAATTCTTATTTTTAAGACGATTATTTGACAAAATTTGTTGATTGATTTATTATGCGGTTTTTTGGACTAAATTTATTATAATTTATTAATATGGTTTATATTTTGACATTTATAAATTTAGTTGGATCCGATTACAAAGTCTAATAAGACAAACACAACTGCATAAATTGTTGACATTTATCAAACCCTGTATAGCTATTCTAACTAGAGGTGTAAACGGCCGGATGCAGATTAGACAGTGGTCAAACCGTATCCTTATCCGTTATAATTTTTCGGATACAGATATTCTCGGATACATATACAGATCGGATATTAAACGAATACGGATATAAATATAATTTGAATAATTAAAAATAAACTACTAATATATATTCCAGTAAGAATAACATCTAAATATAATTTTTTCATTCATAAATCACTTCTAATATTTTTAATAATAAGTTTGTTAGTTACTAATTATGTCACAGTGTCGTATTACTTATTATTATATATGCAGTTTAATAAATTACTGTATATAGAATCAATTTAAAAACATATACTACATTTGTTGTGGTTTAGAGATGTAAATAGTGACATACGGATAGTCAAAAATCATACCGTATTTTTATCTATTATAATTTTTAAATTGAGATATGAATAAGAATAGTCTTGAATACAATTTATATTCGGATATAATATCCGATCCGTTTAATACAAAAATAACTTATTCTCAGAATCTCAGGCCACGTGACTGATAGAATCCTTCTCTGATCATAACAGAAAACAATTTGACTAGTTTGAAAAGAAAAATGAGTTTAAATGAAGAAAACGACCCTGCTGCTCAGTGCTCACTGTTGTAACCTCCTGCCTCATCAGATTTTAGAGGACCGGGTCTGCATAAACCGGCCGGTAATCGTCAATAGGCGGGAGTTTGACTAAATAAGAATAGTGTGATTGAAATGGACCAGGTCTAGGGAAGTCCTATCCTCCATGTGCTCTAACAGCTTCCAACCTGACAAATTGAAGTCCCGTAGCCCGCCTAGGTAGCGAAAAAAAAAAAAAAAAAAACCTTTTCTTCTACAAGTTCCTGATCTTTTTAGAAATATTTAAAAAGTATGTCCGTTTCTAAAAGTTGTTAGAATTACAATTACAATAACAATAATTTTCGCATAATTGCAATGTAATAACTTGTGTGGCGCATCCTGTAATTATTCTCATGACACGGGTACATGATACACAAACTGATATAGTTAGTCACATTACGACAAACTGATATAGTTAGTCACATTACGACACATTACAAGACACAATACATTATGGAATGTGACAAAGCACAACTACACGCGATGAAAATAATATAAAATTTATATTATTATTTATTACAAATAACAATTTAAATTTCACACAATAAACTGTGCTTCATGCATAGTTATCTTTACAATATTATTTCATTATTTTATAATTATTAAAGTTTTTCTTACTTAAACTAACTTAAAGTTTGAAAAGAATAATTATACATAAGTAACGTGATGAAAGCTGACTAGCTATATAACGTTTAGCAAAGCGTGACTAACATGTTGTGGTAATTTGTGTGTCATAACTATTTTTCATAGTTTTGATCACTCTATGTAAAAATTTGATTTACCCACCACATCACAAAACAACATGTAAAGTCACGACGTGGCGTGAATTAAAGGTATCTCTGAGCTGATCACATGCGCAGTTAATACATCCAAGCCACACAGAATCAGACACAGATATGGCCGCATGCGATCGAGAACAACAATCCGTCTCAGTAGAATTATAGTTAAAGACTTGCCATTTTTGTAGGGTCTTTAACAGTTAAGGTGCGATGACGTGGCACCATTTTCCGGGATAATGCGCTTTTTACTGCTAATGGCCAGTGGTCAGTGGTCACGTAAAAAAGTCGGGGTTTTAGAGGACGTGACTAGCCTACGAATTCATATCATCTGAGGTAACATAAATTTTGTGTTTAGATCCCACCGTCCGATCTGCTATGACACGTATATTAAAGGGACCCCGTGCATTCCACCTTGAGCCGGATTGACCCGATTCTGATCGGAAGATCTGAATGTAAACTCAAATATTATGTTACCTCAGAGACATAAAAACCCAAACCTCTATAGAGATAGGCGCGCATTTGCTGGACACAGCTAAAACCTTTGCTTCGTCTCTCACGTTTAGTTCATGTGCTCGATCCAGTAAAAATATTCAAATACGGAGAGAAAAAAATAGATCAAAATAGATAGAGAAGAAGAAGAAGCGTTGTGTGGAGTAAGAAGCAAAAAGCCAGAAACCCTTCCTTTCTTTGAGCTCCTGTAATGGTTAGTCTTTCTCTCGTTCGCTTTCGTTCTGTCGTTATGTGTGTGCTTGTGTGTGTGTTTCATGGTATATAATACTTAATAGGAATTGTTTTATTTAGAAATCTAGTTTCCATAGAAATATAAATCTCTCGTGCTTCTATGGTGAAATACGTAAATTTTGAGATGCTGAGTGGAAATTTCTTCCCTTTATTTTCCAACTTATACTGAAGCAACTCCTTCCTTTTTGGTGGGTACAAATGAGATTGCATGAATTTTATGGATATAAACTTACCAGAATAAATTATTGCTTTAAAGTTGCGTTCGGTAATGTAATTTTTTTCTTATTTTTTAGGGTAATGGTTAAAATCAAGAAGTTTTTGAAATTGTTTTAAAATCACAATCTCATGAAGTGACGCGAGAATATGAATCTCTCGTTCTATCCCCTACATTTTTATTATTTTTTGTGCCGAATCAGAACTTGAAAGACATCCATTCTTGTCTCCATTATCCACCGTCGAATATTTTATGCACCTCTTACTTTACTTTAAAATAAAATATATTTTCCGTGTGGGTTTGAGCGCACAAATGGTGTGCAAAGGTGGCGCCTATTCTCCTTCCCTATACACGCCCAGGGCAGGCCCCCCTTCCTTAACCCCATTTTCCAAGAGATAAGATTTTAGTGATTTGTGAAAGTGTTTTATCAGCCAAAAAGGCCTTTATGTTGTGGGTCTTGTAATTAATTGAAGCTTTTCTCAGGTGTTTAGGGGATAACAAAGTCTCTGATCCCTAGAAAAAGAACTCTCAAAAAGTCTTTACAACTATTTTTCTATTATTTTTTCTCTAGATGTTTGTTCCTCTTGGGCCCTTGGCATTCTCTTTGGTTTTTGTGAGGTTTAAATTCCGAAAACCTTATCAATGTACAATTACCCCAATATATGAACCATTAGATCAAATAGAAGTGTTAAACAAGGGTGGTCTTTTCATTAAAAAAACAAAATTGAGACTGTAGTGTTCTTGGGGTTTGTATTATTTACTGTTTTGCACTGGTTTCCTCTGATGTGTTGGTTAAATGGATCACTCTCTGTTGGGCATATTTCTCTTTCTAGCTTTCTCTCTCTGCTCGAGACTCGAGAGGTCATATTGAAGAGAGAGAACCTCTCTCTCGAATTTAAAGCTTTTGTACTGGGAACTATATAACCAGATTGTTGACTTTAATGAGGGAGGTATGGAGCAATGTCTAGTTTATCTTAGAATTTAATAAAACATTAGGGTTGTAATTGTTATTTTGTGCTTCCTTAGTGGTGAGATTCTCTTTTCTAGTACTGCTTGGGTCACTTGTTGCCTGGGCATTTTGTGGATAGCGCTGGGTGAATTTCCTTTACATAAAGCTTGGAGAGGGGCTTCTCCAAATTGGTTGAAATTATAATATCTTGATATTCTAATTTCAGATGTGCTAAGTTGCTTTATAAAGCACGGACCGTCTGTATTTTTATATCAAAATCTCAATTTTCAAAGTTCGAACGGTCTATCAAAACCGCTCAACGTGATTTCCATATGAGATGTCCTTTAGAGTTCAAATTTTGCATTTTTTAGAATTTTGTTAACTATTTTTTTGGATAGATAGAAAACAGTTGCTATTGGATAGGCTAGGATCTTTTGATCAATGAATTTTCTGCCTATAATAAAAATAGTAAATAACTTTTAAAAATGTATTTGGTCTCAAAGAAATTTTCATATGGAGATTATGTTGAGCGATTTGGATCGGTTGTTTAAACTTTGAATATCGAAATTTAGATGTAAGAAGGGAACATAGCATTTCTCTTGAACTATTTCTAATTATTGCAGACCATCCAACAGATAACCCTAGTGACAATTTTTCGACAATTTTTTCATGTTACTTGCAAATAAACAAAATATTGGTGTCATTTGTGAAACATACTTTTACTAATTTAATAGGTCTATTTTTATCAATTGATCAATTCTCATTTTTGCATGCTATTCATGTATCGATTCCTTGTTTGGGGTTCATGTTATACTCATTGGTAGTTTTGCTCCACTAGAACTCTTTTTTCTTTTTTTCTGACACCATATATATATATATGAGAGCTTTCTTTGTTCAATTTGACAGTTCCACACCATTTAAGATGATATTTCTTGTAGTCTTTCATTTTCTATAATGTGTCTCTGCATTTTAAATAATCGATATTAAGTACCTAGATTTTAAAGGACAAAATAAAGCCGGTCTGATTTTTATTAGCTTTCTCTTAGTGTGTTTAAAAAACTCCGATATTATCTTATACTTTTGATGCCTATCTAGATGGAGCTCTAATATGGCTAGGGGTGTAAACGGATCGGATATTATCCGATTCCGTCCGGATCCGAATTCGGAAAATTACTTAAATTATCCGATCCGTATCCGTATCTGTATCCGAAAAATTTTAACGGATAAGGATACGGTAAGGTTTTTAACTATCCGTATCCGACCGTTTAACCCCTAAACTACAAAAAATATTTTTTATGTTCTTAAATTGATTTATTAAGCAAATATACATATTAATGATTTAGTAAACTGCATATAAATATATATTCTGACGAATAATATAACACTATGATATAATTAGTGACTAATGTTTTGATAATATGATGTATGTTTTGTAACCAACAAACTTATTATGAAAAATATTAGATCTAATTTATGAATGAAGAAAAATATATTTAAATGTTATTCTTTATTAGAATGTATATTAGTAATTTATTTTTAATTATCCGATTTATATTCGTATCCGTCCGATATCCGATCTGTATCCGTTTAATATCCGATCCGTATCCGTATCCAAAACTATCCGTATTCGTATCCGTATTTGAAAAAATATTACGGATAAGGATACGGTTTGACCACTATCCGATCCGTATCCGATCGTTTACACCCCTAAATATGGCGCATATAGATGAGGTGCAATATTAATTGCATTTAGCGAATTTTTTTTTCTCATATGAACTTCAATTTTCACTTTACCAAAATTTGAAATGCGGAGGTACGATGGGGGAACGAAACCGAAATCATTTGGAAATTTTTCTTTTGTAAAGTTGTCCTTCATTATGAAGTATATGCATTCATTAAATGTACGTAGTGGACATACCAAGTATGGAGCTGATAAACTGCCTCATGTGTTAATCCTATTGTGAAATAATAATTAGTTGCTGTAGCCTCTTTTATAAGACAGCAACTGTTTTTTTAACTAGTTAATTTCTCTTTCAGGTTCTTTCTGTTGATTGAAACTATTACTTGGTCTGCACTTATTTTCTGGATCAGATAGAATTAACCATACATTACTGAAACATAATTATCTAATACTTACTCTGGACTTCACTTGTGCTCCCTTGAAAAATGATGCATAGAACCATACTTGTGAGCTGTCAGATCAGAATTTAGCAGCCAAGATCATTTGCACCCCCAAAAAAAAAATTTCACAGTTTCTTTTTTCTTGGAAAGCCTACAACGAGTGTCATTGTTATCTGGTAGTGTCTTTTAGGTTGTGAATAAATGGATTCTTACTCTGTACTTCTATGTGCTGATATGTGTTGAATTCCAAGGACCTGTATAGCATTGCCTTGCTATTTATGCATGATTGTAAAATATCTTGGTTTATTTTTCTGTTCATGAAGGTGTATATGTTACGTAAAGTTAGAAAAAGGGCACAATGCACCTTTTAGACTAAAAATAAAATTTACTGGCAAGTACAAAGCTCATGCGTAAATGACCACTAAATTTTTTTTTTTTTATAACTGCAAGCTTCTAACTGCTAGTATAATATTTCTGTATTATGCGTGATTATTTTTCTCCTTAATTGCAGATAGTCTCCCTTCAATCCAAAGGAAGAGTGTAAATAAAATCACCACAAAATGTCCACAAAAGCTTACACCATCCTCTCTTTTACCTTAACACTCTTTATCCTGATCTCCCCTGTCGAACTGGCTAATACAGAGGCATCTGACATCTCTAAACTCCGGTCCCTCCGGTCCTCTTTTTCTCAAGCCAAAGACATCCTCCCATCCTGGTTCAACTCTGAAACCCCTCCCTGCTCCTGGCACGGGGTTAAATGCATAAACTTGTGTGTCATTTCCATAAACCTCTTCAATATCCCTCTCAATAGCCCTTTTCCACAAGTTGTAACTGAATTTGGGTCCCTCAGAGAACTTAACCTGAGTGGATGCGGATTAAAGGGTCCTTTGCCTGAATTGCCTAGATCTAATTTGTGTGAATTGGAGGTTCTCGATTTGAGCAACAACGGACTAACCGGGCCAATGCCTGATTGGATTACAAATCTAACAATGCTAAATCAGCTTGTTTTAAATTCAAATTCCTTTTCAGCAAAGCTGGGACCAAGTATTGGTTTTCTTAGAAACCTTGTAATACTTAGAATATCTGAAGGCTCCTTTTCTGGAAACCTACCTCCAGAGCTGGGCCAGTTGCAGGAGCTTGAGAAACTGGAACTTAGTGCCAACAATTTCACAGGGTCGATACCATCTTCATTTGCAAACCTCAGCAAGCTCGTGCACCTGGACATTAGCCAAAATGGGCTTACAGGCAATATAATTCCAGGTATTGGATCACTGGTTAATCTTCAAACACTGGATCTCTCCTCGAATGGGTTAACTGGTCCTATACCGAGCAGCATAGGGAAGTTGGTTAAACTTGAGTCTCTCTGGCTTGGGTTTAATGGGTTTACAGGTACAATTCCTATCGAGGTCGGGAATTTGGAGAGGCTCGGAACTCTCTCCTTAACTAGTAGCAAGCTTACTGGGTCTATACCGGTGGAGTTGATCAATCTCAAAGCATTAACCGATCTGGATATTTCAGAGAATGAATTTGAAGGCGAACTGCCATCTAATATTGGAGAATTGAAGGATCTAATGTTTCTTATTGCTGCAAATGCGGGTTTGACTGGTCGAATACCAGCAAGCTTGGGGAAGTGTACCAATTTGAAGATTGTAGACCTCTCCTTCAACTTCTTCTCTGGTCCCTTACCGGGTTCTCTTGCCAGGTTGGGATCCATCGGCTCATTTATAGTGGAGGGAAACCAGTTATCAGGTCAGATCCCAGAATGGATTCAAAATTGGAAGGCGGTGAATTCTCTATATTTCAGTAAGAATACATTCACAGGTGAATTGCCACCTCTGCCTTTGCAAAATCTCACAACCTTCTCAGCCGATGCGAACCAGCTCTCTGGTGGAATACCGTCCCGAATTTGCGAAGCTACATCTCTCAACTACCTCTCTCTTTCTGGAAATGAACTAACAGGGACTATAGGAGAGACTTTCCAGGAGTGTAGAAACCTAACTGATCTCATATTGTCTGGAAACAAACTTTCTGGGGAGATACCTGGTTACTTGAGTGAGCTGCCTCTCGTTACACTTGAAATGTTGCAAAATAACTTTACTGGGCCTCTACCTGATAAGCTATTCGAGTCCAAAACACTCATGGAGCTGTTACTGAGCAGCAATGGGTTGACAGGTCAGATTCCGGCATCTGTTGGCCATCTCTCAGGTTTGCAGAGGCTTCAGCTGGATAACAACCTGTTTACAGGCTTGATACCCAAGTCCATTGGTAAATTAAAAAATCTGACTAATTTGTCCCTCCATGGAAATAAATTATCTGGTGAGATCCCGATTGAGCTCTTTGATTGCACAAATCTTGTTGCTCTTGATCTTGGCTCGAACGAGTTTACTGGGTCTATACCCGCTTCCATCTCTCTACTGATCCAGCTTAATAACTTGGTCCTATCTAACAACCAGCTTTCTGGTGAGATACCAGATGGTATCTGTACTGGATACAGTTCAGTTGCAAACATTCCAGATTCTGAGTTCTACCAGCACTATGGTGTTCTTGATCTCTCATATAATAGCATAACAGGTCGCATCCCGACTGGCGTCAGGAAGTGTGCGGTGCTTAAGGAATTGAGATTGCAAGGTAATATGATAACTGGTACCATACCGGCTGAGCTCTTTGAACTAACCAACTTGACTTACATAGACCTCTCATTTAACTCTCTGACTGGACAGTTGCACCTTTTCTCATTCAATAAGCTCCAAGGGTTGATCTTGTCCCATAATGAGTTAACGGGTTCAATACCAGATGAGATTGGGTCATTGTTGCCAAGTCTATTTAAGCTCAATATATCTAGCAATCGATTTACTGGTTCTCTTCCCGTGTCGGTTTTCAGTATTAAGAGCCTCACTGATCTTGATGTTAGTCAGAATTTCCTCTCCGGAGCCATACCTTTTTCTCACTTGACAGGCACAAGTTCACTTCTAATTTTTAATGGCAGTAATAACAATTTTTCGGGAATGGTAGAAAATTCCATCTCGAACTTCACCTCCTTGTCGGTACTTGATTTGCATGGAAACCAACTTACTGGTGTTTTACCCATGTTAATTTCAAAGCTCGACTACTTGAGGTATATCGACTTGTCAGAAAACAACTTCCAGGATTTAATTCCATGTGGCATCTGCGCTATAGATAGCCTCTCATATGCCAACTTCTCGGGTAACAGGTTTCGTGGATTTTACCCGGAGGACTGTACCTTTAAGACCGATTTTGGGAGTAACAATCCATGCCTAGCCAGCCATATCGTGCCATTAGTTGCACAACTGCCACCTCACCCCCCTAAAAGATCCTCGGTCTGGCGTGCAACTCTTGGCATTGTAGCCAGTTTCCTAGCAATCCTGATGGCTCTCCTTGCTTGGAAGCTCTTAAAACAGAAACCCTCAACCCTTGAATCAATTGGCACCAAGTCAAAATCTGGCTCCTCAACCGAACCGGTATCAAGTGATGAACTCTTAGGCAAAAGAACAAGAGAACCACTAAGCATAAATCTCGCAACATTTGAGCACTCCCTCTTGCGTGTAACTGCCGAAGATATTTTGCAAGCCACTGACAATTTCAGCAAGGCCCATATAATAGGTGATGGGGGTAACGGCACAGTGTACAAGGCTCTTCTGTCAAGTGGGGCTGTGGCTGTTAAGAGGTTGCACGGGACCCACTTCGGAGGTGGGGATCGTGAATTTCTGGCTGAGATGGAAACCATTGGCAAAGTGAAGCACCAAAATCTCGTACCATTGCTCGGCTATTGTGTATTTCGAGATGAGAGGTTCTTGATATACGAGTACATGGTGAACGGGAGCCTGGAGGAATGGCTGAGGAAGGGAGGGGCTGATGTGGTATCGGAGAGGCTTGGATGGGCCCGCATGCTGGAGATTATGCTGGGGTCGGCAAGGGGGCTGGCTTTCTTGCACCATGGCTTTGTGCCACATATCATACATAGGGACATGAAGTCGAGTAACATTTTGTTAGACGAGAATTTCGAACCACGTGTCTCGGATTTTGGGTTTGCGAGGATCATTAGTGCATGTGAGACACATGTCAGCACCGATATTGCAGGTAATTAATCATTATTTTTTTTATTCTTTTGTCTGTCTTGACTAATATGGTTGACAAAGGATGGAAGATTAGTTTTAGCTTTTTAGTTATTTCCTATGCATGGGAGATAATGTCCCAGAAATTACCATAGTCACTTTATTTTGAAGGTAGCTTAATGTGTCATGTATGCCATTTTAATATTTTGAAATATCATGTGCATCCATCATGTAACACAGACAAACTGGCCCACTTGTTTTTTGTTGTTACTAATGACTGCAGGCCACATTATATTTTCATTTTCGTATGGGCATTCATGAAGTTATTCCTTTGTCGTCTAAGTGATCGGTTTATGTTTTCATCAAAAGAAACCAAATTGTTGTATGGTCTTTTACTCGTTTATTGGTTATAACTGGTACACTAACTTCTAATTTCAGGTACAATCGGTTACTTCCCGCCAGAATACGGGCTCACTATGCAAATCACAGCGAAAGGAGACGTGTACAGTTTTGGGGTTGTGATGCTGGAGATGCTAACAGGCCGGGCACCGACTGGTCAAGACGAGGCTGAGGGAGGCGGAAACCTGGTTGGCTGGGTCCGGTGGATGGTCGGAAAAAACAGAGAAGATGAGGTTTTTGATCCATGTCTCCCAATTTTGGGCCCCGAGAGGCAGCAGATGAGTAGGGTTTTGGCTGTGGCTAGGGTTTGCACGTGTGACGAACCATGGAGGCGGCCTAACATGCTTGACGTGGTGAGAATGCTCAAGGAGATCAAGATGTTGCATGAGGGGGATGATGTTGTTATTATCTCTGTATGATGGTGTATCTCTCTGATTAGTACTAGCGAAAGGTTTTAGCAGGTTTGTTGTATTAATTGGTGACAGGGTGGTAGTAGTGTGCTATTCTATGTTAATGTAATTTAGCTTATATATGCTAGAACATGTATTAGATGTGTACCTAAACGGTCTTATATTATTTATATTTGTGTACTAATATATAAAATGAACGAGCGATTATTATGGGGATATCTAATATCGGTTTTATATTAGTGTACTTTCGGGGTCTTTTCATTACTCTTGGAAAGAAATATTGATTTGGTGAACAATGGCATAAAAATTTTAATCAGTGTACAGGCACATTCATCTTCCCTATTGTTGGATATTATGTTGGTTCTATTTATGAAATTTGATCATATAAATAAAACAAATATTCGGAATTAATGTGAATATAACTTTTCGTTGTTTGCTGACAAGAAGAGTGATATGATCTAGGGTAATAAATCCAACAGTACACTACCAAAAGTGGCAAGCAATAAATTCCAACGGCTATATGCCTTGTAATATAAATAGGATCTCAAGAGTTAATATAACATATCAATATACAATTTTTCTCCTCAGCTTTGCATCTCTGTTTACAAAACAAAAAAACCATATT
Organism: Carex cristatella; assembly: GCA_024447775.1. Classification (NCBI taxonomy): domain Eukaryota; kingdom Viridiplantae; phylum Streptophyta; class Magnoliopsida; order Poales; family Cyperaceae; genus Carex; species Carex cristatella. Next base: position 7,839,555 of record JAJHPF010000018.1, read on the forward strand.
AGTATGCATAGAGTATATTGAAAAATAAAGAGGACCATAATATGATATATAGGAGGTCGACACCAAGGAAAAGTTTTTGTTTGGTTTGTGTTAGGACGATCATCACTATTGGTGTAATACTGTAATACATATTCATTATCACCGACGGCTACAACGACATTGATTTGCATTGAATTTAATTAAGCTTTTATTTCTGCAATTAATAAGATATTAGTGGTTGAAAATAATAAATGAATTACCCGTCGGTGCTGATCCCGTGCACTAATGATGCAAGGATAATTTATTAACACATGCATGTAACAGATTACATCATGACTCGTATAATTAACAAGGCAAATGCTTGCAGCAGCAGCAGGAATAGTAGTACTACTAGTACTAATAATAATAATAATAATTATTATTATTAATATTATTATTATAATAAGTGGAGGAATCTATTTACATCATTTTTTGATGACACAAAATTACACCATTCATTTTTAAACTTTTCAAAATCCAAACAGTCAATCTAAACCGTTCAACATAATCTCCATATTAAAATGTATTTAGAGATCAAATTTTACATTTTTTTAAATTTTTTTTACTATTTATTAAGCATTTTACAAAATTACTGTTTTCAGACTATTGAATTTTTGTATCCATCTTAATAAATAGTAAAAAAAATAAAAAATAAAAAATTTGATTTGCAAGTATATTTTTATATATCCAACATGTTGAACGGTTTGAATCGACTGTTTGAATTTTAAAAATAAAGGGTGTAATTTTGTGTCACAAAAAAAATAGTGTAAGTAGATCCCTCCACTAATTAAGTTTTAAAACCATTTTCTGACACATTTAAGCCCAGTCCAACCAAACTAAAAACAGAAGCAAACAAAAAGAGAAACTACAATTTCATTTCAACACATTAACCTTTCAAATGTCCAGACATTAGTCGAGTCTTACTGCTATTAATATCATCATAAATAAGAGTTTCACATACATTCCCTACCGTAAAGAAGTGGAACAAAAAGTGACCAAATTAAGTTCCCCATTTACACAGATTCATTTAGTTCCAAAATGAGCCAATAAACCAAAATGAAACCAAGCATAAACCCAAACTCAATTCCAGTCCTTTACCTTGTCCAAATACCCAATATACTCCTCTTCTCCATTCCATTCCTCTCCAGTTCCAAATGTATCATCATAATAATCCTCCACATCTATTTCATCACCCCCTTCATTGCTGGAATCATAGCTCTCGTCTGTCACCTTCAACTCTGCACTGTATTTTGGATCTGAATCTTGATGCGTTTCAAAATTGAAATCTGAATCTGGGTCCCACTCCAGCCCTGTCACAGGAGCAACTATATCCTTGTCTTCAGATACTGTATCAGCTATCCATGCATAAGCATTGTCTACATGATACGCAGCTAATGTGTCTTTACCCTTTTCTTCCCATTTCTTTTCAAGTTTCAAATTAGCATGAGCAAACATAAGTTTACTGCGCACTTTTGAATCAGGTTCAAAATCTTTATCCCAAAAGACCTACAATAAGAGTAGAATGTAACTCCCCAGGAAAATAGATATATAAATTGTATAAAGGATATACGCAGCGAAATATGAATTGCACATGGAGTTCAATGAATAAAAAATTGTAAACTCGGATGATTCCGGTTGGTAAAGGTGTCAGATTACAGTACAGAGTACTAACCTTTTCGAAAGTATTCCAGCACTTTTCAAGTTGAGAGGCAGTGCAAGTGAGGTTCAAAACCCTACGAGCCATTTCTTGGAGATGTGGTGTCTTGTATCCGTACAGTGCCCACCAATTATCTGTACAATGCAATTGCTGGTACATACTGGATCTAGACCTGACCGGTCCGAACAGGTATGCCTGACTCGTATGTAGCAGCATAATAAAGATCTATGCATCATGTGTACGTTAGCGGACCAGAATTCGCACACACAAGCAGAGCAATACTTAGGAGTGCCAGACATGACTGGTAAGCTCAGTATCTGAACTGGCAATTACAAAGGCTGACTTGATCAATGCATCTTACAAAAGGAAACAAAGAAAATTAAATAATTTATACCTGGATTTATATTTGGGTCGGACCTCTGGCGGACAGCCATACGATTACCAAAAGGCCCCTGAGCCTCTCTATATGCGCCCAGCTCTGAAATTATCTTATCCTGTACAGCGACATCATCAGCATACATTTGTTGTACACACTCAATCAACCCGTTCATAATCCTTTCATTCTTCTCTATCTCTCTATTGCCGTAAAAGTATAACGGGTTGAGATAATACCCAGCCATGTACAAGGGCCAGTCAGTTGATGAACCCCATATCCTGTCAATTATCTCCAGCACCGGTCCGTACAACTCCTCTCGATTTAAACAAGCTTTCTTAATTTCATCTTGTGCCTGTTGCATAGCTGCATAGATGAAACCCATTGGTGGCATCTTGAGACTATGTACCAAATAAAGAACCTTGACGAAAGGCCCCGTAACACAAAAAGTCACATACAGGTCCCTCCAAAATTCAGAATCATGAACAACACCTATAATATCATCCACTTTAGGATGGCCCCACCATTTATAACCTTTGCACTGGTCCTCCGTAAACATGTTTACCAGTTTACTCCTAACCATCAGAAGCCTTTGCAAGACAAAGAAGGTGGTTGTGAGTCCCGTGACCCCGAGCCGAACAAGACCCTGTTTCCCGATGACTTGCTCCAACAATCTCAAACTGCTCTTGTGGTTATAAATGAACACAACCAGCAACTTTGCCTTGAAAAGTACTGACCGAGCTCGCGGCAAGTCACACACTGAATCAAGCATTTTATCGATCAGGTACGAAGCGCAAGGGGTCTGAAAGATATGAGGCCAATTTTCCTGAATTGACTCGCAAGCTTTGACACAAAAAGGTGACCCATCACACACAACTTGCACCACATTTTTAGCCCGCACAGATTCCACGCAATTTGCTATCAGTTCCACCATATAGAATTCAATACAGTGCTTGGCAGTGGCAACACAGTGAACAAACCTTGTGCCCAACTGGGAATGAACATAAATATTCACCAAACAGCGCCAATTTTGATCTGACCAAGCATCGACCAAGATTGAACACCCGTGCTTCTCCCATGATTCTCTATGATTTAGCATTTGCTTCTTGATTCAGTTCACCTCATTCGTTAGCAGCCTCCCTTTTAGCTCTTCTTTGGTCGGAAAGGGGTATGAGCTGGGTCCATACTGGGCCAAGGCTTCAATTAATGCTTCAGAGCGCTTGGAACTGATGAACTTTTTGGGGTGGTTCGCCATTATAGCAATGTAGGAGATATATAGTTTTGCCTGCTCTCTCCTTTCGGCTAAAGACGGGCCGGGAAGAGGTGAGCGGGTGACGTGCTGATCCATTGGACCTGTCACACGGACCCTCTTTGAAAGGCCGCTACGACAGACAGCATTGGCCTCTGTGCATTGGTTGTTGTGTGACATTGCCTGATTTGTTCTTTTTCTAGAAAAATTGAAGGAAGAAATTAACTAAAAAAATTGTATCAAATAAATTGGGTGGCTCTACTCTTCAAGTATCCTGAATAAAAGAATTTATGCATGAACATAAATTCACAAACTAGTTTGTTCCTTAAAACACATGCATTTCTTTTGAAATCCAAGACATTGTCTGGAAATCCTCGTGATATTTCACTTTCTCAAGATTTTATACCGTTCCTTAAGAATTTTCATAATATTGCAAATGATACATTGGTTCCCCCACAAGTCAAAATTCAAGTATGAGATTCAGAAAAATAAAAGGTAAAAACACTTCTTGCTTGAAATCCTAAATAGATAAATGCAAAGAACCAATTCAATAGGACATTTCTTACCAATGAAGTATACAGAAAAGGAGGCAGGGAAGGAGACGTGTCCGTGTCCGATCTCTGTTTGCTTGCTCCAAAAAAGAATTAAAATGTAAGAGGAAAAGGAGGAGGCTAAAGAGGAAACATTATATACAAATTTTTTCAATTTGTCATTCCAAACTGGGGCGTAAAAACGGAAAGTTTTTTATCTAGCACCCCATAAATTCAAATTAATTAAAAGCCACTCAGATCCAAAAAGCTCGAAAAATGACACTCCCGCAAGCTCAGTTTGCGCATCACCCGGTGCGCAAGCTCAGTTTGGGCACCACCTGGTCTGCAAGCTGAGCTGAATAATGGCAGACCGGGTTGGAATGGGTCGGGTTGGTGCGCAAACTGAGCTTGCGCATCGGGTGGTGCGCAAACTGAGCTTGCGAGAGTGTCATTTTTCGAGCTTTTTGAATCTGAGTGGCTTTTAATTAATTTGAATTTATGGGGTGCTAGATAAAAAAATTTCCGGCGTAAAAATTTACAGTTTCAGACACCGAAAATTTATCGTTTTTAAGAGAATCTGCACCTGGTGCATATTTCTAAGATGAGAAGCCTGTCACTTGAATGCGGGTTCCACCTTATAACGAGAGCACGAGCTTGCTATTACTCCAATACACCGGGTGCATAGAAAATATTTAACTTTTATTCGCCCGGGAAAGTCTGAATTTTGTATTTATGAATAGACGTCGTCTTAGAAATATCGAGAGCACCTTGTACTCGTTTGTTTCACTGAAATAGGGTCCCACCGGATCGCAATTTGAATCTCTCATGTGATACAGGGTCTATAAACTTTTCTATACTTGGGTCATTGTGCCGGGAAAGATGGCATTCCTTTCAGAGTTGATTTGATTCCTCTCGTAGCCTCGTAGGTTTCGAAAGATTGGTTTATAAAAAAATAAAAAAGGTAATCGAAAAAATAAAAGAGAGATATTTCGGTAATCAGCATTTATACGGAGTTCATAATAATTTTGGAGTGAGTCTATCATATTATGCATATTACAATTTAGTTAGTTCATAATACGGATTAATATTTTTATTTTTAAAATTCTAACGGTCGATCTGAACTGTTTAAAATAATTATCACATGCATATATACTTGCAGACCAAATTTTATATTTTTTAAAAAAAATAGATAGAAAATCTTTTTTGGATGGTCTAGAATTTTCATATCAAGTGATTTTCTACATCTCTTAAAAAATAGTAAAAACAATTCAGTTTGCAAGTAGATATTCATAATTCATATGGGGATCATGTTGAACAGTTCCGATCAACCATTAAGATTTTGAAAATGGAAATATTGACCCGTATTACGGATCAACGCGTGATATGCATAATACCATAGACTCATATTTTTGTGTTGTGCTGAATTTGAATTACATTTAAACTTTTTGTATGGCTATATCGGCCGAAATTTTTAAAAATATACAAAAATATATTTTAATTTAATAATCTATACAAAATCGGTGCGGAATTTTAAATCTACCCAAACCTAAGCACGGGTTGCTTGGTTTGAGCCCAAAACCTAAGCATGTGTTGCGGATCCCGGAACCCAAGCGGACACGATTGCTTGGGTTCCAGTCCTAAACCGGCAACTCAGTTGCCGGTTTTGGATTCGGCTATAAAGCCACCCCCAGCCATCCCTTTCTCCTTCACCAATTCTCCATCGTTTCCCTTCTTCTTGAGGTAATTTTTTTTTTAATATTTATTTTTTATTTAAATTATTTAAATTAGTAAGATTAGTTTAAATTTAAGATAGATTAGTAAAATTAGTTTAATATATAATTTTTTTTAGATAATTAGAAAATGTCTTAATTTTTTTAGAAAATTAGAAAATGTATAAAAAAATTAGATAATTAGAAAATGTCTAATTTTTTTAGAAAATTAGAAAATGTCTACAAAAATTTAGATAATTAGAAAATGTTAAAATAATTTTAGATAATTAGGAAATACCAAAATAATTTAAAGTAAATTAGAAAGTGGCAAAATAATTTTAGAAAAAATAGAAAATATTAAAATAATTGTAGTTAAATTAGAAAATACCAAAATAAATTTAGGTAAATTATAGAATGGTTCCTGATATTATGAAAAACTTTAAAATTATTTAGAATAGTTTTTAGAATTAGTTAGAAAATACCAGAAAATCACCAAAATTGTTTTAGAAACAATACCAAAAATTCGGCCAAAATTGTGTAGAAAAATTCGGCCAAAATTGTTTTCGAAATGGTTTAGAATTAGTTAGAACTAGTAGAACGGTTCAGAAGAAATAATTGACAAAATAATTTGGTACGATTTTTGAAATTCAGAATGACAGAGAGAGAGACCCAGATAATGCAAGGTAGGTTCAGCGAATTGTTGTGGATACCCCACAGTCATCATCGGGTGTCTCTGGCTTCGAAAGAGGTTAGCATTTACTGATTTTTCTTAATAAATTGATTAGAAATCAAATCGTATATTGCTTGATATTTTTTTCGTAATGTAGAAATGTTCTAATTTGAACGTGAGAAATTATCGGAGAAATATATTGTACCACGACCAATACGCCCTGTATTTGTTATCGTTGGGATTATACCAGGTTGCGCAGTTACCTGGTATCAATATTGATGCGTCACTTATACATGTGCTTGTCGAGCGGTGGCGTCCAGAAACTCACACGTTTCATCTTCCATTTGGAGAAATGACAGGTATTTAGCGAAATGATTCAAATAAAAAAATGATTGGTGAAATAAATATATGATTTATATTTTTTTATTTAAATTAATTACAGTTACGTTAGAAAATGTGAGTCAAGTCTGGGGGTTTGCCTATAAAGGGGGCCCCCGTGACCGGGAGGTCGGATGGGGTGTGGGCTAGAAGCAGACTTTTCGAATTATTAGGGATCCGAGATGTTGAAGTGGATCTTTTTATGAAGAAAAGGGGGTCTGCTCATTCCGATTGGATAATGACAAAGAAAATGCTCCGCCAGAGGTTTAAGAAGCTTCCAGATGGCGCCGACGAGCAAACGGTGCAGTGGTAAGTATTTTCTACTTATTAGATTGTTTGTTCTTTAAATTTTCAATCATGTGCTTACATAAGATATCACGCAGGTATGTACGCGCATTTATTTTGGAGCTATTGTCATGCACTATGTTCCCTGACAATAGCGGAGACGGGATACCGCTGTGGTATCTTGATATGATTGGGGACTTGGAGCAGCCGGTGGGATACAATTGGGGTAGAGCTGTTCTCGCATATCTGTATCGATACTTATGCCTTACGACCGATCCCTCGGTTACTTCCATGCATGGTCCGGTTATGCTTCTTCAAGACTGGTCATGGACCCGATTTCCGTTCACCGGCCGATGCCAAGATCAAGAAAGTGGACACCTTCATGGGGCCAGCCAACCCCGGGAGACATGTCCGGCCTTTGCCGACAAATGGTGCTCGAAACATGCGTACGATAACTCTGCACACAATAAAACAGTAGGTCCAAAAATTCCGCGCGGTCGGTTTCGGCGATTGGACGAGGGCATGGTGGATTGGGAGCCGTACGGCAAAGCATTTATGCGAAACTTTCGAGAGTAACACAGTCGGACAGTACTTCTTTCACATTATTTGTTTACTCGTTTTTAATCATATATACGAATTACTACTGACAAGTTTAAAAAAAAATTCAGCCTTACTACTTGTATTGCGGTCCTCTCATATTTTACTGGATAGTGGAGTACCATCACCCTGAGCGGTGCATGAGACAATTCAGAAAATATCAACATATTCCGCCGCCGCCTCCCTTGAATAAGAATGTGCACAGCGATTTGCACAAGTATGACTCATTCAATTTTTTTTATTTACTAATGTTAGTTAATTTTCTGTGTTAAGTTGTTATAAACTGAATAATAGGCTTAAAATGGCGTCAAAGAGGAATATTTCATGGGCCGACAAGCATGCGATCCATGTTGATAAGGCAGAGACGTATGAGCAAAATATATACGCAGAAGTACGACTGTTCGACCATAATGAGCTTCCGGCTTATCGCAAATGGTATCAGATGAACGACATGGCATCTGTTTATATTTTTGAGCATCATGTGGAGGGGCTTGATCGTGGAGGTAGGATCTCCAGAGAGGAGCATGGCAAGAAAGGATACATTCCTAGCGGACCGCCGATTGTGCGACTAGTAATTTCTAACTCTTATTTGTAATATTGTAATTTTGTGTTAAATGTCATATCTTATATTCTCGTTATGTGTCCAAATCCTTGCGTGGGATAGGAGAGCTGGCGCACGGCGTGAAACAATTCTCCACCAAAGGGTGGCGTAGGCCGGGCAAGGATAACATGAGAAGAGGATGGGGTATTTGCTGCGATTGTGATGTCGAAGACCGTGCGCGTGCCCTGATGGATCAGGCTGGAGTTCCAGAAAATTGGGAAGAGATCCCATCCAACGAGAGCACGGAAATTGGCGTTAATCCATACCCACCTCCTCCAGTATTCGAAGGACCAGATCCAATACAGTCTTGGCTATACGATGGATCTGCATGGAGAAATTACATGGCTCAGGCCGGAGTAGGTTATGACACAAACCCTACACAGGTATGTTTATGACTTGAAGTAAGTATGTTTATGATTTACAAACGAATATTTACAAAATTACACGAACCTTTTTAGATGTCACCAGAGGTGCGGAGCACGAGCGAGCGGGCGCGAAGATCATCGATTTTATTGAAAATCTGTTCGGGGGACCGCATGAGTCGGCATATGACGCCGGACAGGTATGTTACATGTGTTTAACGTTATTTCAAAGATCGTCGCTTACTTATTGAAAGTAAATATGTTTATTTTTCAAGTGACCCAGCAGGCATATGAGTGACAATTTCAGCAGCAGGAATATCAGCGTGAAGTCCCGTCAACTCCCGGTAGGAATTGGCATTTCGGGGATGCAGGGGCATCGTCATCCCAACCACCACTGAATACGCAGACTCAGCCAGAAGTGATACAGCATGACGAAGACGGACGTCCCACACAGAGTCCGGCGTGAGGTCCGCTCTCCAGACCGTTTCTCGCATTCGCAGTATCCTGGACATTGACCTATCTTCGGATTCTATCTATCCTTTATTATATTTGTGAACTTTTATTATGTATGTATTGTTGATTTGTTTTATCTTTTATTATGTTTTTATTTCTATTACGTATGTTTTATTCTGCACATGCAACGTAAAAAAAAAACACATAAAAACAAATTACAAAACAAATTACATAAAAACAAATTACATATGAAAATTTCAATATAATACAATAAACATAAACTAGAAAATGACTAACGCCCGCTGGTTGAGTGCCTGCTTGTCGATCTTCTAGAAGACATTGAACCAGTTTCCGCTTGTCGTGCTACTTGTTCTACAGAACAAACAAAATATGAAATATGAGGTAGTTCCAAAAATAAATTAAAAAATCGACCATCTCCAATGACAAATGTCTATCCGATATGACACAAAAGAATCGACCATCTCCAATGACTTCTAACCGCAACCATCTCATAAAAAATCCCCAAGTATCTGAGTGTTCTTTCTCCACAATCTCGAAAGCCAACGGAAGCAACTGGTTTTCGGCATCATACCCACATGCAACCAGCAGCCGTCCCTGGTACCGTCCCGACATGAAACATGCATCAATACTAATCACTGGTCTGATAAAAGGTATTGCCGCAATACACGGCCCGTACGCCCAAGCCGCGTACATGAATTGTCTATTATTTGATCTCTCAATCGGGGTCGAGATCACACAATACTTGGTTCCGAGAGTGCCTCTCTTCATAGCTTCCAAAAGCGGAATGAGCAGGTTGTACGAGTTCTCCCAACTCCCATAAATGTTTGCAATTGCGAACTCACGACCTCGCCATAATTTGTTGTACTTGGGAGTCACATTTTTGTACGTTGTCTTCACGACATCTCGGATATGATTTATACTCGCGCACACATCCCTTCTCACCGTGCCATCAATGGCGCGTGCAACCATCTCTGCCGTGAGCTGGTCATGATCAGCACGTGTTGCCGGTACTCTGCATCCATGAGGGATTTTTGTTTGTAAATAATCCAAGATTTTGAGATACCCTGAGGTTTCGCACATAACTTGAACTTGCACAATTCATCTTTGCATATCCATACCATACGCTTAGGTTCGCTTCTTTCAACCCTACACTCAAATTTTTTTGGATATGAAACTCCTGAACTGCTATTCTTAGAGCCTCTCTCGACTCATACACTTGGCCTTCAGCTATTGGGTTATCGACAATTCTTGTTGTACGGTTGAAAAAATCGACATCTGCTTCTCGAAAACCCGAAGTGTCGTTGAAAATGTCTACTGGATGTGTCATATTTTCTCGGCCAGTAAACGGATATTGTGCTTGGCGGGACTGTGACACAGAATGTCTCACGTGACACGAGAATGTCTACCGGGACCGTGACACGAGAATGTGATTGTGTCTGTCTAGTCGGTGAAAGATTTTCGTCGGACCCCGCCGACTCATTTGAGATCATCTCATCCCCGCTTTCCAAACTGTCATCATTAATTGCATCGACAGTAAACGGGAATAATCAAGTACCTCTATCGGCCTATGGGTCTGAACAGTTCTAGGTTCAGGGTTGCGACTCGTACTTGGCCGGGATCTCGATTCAGGGATCTGTCTGTTTACAGGGGCTTGACTGTTCAGATTCAACTGAGAATTAAAACCGGAATGATTCGGTTCCAATTCTACATACAGCTCAAGAACCGGTATCCTTTGGGGGAATGACGCAACAATTCCTAAAATCATTTCGAACGATACCTGGTTTGTTATCGGTACCAATTGGTAGTCCGCTGACCATCAGTAGACATATTAAATCTTGCTTGGATTTCCATATTTGCTTCACTAGCGGTAAACCCAACCAGGTTTATAAATTTCATTTTGGAGATAATCGAAGTTATGATTAATAGTTACCGGAACGAGTATTTGGGTCGAGTCTTGTAGAAGACTCCTTCGTCATTGTCTTGGATGTTTCCTCCAACAAAGACTTTCACACATATCATATTTGATTTTTGTTTGATCTGGATAACAAACATTTAAAAAAATTAACGTTACAAAATTAATTAGAATTAAAATTAACTAACAAACAATGTACAAACAAAAAATAAAATAAGTCACATCAAAATTGAACGATGAAAATAAAATTAATTAAAATCATTATTCAAAATGAATTAAAATAATTGAAATAATTAATTAAATATTAATCTAAATTAATTAATATAATTTTAATTAATAAAACTTACTTCTTACTTCAAGATGGAAGACGGGAGAGCAAGAAGTGGGGGTGAGATCTGCGCACTTATAGCAATCTAGAACCGGCAGCAGGTCTGCCGAATACAGGGCTTGGAACCCAAGAACCGTGTTTGCTGGTTCGGGATCTCGCAACACACGCTTGCCGGTTCTGGGCTCTAAAACCGGCAAGCATGTTGCGAAACCGGCAAGCTTGCTGCCGGTTCTAGGCTCTGAAACCGGCAACCCTGTTGCCGGTTTGGATAGATTTCGAAATCCACCGCAAATTTGTATAAATTATTAAATTAAAATTGAGTTTTGTATATTTATAAAAATTTCGGCTATATCGGTATATCCTACGGAGAAATATGATTTTGGACGTACATAAAAGTGCATATACATTTCTATTAAATTTGAATTTATTTACACATTAGTAATTTAATAAAAAATTCACATTAATTTAAATGTTTCCATACTTGTAATTTAATTTTACTTATGTGAAAAAAAGAATTAATTTTAATAAAATTACCTAAGAATATAATTGCTAAAATGAAGATGTACATATTGACATGTAAGACAACTGCAAAATTTTATGTAATTGTTAATTCAAGAAATAGCAAGTGAGTCGTACGTATTTTTATAATTGAAATTGCAAGTAACACATCAGCATTATCTTCTTTGTAGATGTCTAATATATGTCATCAGCCGAAATTGAGAAAAGAAATGTATTTCCATTTTTATATTATACATGTAGATGTTCTTTGTGATTAAAAAAATAAAATTCAGATTAAATATCATACCTCCAATTAAATAATTTGTCTTCTTTTAATTTTATGCGTTATTTTTTTTAGTGTAAAAGCCTAAATTTATTTGGACGTGCTATTTTCAGGTCTCAAAACACTATATTAAGTCTATTTTTGTCTTGATACTAGTTTTACCCTCAATAATTATCTTCTATCTTTACTTAGTGTTGTCAATAAATAAAAGTTGATTAATTTCCACTAATGAATTAAAAGAAATAGCGAACAGTACCAGATTCTTTCCATAATTTCATACAGCATTCTAGCTCCATCTAGGTAGGAATCTATCTTGAGAACTAGCCTTTGGTCTATTGGCTAAGGCACATGACCTCTAATATGAGAGGTCATGGGTTCGAAATCCAGATGAGGAAAATTCTTTGTTGTAATTAGGGGTGTTCATTGGGTCCGGTTTAATCGGTTTTGAACCGAACCGAATTAGACTGGTTCAAACGGTTCGGTTTGCTTTTTAAAACTGAATTATAACTTCGGTTCGGTTCGGTTCGGTTTGAAATTTTCAAAACCGAAAACCGAACCGACCGAACTTTTATATATTATGAATTTGGTCCGGACCGTCCCGGTTTATTTCTTAATCAATTGCTTTAAATACTTCGGTTTATTTCTTAATATCCCGATTTATTTCTTAATACTCCAATTTATTTCTTAATATACTTCGGTTTATTACAAAACAATTGCTTTAAATTAAAAAATTGATATATTTCGGTTTGAACCGAACAAACCAAAATAAAACTTTGGTTCGGTTCGGTTCGGTTGCAATGCTACTTCGGTTCGGTTTGAACTGAACTGATCCGATGAACACCTATAGTTGTAATAACAAAGGTATTAAATAGATGAGTGATTTGACCTCCAATCTTTACTCAAAAAAAAAACCTTTAAGAATCTATCTTTACCTTTTAATAACCAGATCGAATTAAAATTAATCGAACTTTGTAAGTTCTAGATAGGAAAAAAATTGTTGAATGATAAATCGATTACAAAGTTTTAGCAAAATCCGCCACTACTCCCTCTCCTCTCCGACTTCAGTCAGCAGATTCAAAATTGAAAATATCTTATGGCTTACGGACAACAGAGCTTGTAACAAAAGCAACTATGTCGCGTAACCAGAGATTTATTCTACTAGAAGACATCTCGAGCTTTTAACTATGGGTTGAAAACGGTATGGATAATATTTGATTCGTATTCGAAAACTTAGATGTGAATATATGATATTCTAATTAATATCTGTGTGAATAAGGATACAGATACAATTTTACGTTTCAATTAATTATCTGTATCCGAATAGTAGATATATACCGTATATTTTAAACTTTTAATATATATCATAAAAAAATTATTTTATTCGCCATTTACGAACTTTTAATATTTTTTAATACCATATATTTTATTCGCCATTATAATTGTTTTATTCGCTATTATATGTCTGATATCCACTCCGCATCCGTATTCGTAAAATGACAAAACAAAATGTGAATATGATTTTACCACTATCCGCTCCGTATCCACTCCGTTTTCACCCCTACGACGACATTGTATAAGCTAGACATGACAATAGCTGCTTGGTCTCAATATTAAAGCATACAATTAAGGTAATATTTTTGCTTTTAGTTTGAGTAGATAAAGGAAAAAAAATTAATTGTTGCTTTTCATATAATTAATACAATGCTTATTTAGGGTAAATTAGGAGGTTAATTTTACTCAGCTTCAAATTCTTAATTCTCATTAGTGAAATTATGCCTACATACTTATTAAAAAAAAAAAACCGGTGACACCACAAAGATACTAAAAGTGAATTTAAATGCAAGTTCTAGTACTTGAGATTAAATTATACAAAATATATATTGCATTTACATTAGATTTTATGACTTTAGTTTCATCTTTTTAAAATACACTTCATTTTCATTAGAGGATGCATTGTATAGTTTGAAGATAGGTGTTTTCCAATTAATTTCTTACTTTTTCACGTGAGAATTAATTCTAAAAGATGGCTTGCATAATTACCCAGCTCTTATATAAAACTGTTTGTTTAATGCTTATATATTAGCCTCTCAAGAAAAAAAAATGAAAATATCGATTTATATTATAATCATGCTCCCATGAATGAAGTCACAAAAAATCACATCTGTTTTTCACAAATTAAACAAATTAAGCAGCCAATCAAATGCATTAATTTTTTTTTTTCCTTTAAATTAACCGTGCAAAAGAGAAATAATACATCGGTCAATTACTTTCCTTTGTTAACACTTAACAGCATGAACAAAGATAAAAACAAATTCCTAAGCACTGAATATAGTATTTTTGAGATTTGAAAATAGCACTCCACATTTATTTACACACATATTCGTCATATTGTATCATATTTCTAATTGGTTCCGATTTCTTTCAATTTTTTAAATGTCATATAAGGAATTTTTAGATTGATTGATAATTGATTGCTTATGTCTTTATTTTTTAATATCTTTTAAGGAATGTTTATTTGTAATTTAATATGTCATTTTGTATGAGATTTTTTGCTTAAAAATAAGTAAAAGAAAAAAATATATGTCATTTAAGAAATATTATTTATGTGTATATGTTATTTAATATGTTATTTTAAAAATGTTATTTGTCATTTTGTCTAATTTTTTTTTTATGAAAATATATCATTTTGTGTGAGTTTTTTTTTTTTTTTTTTTATAATATATTTCCGCTGCAACGCACGAGTACGATACTAGTAACATTCCATGTATACTGTAGAATATTGTTTTCCCAATTCAGTAAATTAATCACTGATAAAGCTTTCAATTAGACGAACTTAAAATACAACCTCAGGAGCTACTTTTGTATCAATAACCGTGCCAATTATTGCGCTCATCTTTCTTTGATTTATTTTGTTAATTTGTCTTTTTCTGCTTTTCTTGCCTTGCACCTTTTCCTTAATTAAATTAATTTTCTTAAATTAAGCAGTAACCATCATTTGCTTTTATGTTATGGGGGAGTCAATTTCATGCCGGGCAAACTGTAGATGATTGATATATTTTTAAATTGGATTCCGATATTTATCACATGAGATTTGAATCATTCGATTGAAATGATGATCTACACCTACTAAGATTTGTTATGAAATTGTTTGTTGCGATGTAGCATCATTATAACAATATTTTTATGATGCAGCAACTGAAGTACATATACACACAGTAAACCAGATTTATATAACAAAAGATTACTTAAAAAGCTCATGAATGATAGCTAAACTAATTATCATATATCATGCATTATTAAAGGAGTCAACAGTTGACCTAGTCAAATGTAGTACATAATTGTAATTATGACTCTCAACGTAAATAGTTAGGTTGTTAGGATCCGTAAATACATCATAATTCACCCTTACATCACCATCTCCAATATTTACTTTCTAAAATTATCTCACATTTAATATTTTGGAGCAGATTTTAATTTATATTATAATGATATATTATGTGAGATGTTTAAAAATTTATAATTATATTTAAACGTAAAAGGTTTCTCAAATGCTTGTGAGTTACGACATGTATCCACTTCGGATCTGGACCTATCCCGGATTCGAACTGGACCTGATAATTTACAAACAAGTTATGAATATCTATCTATCCGGAACCGAAAAAATAGACCCGAAATATCTACGGGTAGATAAGTATCTGGATTCGAAACCGATTCGATTTGAAACTAATAAGTATATGGATCACAATTTGGACGCGGACATTTTTATAGTACAGGTTCAAATATAATACATGTCCAAATATAATAGTATCCGGAGGTAGACCCGATAGCACCTATATTTATAGCGCAACTATCGTAATATCTGAGTGTGAATAATGTTGGAATAAGGTAAACGTCTATTTCAGAAATTATACCTCGTATTCTATCCTATTCTAGCTAATAAAATAAAGAAAAAAAAACTTTATCCAAAAAAAAATCTTTGTTCTAATCTAAGATGCTCACTTACATCGGCAAAGAATGGACAAGAAAAGTGGTAGCTTCTAACTCTCAAATTTTCATGGTACAAAAACTTTGTACCAATATGTATTCTTGATCTTTTATTTATTCTTGAAAATTTATAACTCGTAAAATTTGTAATTGTACTTTTATAATCATGTTTTATTATGGAGTAAGAGCTAAAAAACAATAAAATCTAAAAATTTGTAATTTGTAATTGTACTTTTATAATCTAAGATCTCTTTACTTTAGACTTAAATTGTCAAATTAGATATAAGACAAGAACAATAAAAGTGAGATGTGGAGACAATGCTCTCTGTGTGGAAGGTTCCAGGCCCAAGCAATTAGCTCAGTTATATATTACACGGTGAAGGTGCTTTTTTTTTTTGCTTCTGAGTCACTGACACGTGGGTCCGCAACAAAACTAAAAACTAAAAATTAATATTTAAATATTTAAATCCGTCTGGACTCACATGTTAGTCACACTGGGGAGCAAGAAAATCCTACTCCGGAGGACATGTGATCTCTTTCCCTTTGTCACATTTAAGAGATGTATTCAACATATTTTTCTTTAATTATGTTCATACCGGGACCTTTCAATAAATGAAATAAAATAATAACTTTCAAAAAGTCATAAATACAATCCTAAAAAAATACAATATGACAAAAAAGTTAGTAAATCTCCAAATTGGTCCAAACTGATCTCCATAATCATCATTAACAACCCAAATTGGTCCATATCACTTTTTGAATAAAAGAGCGTCAACCATAATAATTCGGGTGATGATATTAAAACAACAAAAAAAATTATTAACACAACATTATCAATATATTTTATAATACAGACAATTTAGCCCTTTCATTAATTGATTCCTTTAAAAACTGATTCTCTCTCCCTCTATCACACCATTATTTTTTCCTTAAAAGTTATATTTTATCAAAATTTGTTTCTCTGATGCTATTATATGATTTATTTTCTTAGAAGTTAGATCAATGTAATAAATATTCTTTATTTGTTTTCATTAATTGAATATTTCAGATTTTTTTAAGAGAGCTACAACAGTAAATGATTATATTATATTTTTAAAATCTATCATTATTATGTATATTGATTTATTTTATCCAACTTCACAATTTTTTTTCACAATCTACTATAAAAAAAATTTATTTTGTCACTTAACATTTATCCATTTTTTTGCGCAAAAAATCACTAAAAAACAACATGATTACCAATTTAAAAACATATTGAATTTAAATTATTATGATTAATGTTAACATTCAATTTATGATTAAAATAATAAATTAAAGTACAACAAAACACTACAATAAAAAATTACATCAATCATGCATGCTAAAACTAATAAATTGTTTGCATTAAACTTAAATTTATAAAATATTCCAAAAATTCTCAATATCATATTGAAAAAAAGTCCATCAAAATTGATGATAGCTCACTAAATTATTTTCTCCAGTAATGCTGCTGATCGAGATAATTTAATACATGGTCAAATAATGGAAAATGAAAAATATGGTAATAAAAATGGAAATAAAAATCTAACAATTATAGAAATCAAATAATTTAATACATGATCAAGATATTAATTACATTATTGAAAAATATGGTAATTAGCAAAGCGTCTAAAGAGGGTCAAAATTGTCTCTACATTAAATTTTATTAAAAGTGTTGTGTTAATATAAATGTCTGTGGTGTCAATATGCCTACCCTAATAATTCTTGTATGATACAATTAAAAATAGATGATAACCTAATAAGAACTACCAAACTATGATTTAAAAAAACAACAACCAAACTAGTACTCCTAAAAGGAAAAATACAATTGTAATACCATGATAAATGTTTATTGCGCTGTCATGATAAAATTCCCACCACTCCAATTTTCATAAATATAATATATGTTGTGTCAGAAAATCAATAGATGATAATTTTTCGATGTCATAAAAGAAATTGAATTATTGATTCGGTAGTGATTCGTTGCTTTAGGCAATTTGTAAGAAACTAAATAAATGATTCGGTTCCTTTATGTATTGATACAGGTCTCTATGTTTGGTCACAAAAAAAAAAATCCAAAAATTAAAGGAACTGAAGTATTGCTTCAGTTCGTTTATGCATTGACGCATGTTTCCTTGTATTGCTTCGGTTCCTTTAAATTTTAGATTTCTGTGATCCAACTTGAAGACCTCCAATCTTGTAAAAATGTCTAAAGAAATCAAAGCAATAATGTGGTTCGTTCCATGAATAATTTTCTTCTTCTTATGATCTTATCTATCACTTCTCCACCAAAATATGTAAAATATTTCACCTATGTTCAACTTGGGAAATTTGCATCTCGTTATTTGGATTACAGGATAGAGAACCAAACCCGGTTTAACAATTTGTAGGGCACATAAAGAAGGAAATTTGTCACGTAACATCATGTATGTCGATTATGTGACGTGATTCACGTGACGTGACCGCATTCGAACAAAAATTATACGTTACATTACGTTACGTGATCACGTCACGGTATAAAACATAGAGTATCTAACTTTTTTGGTATGCATAAAGTATTCAGATTTTTCTTTTAGTGTAGGTTCAGTGATACTGGTACTCATGTAGTACTTATTTTTATTTTTTCTAGTTTAAACTAATGAAGATTTGTAATTTGAATTTTTAAAGTAATATCAGATGCCCAATAGTCTTTCATAAGAAAAATAATATTTGTAACATTATTTACTTATTTTAGAAATTTTCATATTCTTTATATTTTTTTTTCTAAATTTTCAATAATTTAAATTAAAATATAAAAAAAATTGATGTGACTAATTTATGTCACGATACGTCACGTGTGATATCGTCACGTATGGTTACGGTGTAACTAAGCGTGACATGACCATCTGCCACCATTTTGATCACGTTACATCACATCACGTGATCAAATCACAACGTGTTTGTCACGTCACGTCACGGCGTGCCACGTATTTCCTTCTCTAGGCACTTATATAGAATTCGGCAATTTGCAAAGATAAAGGTCAGAATTTGCACAGTAGGAAGGGAACTTGTAAAAAGAGGCTAATCATTAAAGAATAGTAGTTGGGCTCAGTCTGGCCTACAATTTTGGGCTCTTTTCAACTGGAACAGCAGCACCAGTAATAAGTTTGAGTTAGGTACCCAACCAACCAACCCAAAACCAATCCATTACAATTTACAAATTTACAAAATTAAAAAATTCATTGCATTCGCATGCATTTTTCTGAATTCAGATCAGGTAAGGTACATGAGCACGTCAGATTAGATCCAAACCATTCAATATGAGTTTGCACGAATCTTAAAGTAAAATCCATAATTGTAAATAAGTCTGAATTTCGGATAACAATAAAAAAAAAATTTGAGTAAAGATTGGAGGTCAAGCTATCCAACTATTTAATATCCACAATCTTCTGGATCTCGAACCTGCAACCTTCCACACGAAGAGCATTGCTTTTGCTACTAAATTAAAATGGTTCTAAAAAAAAATAAAATTATGCAGTAAAAATTGTAAATACTATATATATATATTTTTAAAATATGTCTTTGTCAGAAATAATATTATTTTCTACTTCTTGTCAAAGAACACTCAAAGCTCATAAAATAAAATAAAAAAAATCCTGTAGAGTATTGTTGACTGTTATTGTGCAAGACGGAAAACCCACTTCAAACAGGGTACCACGCACTTATTCTAATGTCATATATATCTGACTGATGAAGCTAAATATGATATGATGTTGTTCCATTTGCAATATCTTACTAATGAATAAAGAATAAGGAATTGCACCTGCTCCAAGTCTCTTTGAAATTATGTAAAGCCCTCTCTTTCTCTACCAAACTTATTAAAGACATACAGTGTACATGAAATCATTTCATGCTTCACAACAAAGACAACACACTAAACCCCCCAATATAACAAACCCACTCTCCACTTCTTCATTCATTCTATCATATCCACAACATACATAACCTCTCTCTATAGCTAGGCAGCATATCCTCAGCTCCATCTCTCTCCCTTTCGATCTCTTTCTCTCTCATGAGGCGATGAGAGACCGGCGGATAGACCGCTTTGTGATACTTCCGTTCTCGGTTGGGTGCGTGTCACAGTCGAGTGTTGCAGTTGTTGACACTCGTTCGAAGAAAGCACAAGGAGATTCAAGTAATAACCACATCTCATCTTTCTATGATAAATTTGCTTTATCTTTACAATTAAGTTAATTGCAAGGCAACTTAATAAATGTTAGTTTCTTGGCTAATTAACTTACGTTTCCAAACCAATATTTTCACTATTTTTAACACTTGTATAGTTGTATGCATGTTTTTTTGTTTTGTTTAATTACATGCGTTTTTTTTCTTCCGAAACGGAGTTAAATTAATTTTTAGATGTTTGCCTGTCATATATACTTTAATTCTAATTGCTGTGTCAAGACTTGACAAAATTTCTTATCTTAGTTCTATAGAGAACTCTTAATATTATTAGTTTGGAAGTATATTAAATTCTGTTTATTTGGCACAATTACACTTAACACCCTGCACTTTCCCTTAATTTTATATTCTCTCAAATAAACATGTTAATTCTAGGAATCTGGAGCTAATATCTCTTACAAAGAAAAACATTTTTTTTTTCTAATTTTAATTAGCAGATAGCCTATCCTTCCATTATTTTCTTACTTCATAATCTTTGCAACCTGCAGTACCTTTTAATTATAGGCGAATTGAAATGATGAACGTTATTAATTAGCAATTAATCACCCTTAACCTCTTCTTGTTTCTATCACAAAAATATAATAAAGCTCTGATCCATCAGAATTCATTTCAAAGGTATCGCATCATTGTTATTTGAATTGAAACAATCCAAACTGTAAATGTTCGGACTACTTTAACTGACACATTTTATGATAAAGTAATTCATTCTACTTACGATATATTATTTTAAACAATCAAAATTGTAGAAGTCTCAATCTAATTACAGTGTGTGTATATTTATATGTATATGTGTGCACTAAATTATTTGATTTTCTCATAAGATGATCAAGCTGGCGACCCCGAGATAAATGCCGATGAGAAATCAAAAGGAGGCCCGTCGCTCATTTCCACGGGATTTCAGAGGGTAGTAAAATCCTTCAAGAACTTATCTTCACAAATATTCCAAGTGTATGAAGAGGAAGAAGAGGAGATGGAAATGGAGATCGGTTTACCAACCGATGTACAACACGTGGCGCACATCGGATGGGATAATATTGCAAACAATAATTTTACACAAAAATGGATCAACAATGGGGGGAATGAAGATATGACAAGTGGGTCCCACGGGCAGGAGATACTTTCTCTCTCCTCTCCTCTATCCATGAGGCAACTTGAGCTGGCCATGGCTGGTGTCTCTTCAACGGGCCATGGTGCATTTATGATCTAGTGGCGTTGCACCATTTAGATATTTTCTTTTAATCTGGCCCTCCTATTTTCTTTTATTCTTACATGCCTCTCTCTTTCTCTCTTGTGACCTTCTTAAATCAGTGCATGTGATCACATTGTATAGCTTTGTTTTATATGAGAGATTTGCTTCAAGTCCATGCTTAGTCGACATATTAATTAATAGGCGTTACCTCAACACGTGAGTTTCGATTGGCATATTGACAGTTTGTACAAAATAATGTTAAATGCATGGTGATTGTTGAATGGTTGATAAGTGTGGTTTCAATTTGTTTGGTATCTTAATTTCTACTGATGAGCAATTTCCTGTTTTTCTTTTCTTTGCAACAGAAGAAAAGGGCTATATTTAAATTTAATTTTAATTTTTTATGGGTCTCAGAATAATTAAATGATTAAAATTTATTTTCAGATAAATAAAATTAAGCTTCTAACTTTAAATATTTATTAAGAATTTTAGTAATATTTAAAATAATTATACTACGGCCCTCCTATACGAAGGAAATTACTTTATTCACTAGACTTAGACCTACATTATTTTGACTCTTAGTCTTATATAGGAGAGAATCTGTCGATTATTTAATTTTGTTATATTTTAAGCCAAGAGATTATTTTTGTATTATGGTTAATTTCAAATCCCTAACTCCATATTTTTCATAGATAATTTTTAAAATTGATAGGAGAGCATATATATATATAGAGAGAGAGGGGGGGGGGTGGGGGTTGGTTAATATCAAATTGATTGTTCCTGAGGTTCCATGCAACTAAGTCATTTTTCAATTTTCAAAGTTCAAAAAGTTGATCCAAACGTTAGATGTAATATCTATATTAAGATGTGCCTGGACACAAATTTTTCATTTTTTTTTTGATTTTTTTTTACTATTTATTAAGCCAATTTGAAGATCATTAATCCAACGGCGGTTTAACCAAACAATAAACTACAAGCCACCATTGGATCAACGATTTTCAAAGTGGCTTAATAAATAGTAATTTTTTTTTCTTCCAAAAAATGTAAAATTTGGTCTCCAAACACATTTTAATATTGAGATCACATCTAACGGTTTGGATCGATTTTTTAGACTTTGAAAATTGAAAAATAACTTAGTTGCACGGGATCTCAGAAATAATCGATTTGATATTAGCCAACCCCTCTCTCTATATATATTTTAGTAATGAATTTTAATTTGACTTAATTTTGGGGACAACCTCAAACTCAATAAATTTTTAGCCTCATCATTGCGTTTGAACTAATTAGTACAAATTTCATAGAAGATAATATGATATCTACTAATTTCACTTTTCAATGTCAATATTATGAGTAGAACTAGGTGTTCTTTAAGTTCACCAAGTTTTCTAATTGGCTTCAAACGATAAATCTAAACCGTTGAAATACTTCTATCTTATGAGTGATGCATCTACATGTGAAAATTTTTAAGTTTTGAATTAATTTAGTATAAAGTTAAATGGTCAAAATTAGAAGGTTTATAGATTAATTTTAATACATGCATTTTTGGACATTTTTTGACCACTTGACTCTATAAAAATTAAATTTTAAATTTTTTGTATGTAGACGCATCACTTATAAAGTAGAAAGATTTTAACTGTTTGAATTTTTCATTTAAAAGCAATCTGATAGGTTTTAAAATTGAGTTCACAAAACCATAAACTTAGGAACACTCTAGTTCTACTCCTATATTATTATTTTTTTGGATCCCTTGATGTACCATTTATGTAGTATCATGGCACTTGCATGAAATTTTATTTATTTACTTAGCTGTAATATTCTATTACTAATGAGATACTATCTACAAGCTTTTTCTGAAAAAATAATATTAAATTATACTTTGACAAAGTTTGCGCCTCCTGCTACATCCCATTTAATCTCATTAATATCCACATTGGTGAGAAAATGGGATAAAAAAATACTGACAGAGCTGGTTTGACATCGTACAACACACCAACAATAGAATCAAAATGGAAAAAAAATATAAGACTGATGCGCTGTATGACGCCAAACCAACTCTATCAATATCTTTACCCAAAAACACCACAAACTGACAAACTTACGAACATTAATTAAACTACCAAAAAAAAAGTATAATCTAACAATAATTTTTTTTCAAAACCCCTAAAAGGACAATTGATGAATTATATGAATTAATTAATTAGTTTGAACTACAAGTATATAGTTGGTTCTATAATTACAAAGAAAGAAATCATTAATTTTGTTAGATGCAATGTCGTGTCAGTCTACTGTTGTACAGTACCGCTAGCACAGAATACAAACCATTTACTCAACTGATTCAAGTGATTCAAGGGACGCAATATATATAGAGATACGCCACAGTGCATTGCAATATATGAGTTATTTTGTAGATTCAACTGTAAATTGTTGAATTTAAAATTCAAGCAGTTGATTTAAATAGCTCAATATATTATTAATATTAAAGTGTGTTTGGAGTCAAAATTTTATATTTTTTGAATTTTTTTTAAATCATTGTTTTTCAGAAATTGTTGGACTATAGAAAAATAACAATTTTCAAAATTTCTAAAAAGATAACAAATAATTTAAAAAAATAGAAAATTTGATCTCCAAAGTACATTTTAATATGGATATCAAATTGAACTGTTTAAATTGGTTGTTTGAAAATCAAAATCAACGATTTATAGTTCAAAGTACAAGATGACTTGTACATTATAACGCAACATAGTTCAATTATATATATATATATTTATATATTATATAATCAGGGGATGCAATGTGCATGCATTCATCTGTTCTGCTGAGAAGTACGACATGAATCGTGATTCGTACGATGAGATTAATGAACATGTTTGCTGGGGACACTGACAATCAACTACTCACATGGTCCTATATACAATTTTGTATTTAATTAATCTGATTAAATACTAAAAAAAATAACAAAAAGTACGTAATTTATCCAAGTGAAATGAAAAAAAAAAACTACTAAATAAAAAAATGGGTTAGATTCGCCGTAATTAAATCACTAATTATTTTGATTTATACGGGCCAGTTCATGATTTCAATTCAACTTGCATTTATTTAGAAAATTATGAACCGGTATGGGAAATTATTACTGCCGGTGCAAATTTTATTTTACCTCCATTTTTTTTTTCATATCCTAGATAAGTTCTTTTTTTGAAAATCTTCGCAGAAGCTGCGAAATCGTGAGAGAAAATCGAACTCTCGATCTTTGGGTAAGTATCCTAGATAACTTCATCTAGATAACTTCATCTGTGTAGTTTACATACACAGTATGTCTCAAGTCAAAAAAAAAGAGTAGAGGGTTGTGATATGAGTAACGAGTCAACGTAAAATACAATATTTTTATGGAATGAATTCCGGTTGAATTTTATTTCTAGTCTAACATAATTTGTTTAAAATTAAAGATTTGATTGTTGTTGTTTTTTATATATACTATATTTGTATATGAATAACCATTTTTTGATCTAGTAGCAAATGACAAAACTCTCAATGTAAAAAATTGCAAATCCAAAATCTAAATAAAACAATAACAATTAAATTAAAATTAATAGACTAAATATGGGACTGTTCAGCAAGCGTAGATTAAGCCTCCTTAAGACTTAATCCGTTTTCTTTAACTTCCTTAGCCGCTTAATTCCTGCCGAACACTAATTTCTTAACGCGAATTAAGAACACCTCTTTTAGTCTCTTTTTGTCCCGGATCTTAATCTCCTGTCCGAACTTTAAAGCACCTATATCCCCTCCTTAAGCACTTAATCCTTCACCCACGGATTAAGACAACCGAACATCAATTCTTTAGCATTTCTTAAACTCTTAATTCTTTGATTGCCGAACGGCCCTATCTTTCCATATCTAAAAAAAATATCTGGGTTGATCTGTTACGGATTGGATTGCATGAGCGGATTTTCACATGTGAACTTTGTACACATACAAATTTGTTTGGTTTTGGATATGGTACACAGGTGTGTCTGTTTACATGTGAGTTTGTGCAAGAGGTGCCGACGCACCAATGAATTTAAAGCACAATCAATATATAGATAGGTATATGGTGGCGTGTGATCCAGTTAGTTAATATATACTTCCAAAAAAAATTTGTTTTTGCCTGATCCTCTGTCCCTAATTAATAGACATAGCTTCCAATATCATTTTCATCTACCATTCTTTGTGTAGCTAAGATATACATCACATTTCTATTTCATAACTCTGACATAGTGTTCATTAGTCTCTTTCTTACAAGTTAATTTGTGACATAGATTAATTCTCAAGCTTTTCCTGAGTTTACCAAATAGGGGTGAAATTTATATAAATTAGGACTATTTCTTTTGTACTTCGTCCCCAAAACAAAAAATAATGTATTGACAAAAATAATTAATTTTTAAATTATGGCAAATGTTATCAAATATAATGCCACAACTCTCAAGATTTGTGAAACACAAAAACCAATTCTCAAGATTTTCGTAAAGTTCACCGAACAGGGATGACATTTATATAAATTAGGACTATTTCTTTTGTACTTCGTCCCCACAATAAAAAAAATGTATTGACAAAAATAATTATTTTTTAAATTATGGTAAATGTTATCAAATATAATGCCACAATAAAAGATATATAAAAATTAAAAATAGGTGAATTTATAATAACGTAATTAATTTTGTATAATAATTTAGAAATACTCCACACGTTAATAAATATATAACAGTGTAAGTTTAAATAATTTTCAATCATATGATAAAATTTGATAATAATGAATGGTTGATCTAATAATTAAATATGTTTGATGATTTCACATGTTTTAGAAGTATTAATCTTAATCATATTTTATAATAAAGTAATTAATTCGTACATTACATGTACATATATCGACACATTAACAAATATTTAATAATAAAAACTTATATAATTTTCAGCCATACAATTAGCTATGATAATAATTAATGGTTAATCTAATGATTAAAAGTACATAATGACTTGACATGTTTGAAAATGTTTGAAACTTAACAATCTCTATAGAATATCAATTGTGATTCTTGTACTCACATGACAAGTTGGGACAAATGTACAAGACTAGAAACCTTTTACTTTTAATGATTGCTCAATTATAGCAATCTATACATATATATTAAGATCCATCCTTGTGATATTGTACTTAAGGTCTATTATTTTTATTGTGTAATATTCCGACTGAGAAACGTTGTCTTCTACCAAAATTTATATTATGAAAAAGAAAAAAAAAATCGTGTCCCTAAGGATATGATTACTCCCCCTCACTCTGATAAAATATTATTTCTATAAATTCAAATCATGTGAGATTCTGTCCGCAAATTATGGAGTCAAACGTGAATAAAGATCATAATATAAAATTTTCATATTGAAAAATGTAGATCAATTATACAATACTAATGACATTTTATTTTAGATTATTTAAAAAATCATACATAAAAAATAAGAATCAATTGAAGAATAAGGGAGCTTAAGTTTTCTTATTTATGCAAGTGTTACAACTATATATTCACCTTACAAAAAAATATATATATATTACTGAATACATAGAGTAGAACTAGGGTGCTCCTAAGTTCACCAAACCTCTTGTGAACTTGACTCTAAAATATATCGAATCGACTTTAAACGATGAATCCAAACTGTTAAAACCCTTCTACCTAATGAGTGATGCATCCACATGTGAAAATTTTAAAGTTTCGAATTAATTTAATATAGAGTCAAGTGGTCAAAAGTTTAAGGTTTATAAATTAATTTTAATGCATTCATTTTTTGGACTCCTTTGACCACTTGACTCTATATTAAATTAATTCGAAACTTTAAAATTTTCGCATGTAGACGCATCAATCATTAGGTAGAAGGATTTCAACGGTTTGGATTCATCGTTTAAAGTTGATTCGATATATTTTGGAGTCAAGTTCACAAGAAGTTAGGTGAACTTAGGAGCACCCTAGTTCTACTCGAATACATATTTATTCACCCATTCCAATTTTAATTTCAGACTCCGTCTCTAACAATGATAATTTGATAAAATGGAAGGGCATGAGAAGAAGAGGGGAGCACAGAAACACTGTTTAATCCTATCAGTAATTTTATGTTTAAACCAATCAGAAATTTATTTCTTACTTTGCCAAATGGTGTCTAAACTCTAAACAGAAGGAACGTGCCAGAGCCACATTGAAAATTCCAAGAGCTGGTTTTTTTTATATTAAAGTTCCATTTGTGAACCAACTTATACAATTCAAAGTGCAAAGATAACTTCCTGGTACTTTCCTACTGATGATCTGACAAACAAACACACTGTCTGATTGCATTAAAAAAACATTTTGCACCATCATGCTCAGGTTAATTCATTCATGAACCTAACCTTCTGCTCTAATTTCTTTATTTAATGATCATAGTTATCACTTTATGTACACTTAACATAGTTGACTACCGACAATGGAATCAGCAGGTTCTCCGGTACTGGTACAACCTACTCGGTACCGGACTGGTACTGAAATTGCAAGATGCAGCTTGGGAGAGGAAAAGATAACCAAGGGTTTCTATTGCAAAACTCTTATTCTCAGATTAATCCCTATCAACTATTTAAGTTTCTGTTTTTAATTTACTGTGTTTATTGCTTTTCATCTTTAATCGCTTATTTTTTCAAGCTCAGCTGTTTGAACACTTTCTTTTCTGTTTTTATTTGTTGCAAAACTCTTGTAACTTTTTACCATTATCAATGGAATTAAATGTGGACTTGACTCAGCATTTTTTTCTCAAAAAATATAGGTGGCTAACATATTATTTTTCATGTGAAATGTGGATGTATGAAATATAATTTCACTAGATTGAAATGAGGATTTAACTCTCATTTCATGTCAAAATAACTCATATATTGTTTCCCAAACCTTAAATTTCATAAATGTTTTTTTTTTTTTTTTTTATGTTGTCTATGCCAATTTTTTTTTTGGTAAAGTTATATACCAAAATTGTTCTCACAATAATGGTTTAATCATAAGAGTAAAACTAGAGTGTTCTTAAGTTCACCAAGCCTTTTTGTAAACTTAACTCTAAAATCTATTAGATTGATTTCAAATGACGAATCCAAACCGTTGAAACCCTTATATCTTACGAGTGATGCGTCTACATGTAAAAAATTTAAAATTTTGAATTAATTATGTATAGAGTCAAGTGGTCAAAAATTGTTCAAAAAAAATGAATGCATTAAAATTAATTTATAAACCTTCTACTTTTGACCGCTTGATTTAATACTAAATTAATTCGAAAGTTTAAATTTTTTGCATGTAGATGCATCACTCATAAGATAGAAGAGCTTCAACTGTTCGGATTCGTTATTTGAAGTCAATCAGATAGGTTTTAGAATTGAGTTCACAAATAGGCTTGGTGAACTTAAGAGCACCCTAGTTCTACTCTAATCATAATATCATACTAGTATTGTATCCGTGCGTTGCAACGGGGATATATTATAAGAGAACAAATAAATAACTCATACAAAATAACATATTTTCACAAAAAGAATTTAGACTAAATGACAAATAACATTTCTTAAATGACATTTTTTTTTAATTCTTTTAACATATTTTCATAAAAAAATCTAATACAAAATGATATGTTAAATGACAAATAGCATTCCTCAAATGATATAATAAAATAAAAAGAAATGAAGATATGACAAATCAATTATCAGTCAATTCAAAATTTTCAAAATGACAGTTAAAAAAATAATACGGCAGGAGGTTCCAACCAATCAGAAAGATAATACAATTTGTATGTGCCGAGTACATATGGCAAGTACGTGTCGAAATAAATTTAGACTTCTACACGTAAAAACACATAAAAAAGATGTATAAAATAAAAATATTTGATCAGAAGGCTAATATTCAATCTGAAATATTATCTTTTAATCAAAGTCATTAGTTAATATTGGATATCTATGTGCTTAATATAAAAATGGAGATATTGGAGATGTAATATTGAATGAAACCAAAGGTTAACAAAAGGAAACACTCACACCAAATCTTGGCTTAATTAATTACTAAAATCTACATTGATAGTGAAATTTCATGAGAAAATGTATCAATGTATTTTCTTTTTTGAATCCTTGAGATATTATTTATGCGCTTACTTTACCATCCACTAACATTTAAAAATTTATCTACATGGTCCAACCAAATCAAACTATCCCAATTAGTTCAAACCAAACTATTTTTATTATAAAAAAAAAACATAATTTATTATTGTTTAAGTTTACTGTGGATCCAGTCTGTTTGGTGTTGATCCAATTTTCAAAGCAAACAAGTGTCATCAACAGATTTGGTGTAGACTGGAGCTGACAAAGAAACAGTATTTTATGGGATTTGGGGGTGAAGTATAATAATTGACCTAATTAGGAATACAACGCTACCTCTTTTTCATGTGAAACCTAAGAAATAGACACTGTGAATTTTGAACTTAGATCTTCTCCATTTTAAACAACATTGGTAAGCTCTTTTTAGTTTTTTTAACTACCAATGGGAATAATTAATGGAGGAACAATGTTAATTTACATCAATTTTCATAAACTCTAAACACTTTTTGGATATTTTTCTGATGACTAATGTTTATGAAAATCTGACTTTTGAAAATATAATATGATTTGATTTACACAAATTAATTTACTAACATTATTTTTGAACCGTGACATTCATTAAAAATAAGTTGAGACTTGGGAGTTGATGTTGTATGGTTAAAAATCCTAATGAACACAATCATTCATTAAAACTAACAATTTTTGATATTAATAACAAATGAATAATTCATATTAATATAATGTCAAATTTTGAATATGATATTGGTATGAAAAAAAAATTTAGTATTTCATTTAAACTGATGTTTATAAAAACATGACCTTATTAAATAATATGGTTGTTTATAGAAATTAATTTGCAAAAATTTGAGCTACGCTTTTAATTGAGCTCCCAAAGATAAAGTGAGTTGGGAATGAATGTTAAGAGGGTTAAAAAAATAAAAAAACATTCAGAGTGCAATAATTTATTAAATTTAACAAATTTTACGTATTTATTTTAGAAATAATTCTATTAATTTAGTATCGAATTTGATTGGAATGTCTATGGCCCTTTCCAGCTCTGTAGATCTAAATCTAATAAACATCAGTACATCACATATACAAATTATGTAATAAATTAAGTAAATTTATTGACTATTTTCTATATAACATCTTATTATGACTATCCCATCTAAAAAAAAAAAAAGCCTTTAAAAACATCAATTTAATACTTCATTCAGTCCAGTCACAGTAACAAATGGCGAGGATGACATCTACTAAGTATGATATATCGCTAGGTGGGTTGTTGGAATGTTGGTTCTTTATATTATACCCCCTCACAAGAAAAGAGTATCTAATATTTTTTTAAAGGCATTTCACGTGAAAGAGACAGCCCAACTAAAATTTCCTTTCTCCAGTTTTCTTATAAACAAAGGCCCTGTTAGAAACAAAAAGAAGCCTAAAAAAGAAAAGGCCCATTTGGAATTAATAAACACAAACGCCATTATCCATCCCAATTTAGTTGCTCTTGGTTTGGACTCCGCATACTTCCTTTTTTGGAAAAAAAAGAAAGAAAGAGGGGATTTCATATATAATACTCAAAAACATGAAATTACTTATATACCACTTCAAATTTTATAATTATTCATTTACCATTCTAAATTCTCATAACTCACGTATTTATCCAATATAATTTAAATATATATCAAATATCCAAAATTTTAATTATGTTTAAGATTTTAAAAGCTACAATTAATTATAAAGATTAAATAAAACTGGATCCATTCTCCACATTCAGATTGAACTCTTGTCATTTCCAGCTCTTGCCTGCGCACATTGAACGCTCTTTATAACCTCTCTCGCTGTCTCTTGCATGACTCGCTACTCCATTATATAGTCAGTTTCTAACAACAGAAGTATTAACGGTTATGGTGGCTGATTGCGTGGGGTGGTAGGAGTGGCCAAGGTTGTCATCTTAATTGGACTAGAATGAGATGGTGGTAGGAGACACGTTAGGATGGTCGGAGAAGCGCGACTTAATGTAGTAATTTATTAGCAGAGCAGATACATAAAAAATGATTCTAGTTTTAATTAATCATTCATTAATGTTAGTTTCTACAATTTTAAAACATAACTAATTTGAGTTTTGAGTTTATTTAATATATATTTAAGTTATATTGGATAAATATGCGAGTTATTATAATTTAGGATGGTAAATACATAATATGAATTTTTTTAGTTGGATATATGAAATTTCTCCAAAAAAAAATTGTACAACTGTCATGGAGAGGAGGGATTCTAATGGACATTAGACCCAAATATGTCCAATATTTTTGTCTACATTGTCCAATTCACATTGAGATTCACATGAACAATTTAAATTCACAAAACAGTTTAAATTCACATGAACAGTTTAAATCGTAACCATTTAAAATCACATTCAAAGATTGTGAAATTTTTCTGATAATTTGCCAGTTATCATTTGAGAAATTTTACAACATCAACCATCATTATGGTTTTTAATTTAATTTGATTGTATCACTTCCTGTAATTTTTATGCAAACAAATCAAATGTGTAATGAATTAAATTGAGGCCATATTTTCTATTTATTTCACGAGTAGAATTAGGGTGCTCCTAGAAGTACCAAGTTTTTTTGTACTCTTAACTCTAAAATTTATTGGATTAACTTCAAACGACGAATCTAAACCGTTGAAATCCTTCTATCTTACGAGTGATGCATCTACATGTAAAATTTTTAAAGTTTCGAACTAATTTAGTATAAAGTCAAGTGGTCAAAAGGCTTCCAAAAAATAAATGCATTAAAATTAATTTAGAAACCTTCTAATTTTGACCACTTGACTTTATACTAAATTAATTTGAAACTTTAAAATTTTCACATGTAGATGCACCACTCGTAAAGTAGAAGGATTTCAACAGTTTGAATTCGTCGTTCGAAGTTAATACGGTAGATTTTAGAGTCAAGAGTATAAAAATACTTGGTACTCCTAGGAACACCCTAGTTCTACTCTTATTTCACTATTGTATTTTGATAATATAATTCTTAAGAATTCTATGAGAGGTTCTCTATACTTCTACCTTCTCCTCTCGTTTTTTTTTTCTTTCTTTTTTGAAGTAATAAAAAGAGGGTTCTCGAAAGTTGAACTTGTATAATAAGTTGCAAGTTACCACACTAAGAATAAACACAAAGCAATCACAAGAAGTCATGCTCCATATCCATATGTATATTTTCTCTTATTGATTGATTAGTATCTTATTTATTACTTAAAAGCTAATGCGAAAAAATATATTTAAACTTGCGGCTATATATGTATTGCGAGAAATTGATGCAAAATAACATACTTAATTTGTACACATTGTTATGATTTGAAAATTAGTTTTTAATCTAATGGTTAAGGCAATTTGTGTGTGGTCATATTGAAGTTAAAAAGTTTAATTAATTGCATTTAGAGCATCTCCATCCCTGCAACTCAAATGAGTTTCTAAATAACCGTTAACTATTTTTTAGAAATTAAGGTCTCTAAAATTTCTAACTCTCACATCTCTAAAATTAATTTTAGAGTTTCTATTAAACCACGTTAGCAATAAATTAAAAAAGAAAATTAATCGGAGCCAATCTGAGCCAATCATTTGGTTTGCATGGAGTTTAAAAACAGTTTCATAATATGAAACTGTACTGCATAGTTTCTAAATAAGAAACTCTCCCAAATTCTTAAAACTAAATTAAAAACTGCCACATCAGATTAAAAACTCTAATAGTTTCAGGAATGTAGATGCTCTAACTTATTTCAAAAAAATGAACACTTGTAATGTTGGTAAAAGAGCGGGACAGTTTTGGGGATCCAAAACCAGGCCAATATACAATTAAGAGAAAATTATTGTTTAAATATAAGACCCCGAATCTTTGTCTGTTCATTTTGTGAGATTGGATGAAGACGTGAGATCCGATAAAGCCGGACTTAATTAATTTCTTTGTTTCGTTTAGACATTTAGGAAAGAAAGAGATTGAGAAAACGAAATCTAACATTTCTTAAAATGGTAAATCTGGTCAAGTGCATGACAACTTCACCTCTCCATCAC
Source organism: Carex cristatella (assembly GCA_024447775.1). Lineage (NCBI taxonomy): Eukaryota > Viridiplantae > Streptophyta > Magnoliopsida > Poales > Cyperaceae > Carex > Carex cristatella. The sequence continues at coordinate 7,873,076 of JAJHPF010000018.1, forward strand.
ATCTTAATAACAAGCCCCTTTATTACAGTTCTCCTTTCTTGAAGTTTCCTTTGTTTAATACACGGCCCTTCAACTAAAGTATCAAATATTTTTTTGTTGCAAAAAAATGTTCTGATATTATTTGGTTGTTAAAACTTAGGCCGATTTTTTTAATATAAAATTAAATCTTCAAATCAAGCGGGTGGCATAGTAGAACACTTACCCCATTAACATAAAAGAAAATTTAATTTCTTAATTTTTGCTATGATATTTTGAAAAAAAAGTATAATATTTATGTTTATAATTTGTATATGTTCGAAATTAAGATGAAAGTTTCTTGATGGATATTTCAACATAGAAGGTTTTTTCTTCATCTTATCTTAAAGAAAATATTTGGATAACTATACAATAATCTCTATATTTCAAAGATAAAGACTAAAAACTCAGTTATTATCGTAGGATATTAAGCTTATAATTTAATAAAAAAATGTTTCGAATCAACCAAAGAATTCTTTGCTTCTTGTTCTGATATCACTTTCTTTGAACGACTAGTTTTATAAGTGGGATCTATAAAGACACATGTGACATAATACATACCTTAGTTGATGCGTAATGAGAAAATTGAGACTTAAAATTTTGTTGTACCCGCAACATAACATTATTTTTTGTAAAGAAAAGCAGAATAAATATTAGTTGTTGAGTGTTGAAACGATGAAAAGGATAGTTTGGTAGTATTACCCTGTATAAACTAACTTTATGATGGAATCAATATTTTTACACCACTGGTATCCAAATTAATGGAATCTAGCTTCTAGACTTTCACATTTCTAATTCTTTTTCGTACTTAATATAATGATGATAATAATTAATATTCTTAATATTATGTTTCGGAGAATTTCATGCATCTCCCTAAAAAAATCTCCAAATTACGCATTTCTGCTCTACTTTTCATAATATGTATTTATCCCTCTAAATTTTGAAAACTCACAAATTTATCTAATTTATTGACTTTTCTATTAAGACTTATTTTAAATTTATAAAATACTCATTTATTATTTATTAAATAAAAAATAACCTATTAATAAATATTCAGTATTTCAATTGATTAGTTGTGAGAGTAAATAGTACATCTTCTACTTGTCATGCACACACAAACTTATGCTTAAATGTTATTGTATGTGACACAAGTAGAAAAATGAACCATATGTCCTTAAACTGACCCGCTATAAGACAAAAATATTTTTCTTACACAAACAACATATTTTATATTTTAATAAAGTGAAAAGTAGATACATTATAAATTTAAAATGAGTTTTAATAGAAAAATCAATAAATTTTTACAAGACAAAATATTTTTCTTACACAAACAACAAATTTTTATTTTTAATAAAGTAAAAATTACGTTACAGATTTAAATGAATTTTAATAGAAAAGTCAATATAAATTTGATAAATTTGTAAGTTTTTTAATTTAAAAAAAAATATAAATATGATTATTTTGAATTTCAAAGGACAACTACATAATTTCAAGGTTTTAGAAGGATATAAATGAAATTCCCCCATTTTATTATAACGTTCCTCGAATTCTGAGTCAAGTATACGTATATTTTAATTATTTCCATCTTCGTTATTTATTTTATTTTTTTCCTTTCAACTTCCGTAATACGAAGGTATTTTATATCTCCATTCTTATATAATGTACCTAATGTACGTAGTTGTCCGGATTCGTTAACGACTGAAATTAAAGGATAAATTTTTGAATTTAATATCAGCCCTCCAATCACATAATCTGTCATCTTTTGATTAAATATATCTATTTTATGTGTAGAAGTCTAACTTTAGTTAAAAACATATTCGTCACACATACTGCTATATAGTTTGTCACAATTAAAATTGAATGAATTATAGCGATTTGTTTCCTTATTTCTCCTTAAAACTATCTCTTATGGAAAGTGCTATAAATACTTTTTTATTTTGTTTTTAATTAATTTCTACTATCAATTATGGAAGGAAAATTCATAAGGAAAATTCATGCCTATAATTTTTTTTATTTAAATAATTTCTGCATAACAAAGTTGCTCATTTTAATAGATTGCAATAAGAAAGTATAAAATTTCGCAACTCCAAATTGATTTAAATTTAGAACAATTAGAATTATTTTTTTAATAATTAATTGATGGGGGTAATTCATTGACCGAAATTTGTATAAATATACAAAACTCCAAATTAATTTAACAATCTATACATTTTTTATATTTATTTCCAAATCTATCTACACCGCTGACACAGTGAGCAGTTACAGAGGATCAAACCGCTGACAGAGTGAGCGGTTCCAGCATTCTACAACCGCTTACAGGGTAAGCGGTTCCAGTTCAAACCGCTCGTTTTGTTAGCAGTCCCAAAATTGCTCACTTTGTCGCTGGTTCTGGGTTTGTTCTATAAAGCCACGCGATGGTGACCTCTCTTCTCCATTGAACTCCATTTTTTCTCCTTGCCCCTGCGCACCTCCTTCCTTCCAGCAGACCCAGGTATGTTTTTTTTTTTAATATTTTATTTCATAATTTTATTAAAATATTATTTTTTTATATAAATGTTTGGTAAATTAGGAAATAGCTGTTAAAATTTAGTAAGTTAGAAAATAGTTATTAAAATTTAGTAAATTAGAAAATAGTTGTTAAATTTTAGGAAAATTAGAAAATACCACTTAAATTTTAGGTAAATTAGAAAATACCAAAATAATTTTAGATAAATTATAGAATGGTTGTTGATATTATTAAAATTTTGAAATTATTTAGAATGGTTTAGAATTAGTTAGAAAATTTCAAAATGGTTTAGAATTAGTTAGAAAATACTCGAACGGTTTAGACACAAAAATACTCAAATGGTTGTTGATATTATTAAAATTTTGGAATTATTTAGAATGGTTTAGAATTAGTTAGAAAATTCCAAAATGGTTGAGAATGCTTTAATAAAATTCTGAAATGTTAGAATTTATTAGAAAATATCAAGACTTAAGAAAATTTAGGAAAATTTAGAAAATTTCAAAATGGTTTTAGAACAATCTCAAAATGGTTGAGAATTGATTACAATATACTAAAATGGTATAGGAGAATAATTTGGTACGATTTTGAAATTCAGAATGGCAGAGAGAGAGACCCAGATAATGCAAGGTAGGTTCAACGAGCTGTTATGGATACCCCACAGTCATTATCGGGTGTCTTTGGCTTCGAAAGAGGTTAGCATTTATTGTTTTTTCATAATAAATCGATTAGAAATCAAATCGTATATTGCTTGATATTTTTTTCCTAATGTACAGTTCTGCTAATTTAAACGTGAGAAATTATCGGACATGTTGCGAGTACCACGACCGATACGCCCCGTATCTGCTTTCGTTGAGATTATATAAGATTGCCAAGTTGCCTGGTATCAATATTGACGTGTCACTTATATATGCGCTTGTCGAGCGGTGGCGTCAAGAAACTCACACGTTTCATCTTCCATTTGGAGAAATGACAGGTATTTAGCGAAATGATTCAATTAAAAAATATTTAGCGAAATAAATAGATTATTTATATTTTTTTATTTAAATTAATTACAGTTACGTTAGAAGACGTGAGCTGTTTGTGGAGTTTGCCTATCAAGGGGGTCCCAGTGACCGGGAGATCGGATGGGGTGTGGGCCATTGATCTATTATGTATCTTTTATTCTGTTTGTGGACTGTGGACTTTTATTATGTATGTATCTTTTATTCAGTTTGTGGACTTTGATCTATTATGTATGTTTTATTATGCTTCCAAAAAAAAAGTAACACACAAATGTAATTTATCACTCAACGCCTGCTGGTTTATCACTCGACACAAATGTAATTTAACACACAAATGTTTTACATATGAAAACTTCAATATAATACGAAAAACATAAACTAGAAAATGACTAACGCCTGCTAGTCGATCTTCTAGAAGACGATGCACCAACTTCCGCTTGTCGTGCTGCTTCTTCTACATAACAAATAAAATATCAAATATGCTGTAGTTCCAAAAATAAATTAAAAAATAAATGTGTTTTGAATTATACCTACGGCATTCCGATCAATGGTCTCACGATGAGCTTGATGTCCGAGTCTCCGACCTTCCATTCGGTCCATTTCCATAACAATGCGATTGTGTCTTCTCCTCCATTTCTTAATCAGTTTACGGTTTGGTTTGATCGTCGGACCTTCGTATGTAGGCCACTCATATTGGTTGCCTTTCGGACCGAATTCTGCACCCCATTTCCGTACCAACATTGACACACTATAAAGAGGATTAACATACAAATTTTCGTCATATCTCATTTCTCGAACCACCGCCATGAAATGAGAACATGGTATGCCGGTTAATTGGGGCTTCTGACATGCATATTCAACCTTATTGTTATCCTTAACAACAACTTTGTACCCAAAATCTCTTCGGGTATTCTCGAATCTCTGCTGATTACGCCTTGCAGGAATTCTTTCACCCTTTACCATGACCTCAAAGGTCCCATGCCTTCTGCCAAAAGGAATCACCTGCATGGCAAGAGATTTGTTGATACGCTTTTGCAGAAGCTCGCTTATCTTGTCGAACCACAATTGACCTGCTTGAAGCATCATTTTGACTTTGTTCTGCCGATGGAAAAACCATCTATTTAACTTGTAGAATGTCTCATACACGAGAGCACAAACCGGCAGTCACCGACTCGTCTTGAAAACATTATTTATTGACTCTGACCCATTTGTTGTCATTATTCCCCAACGGTGACCTCCATCATATGCTTGGAACAGCTTCTCTGGATGTGGAGGCTCGTCTTCGTCATCGGGGTCTCTATTGCCCACCTTGTTAAGGTACTTAATAGCGTCTGGACAACGAATTTGAAAGTCCTCAAACATCTCTTGTAACCTCCTAGGTTTCTTCTTGTTCACTCAAATTTTGAACTGATCGCTGACCTATATCTTCCGCCCCACATACTTGTAAAGGTTCTCGGCAACATGATGAGCACAGTATCGATGCACACATAGATCGGTATTCTCATCCCATCCGAGATGTGGATCCTGGAACACAGATTTTATTGCCAAATGTCTATCCGATATGACACAAAAGAATCGGGCATCTCCAATGACTTCTAACCGCAACCACCTCATAAAAAATCTCCAAGTATCTGAGTGTTCTTTTTCCACGATTACGAAAGCCAACGGAAGCAACTGGTTTTCGGCATCATACCCACATGCAACCAGCAGCCATCCCTGGTATCGTCCCGACAAGAAACATGCATCAATACTAATCACTGGTCTGATAAAAGGTATTGCCGCAATACACGGCCCGTACGCCCAAGCCGCGTACATGAATTGTCTATTATTTGATCTCTCAATCGGGGTCGAGATCACACAATACTTGGTTCCGAGAGTGCCTCTCTTCATAGCTTCCAAAAGCGGAATGAGCAGGTTGTACGAGTTCTCCCAACTCCCATAAATGTTTGCAATTGCGAACTCACGACCTCGCCATAATTTGTTGTACTTGGGAGTCACATTTTTGTAAGTTGTCTTCACGACATCTCGGATATGATTTATACTCGCGCACACATCCCTTCTCACCGTGCCATCAATGGCGCGTGCAACCATCTCTGCCGTGAGCTGGTCATGATCAGCACGTGTTGCCGGTACTCTGCATCCATGAGGGATTTTTGTTTGTAAATAATCCAAGATTCTGAGATACCCTGAGGTTTCGCACATAACTTGAACTTGCACAATTCATCTTTGCATATCCATACCATACGCTTAGGTTCGCTTCTATCAACCCTACACTCAAATTTTTTTGGATTTGAAACTCTTGAGCTGCTACTCTTAGAGCCTCTCTCGACTCATACACTTGGCCTTCAGCTATTGGGTTATCGACAATTCTCACTGTACGGCTGAAAAAATCGACATCTGCTTTCCGAAAACCTGAAGTGTCGTTGAAAATGTCTACTGGATGTGTCATATTTTCTCGACCAGTAAACGGGTATTGTGCTTGGCGGGACTGTGACACAGAATGTCTACCGGACTGTGACACAGAATGTGATTGTGCTTGTCTAGTCGGTGAAAGAATTTTCGTCGGACCCCGCTGACTCATTTGAGATCATCTCATCCCCGCTTTCCAAACTGTCATCATTGAATTGCATCGACAGGTAAACGAGAATAATCAGGTACCTCTACTGGCCTACGGGTCTGAACAGTCCTAGGTTCAGGGTTTCGACTCGTACTTGGCCGGGATCTCGATTCAGGGATCTGTCTGTTTACAGGGGCTTGACTGTTCAGATTCAATTGAGAATTAAAACCGGACTGATTCGGTTCCAATTCTACATACAACTCAAGAACCGGTACCCTTTGGGGGAATGACGCAACAATTTCTAAAATCATTTCGAACGATGCCTGGTTTGTTATCGGTATCAATTGGCAATCCCGCTGACGATCGGTAGACATATTAAATCTGTCTTGGATTTCCATATTTGCTTCACTAGCGGAAAACCCAACCAGTTTATAAATTTCATTTTGGAGATAATCGAAGTTATGATTAATAGTTACCGGGAACGAGTATTTGGGTCGAGTACTATAGAAGACTCCTTCGTCATTGTACTGGATGTTCCCTCCAACAAAAACTTTCACACAGATCATATTTGATTTTTGGTTGATCTGGATAACAAACATTTAAAAAAAATTAACGTTACAAAATTAATTAGAATTAAAATTAACTAACAATGTACAAACAAAAAATAAAATAACTCACATCAAAATTAAACGTTCAAAATGAAATTAATTAATTAAAAAATAATTATTCCGAATTAATTAATTAAAATAATTAATCAAAATTAATTAAAATAATTAATCAAAATTAATTAAAATAATTAATCAAAAATAACTAAAATAATTAATCAATATTAATTAAATTTAATTAATCAAAATTAATTAAATATTAATCTAAGTCAATTAATAAACACCTACCAATAATCTGAAATTCAGCAAAAAGTGAGACGGGGAGAGAGACTGGGGAGGGATTTATATCAATCCAGAAACGCTAACTAGGGGAGCGGGTACACAGCCTAAAACCGCTGAATTTGTAAGCGGTTCCAGGAAGGGCGACTATGTGAGTGGTTTTGGGATCCTGGAACCGCTGACAAGGTAAGCAATTTTGGGTTATGGAACCACTGAGAACGTGAGCGATATAGATAGATGTGGAAATCCAGACCAAAAATGTATAAATTGTTTAATTAATTTCAAATTTTGTATATTTATAAAAATTTCGGATTCATTGGGATTAGTCAAAAAATATTGGTAGAATAAATTCATCTTTATTTGATCCAATGGAAATTATTTTAATTAAAAAAGAGGGTCAAAGTGTGATAGTTCTAATATGTGCAATTAAAATAATGAAAAAAAATATAACATGTTAAAATTTGGATCATTTTCAATTGAGGAGTCATTGACTAATATTTAAAATTTAATAAATATTTCGTAATTTTCTAAGTATTTCATTTGTGAATTAAAATAGATAGTTTCATTTTGAGAAAATTATTTATTGTATTTTGTGCTAAAATATTAATCTTTAATAAGATAAAGTAACTCGGTTCATGATCATATGGATAAAAGTAAAAAATAATTGCATTTCTTATTTATAATTTTCATATATATACAAGATCTATCATTTATACTGTTAAGCATTTGAATTTTTTGTAAATAACATGGCAAGAGACTCTCTCTGGTGCTTATTTGATGAATATATGTGACGACATATAGTCAGATTTGGGCTTGTCTCGATTTTCAGGTTGCAATTCAAAGGAATTATAATTTCATTGAGAATAATGGATGGAGAAACAATTCCAAATCAAATGTTTCATTTATTATAGTAATTTAGTTTCAAATAAAAATTGGAAGAAAAAATTATTGAGGACAAAGTTGGTAGATAAGAGAGAGAAAAATTCTTAGCTCTCAATAATATAATTCTTGTTTTCAATATAGCGTTTCCCATCTTTGATTCCTGTAATTAATTAATTAACTTTTATTTCTTCATTTTCTCTATTTCATTTCTCCTCTTATTTTATATTTTCGACAGTGAAAATAAAAATTATTCAATCTTTCTGAATCTGTAGAGAAAATAATTTTTTTCTGAGATGCTATATTCATTGTGTCAAGGGGAAAAATAATTTTATTAGAGCTACTGTATCTTTGCGAATTGATGAAATAAAAAAAAATATTTTCAACTTGAGAAATTATAATCTAATTTTCATATTTTGTTTGTTTAGTTCCATAAATGTTGGACTACATCGGACAGGATTACACTAGCAATGATATTTTAAGAAAAAAAATTCATGTTATATATAATATGTTGTTTTCATTTGTTGTTGTTTCTTTTATTGTTATTTATTATTTGAATTTCTATTTTTTTTAATTTGTCTTTAATATTCATTTAAATATATTTTTTCTTAATTTTGTGTGAATGTCAAACAAAAAAATCTCTTCATATTCTATTCAATCTTATAATATGTGTCCGTTGCAACGCACGGCCACGATACTAGTATAATAAAATAAGAGTTATTTTAATGTGTACGCAATTTACTATGTTTTCGAATATGTAAAGTTTTAAGAAGAAAAATTCATATTCCGGGTTATAAAAAAATTAATTAATTTATTTTTATTTTTATGAAAGACATTCATTCCCTGTTTCATTAGATGAAACCAAAGTTATGTTACAACCAATAGTACGTAGTTACTTGTCTAAAAAAATAATTGATTAATCCGAAAAGATAATTTTTGTAAAATATATCTTATTTTGTAATTTAGTTGTCCACGAATTTTGTATTTTTCAATAAATCGAACTTTATATAACAAAAACTGCTTCTAGTTTGTATAATAAAAACAATATTTTGTTTTATATTCATATCAAGATATTGTTAACTTATAAATACACATCTAAAAAATAACAGTGACACTTAGGCAATTTAGTTAACATGCTAGTGTTTTCCTAAAATACTATTTTAAAAAATGTTGTCAGCTTCTTCATCTTGATGGAATAGCCCAATCAAAATAGTACACGTGTGTCACAATTCTTAATTAAAAGGTCTAAAACAAATTAAACACCTATTAAAAATTATTTAAGCACATGTATTACATATACAGCTCCGACTAAAAAATATAATTATATAATCACTTAACAATTTTTGTCAAGGAATTTTTCAAAATATATATATGTTTATTAAAACCTGTTTCTTCTATAATTTACTAGAAAATTTAGCCAAAAATAGAACCAAAGCTAGCTTCTACACCTATCTCCATGAGAAAAAACCTATATAACTCCTTGAAAGATTTAAACGTTTACAGACAATTAGTACAAAGGCAATAAAACCTTTTCTGACTGGAACTATTAATTAATTAAATTTACACATCTGAATTCAAAGTGGCAAACTTTGTAAATTAAATTGGAAATTCATACTGTGAGATTCTGGCCACTCAAAATCACGACCGTACTTGTGAAGTACAGCACTGTACAGCCAGTAACATATTTCAAAAGTGAGACTTCTAATTTGTGAAACTCCGGGGTGATGTAATGAATTTTCCAAAATTCTGCTAAATTTTGATGTCCAGCCTATCTACATTTCAAACTTTCATCAATTTCACCTCACACTTGTTGCTTTCCACAGTTTTTATATTGAAGTGGTTCATGGGGAGACAATGAAACGAGAGGATTTTTAGAGGGTCTAATCTTCCAGTTGAGATCCTGAGTAGAAGAATCAAGGAAGAGGGACATCTGTCGATCAGATATTGTAGAGGAGATGGCAAAGAAGTGATGCACCAGTAGCTGTGGCGTTAGATTTGCTTGAGATGCATGGACTGTATTTTTTTAATTTTGTTCCAGCTGGTAGCTCCTACCATGCCTGTCAAAAAAAGACATTTTTTCTATTTAAGCATCAAAATTTTACACTAAGGAACCTTTTTAGCTAGTAATGCAAGGTAGGAAAGGATGCTAAAAGAGGAATTGAATAACCACCTCTTGATTATAATTCAATGACCCTAGGTTCCTATCTAAAACAAACAAAAAAGATGAATAATAAAAGCCAGGGCCATCAGTTGATTTGTCAATTTTGCCCTTGCCCTTTAGCCTTTCGACTTCATTTTAGGTTCTAATTCCAGTATAGATTCAATATTTGCAACTACATTTAATAGTGATGAATTTGAAGAAGCAAGCTAATGACTGGATGTGAAAAACAGATCAAAAGAAACAAAAAATAAACACTTTGTGCTTATGAGGTAGATTACTAACCAGAAACTAATTATCATCAAGAAATCATATTCACTACCTTGCTATATATATATCCATACCATACAACAAAATATGCTTCTCTTTCCAGAATTACGGTGAGGTGCTCACTGGTTTGCGGGTCAAGAACTTCAGCCGAGAATAGAAACTGAAAAAGTATTTGAAGGAATAAAAAGGATCAAGTACTATTGCTAAATTATAGTACCTGACATCAAATATCCCATGGTGATTTATGGAAGTTTAAAATAAATTTCAGCATTCAAATTGTATATATGGAATGGTAAGTGATTTTGAAAAAAAAAAAAAAAAAATACCTGGTTCAAGTTTTTGTAGTATGGCATGTCCCGTGATCAGCTTCAGGCCTGTACCAACAGTCTAGAAATATCCGGACAAATGAATTTAAACAAAAGGTGGCAAAAAAATAATGACAAACTTGTAATTGCTTTCATAAACCCTAGTTTTCACAGAAACTTTACAATGTTCAAGTTTGTAACACAAATTGTGGACTTATTGTGGAGTTTATAACACAAATTGTGGATTTAATCAAGTTTGCATTATCTACCTGACTTCCTAATGCAAGTCCGTGCTATCTAAAAGTTTCATAAACGCTAGCTGTTACTGTCTCCTGCCATCCAGAGCTAGTAACTCATAATCTGATCATATTGCACCAAGAGGATAAACAAAGAGCATCCGATGGTAATTATACAACAAATGAAGTACATTAAGTTAATCATTGACAGATTGGCAGTAAGACCCCAATAACAAATTCCAATCAAAACATTAATATATATACAATACACAGTTGACACTTAAAAGGATTAAAGAAAAATGAAGACTGATGCAACTGACTAATATTCATTCTTACTTACCATACATGCATAAATTAAGTCACTAAAAAAAGGCGAATAAACAAGTGAACAACAAAATTAACAAACAAGAAAATAAAACCCCTTTACCTGAAATTGTGCTGAGAAATGGAAGTGTTACATAAAGTGCGATGACAACAGGAAAGAGCACACCGGTAGACAACCATGCCTAGCTCTGTATGAATGCCGACCAGCGAGCTCTCTCTCGTTGTCAACCCAACTGGTGCCTTCCTTTCCTGAATCGCTCACAAGATACTGCACTTTCTTGTGTCCACCTATTTTATGTTAAAAAGAAAATGTTGAACCTTAGGTTTGCCTGCGATAGTGGGATATGAAGCTCACAAGGACATTAATTCACCAACAAAGAATATTTGAATTGAACAATATTTTAAACTGTTAATGTACCCAAGTACTCATCAAAGAATAATCGATATTCAGTTCAACAAAGAAATGCAATGTTTGTTAGATTACTTTACACTATGAATACTAGACGAAGTGTCTAACAAGCACAACTGATGAGCATTCAACTACTGTGTTACAATTATAATAGTAAGAAAAATCACAGATCTGGCTATCTTAACAGCATGCATTTAATAAAAAAAGTGCAGCTTTTAAGTACTAATCACATGAATTGGATTAATGCCAGTTAACTATGTAATTTCATAATCCGTACAATGCATGAAAATTAGTAAGCTTTATTTTTTAATAATAAACAAATGGATTGGACAAAAGCAAACAATATTATGTAGTTCCTACAATGCATGAAAATTAGTCAATTAATGACACTAGGACTTTGCTCTTCAATGATAAGGCATAAAGCCATAAGGATTAACATTTCTCATTTTTTGTACAAAGGAAAATTTTACAAAATACATCATGGATTATTTAAAAAATGAGTAGAAGTAGGGTGTTTCTAAGTTCACCAAGTCTCTTTGTGAACTCAACTCTAAAATCTATCAGATTGGCTTCAAATAACGAAAACATCTAGATTTCAACGGTTTGGATTCGTTGTTTGAAGCCAATTTGATAAGTTTTTGAGTTGAATTCACAAAGAGGTTTGGTGAACTTAGGAACACCCTATATGTAATCAATAGTACTCTAGATCAAATGATTCAAAAAAAGAAAGAATGTTAACTTAAAGGCACAATATTTGTTTGATTAATTGTAAAAAATGAAGGTGCTACTATGTGACATAAAATTTAAAGACATACTAATATCTAGATGTTTTCTCCTCTTACATGAATGCCACATTTAATATTTGTTCGAATTTACATCTAAAGATTAGAAGTGTGAACATCCAACTACCACAATTGAGTTCAGCCAATCACTACAAACTATAAATCCTTCTGACACTGAACAAAGCAAGGTAAACTCTAAATCACTTTGGCACCACCACAAGTAATGCTAATTCAAATTTACCAGTACTTTTTATCAAAAATTTACAAGTACTTCAATTGTGTTCTTCTATTCTTTGTATTAACTTTATGTGCCCCCCCGTCTTAGATATGTAATTTTATGCTGCTGAGAGTAGATAAAAACAGTATATTACAAGAAAGCATGATGAAAATTCTTTCAGAAAAAAAAAGTCGAATGTAAACACAACTACACAATTCACATACGAAACCTCAATTATTCACCACAAAAGAAAAACAGTATAATTTTTTTTTCATAATTGAGAACTCAAAGACAGAATAAAGGGTTCTTATTTTCATGTAATATTTGAAGCCAAGATTATAATAATTACTAAAACTATGAAGCTGTTTGCTTAGTTTTATGAAGTCTGATTTATATGTAGAGTTTATAACACAAATTGTGGACTTCATTCCTAATGCAAGTCCATGCTATCTAAAAGTTTCATAACTGCTAGGTGTTTCTGTCTCCTTCCATCCAGAGCTAGTAACTCCTATCGTAGGTAACTCATGCATATTGCACCAAGAGGATAAACAAAGAGCATTCAATGGTAACTATACAACAAATGAACATATTAAGTTTATCATCAACAGATTGGCAGTAAGACCCCAATAACAAATTCCAATTAAAACATTAATATATGTACAATACACAGTTGGCACTTAAAAGGATTAAAGAAAAATGAAGACTGATGCAACTGACTAATATTCATTCTTACTTACCATACATGCATAAATTAAGTCACTAAAAAAAAGGCGAATAAACAAGTGAACAACAAAATTAACAAGAAAATAAAACCCCTTTACCTGAAATTGTGCTGAGAAATGGAAATGTTACATAAAGTGTGATGACAACGGGAAAGAGCACACCGGTAGACAACCATGCCTAGCTCTGTATGAATGCCGACCAGCGTGCTCTCTCTCGTTGTCAACTCAACTAGTGCCTTCCTTTCCTGAATCGCTCACAAGATACTGCATGCACTTTCTGTGTCCACCTATTTTAAGTTAAAAAGAAAACGTTAAACCTTAGGTTTGCCTGGGATATGAAGCTCACAAGGACATTAATTCACCAACAAAGAATATTTGAATTGAACAATATTTTAAACTGTTAATGTACCCAAGTACTCATCAAAGAATAATCGATATTCAGTTCAACAAAGAAATGCAATGTTTGTTAGACTTACTTTACACTATGAATACTAGACAAAGTGTCTAACAAGCACAACTGATGAGCATTCAAATACTGTGTTACAATTATAATAGTAAGAAAAATCACAGATCTGGCCATCTTAACAGCATGCATTTAATATAAAAAATGTGCAGCTTTTAAGTACTAATCACATGAATTGGATAAATGCAAATTGACTATGTAATTACATAATCCGTACAATGCATGAAAATTAGTAAGCTTGAATTAATTTTTAATAATAAACAAATGGATTGGACAAAAGCAAACAATATTATGTAGTTCCTACAATGCATGAAAATTAGTCAATTAATGACACTAGGACTTTGCTCTTCAATGATAAGGCAAAAGGCCCTAATGATTAACATTTCTCATTTTTAGTACAAAGGAAAATTTTACAAAATGCATCATGTATATATATTTAAATGAGTAGAAGTAGGGTGTTCCTAAGTTCACCAAGTCTCTTTGTGAATTCAACTCTAAAATTCTTCGGATTGGCTTTAAATAACGAATTCAAATCATTGAAATTCTTCTAACTTAACATATATTTAAATGAGTAGAAGTAGGGTGTTCCTAAGTTCACCAATTCTCTTTGTGAATTCAACTCTAAAATTCTTCGGATTGGCTTCCAATAACGAATCCAAATCATTGAAATTCTTCTAACTTACGAGTGATGCGTCTACATGCGAAAATTGTAAACTTCCGAATTAATTTAGTATAGAGTCAAGTGGTCAAAAGTTGTCCAAAAATAAATGTATTAAAATTAATTTATAAACCTTCTAATTTTAATCACTTGACTTGATACTAATTTAATTCAAAAGTTTAATCACATGTAGACGCATCACTCACTCGTAAGGTAGAAGGATTTTCACGGTTTGGATTCGTCGTTTGAAGCCAATCCGATAAGTTTTAGAGTTGAGTTCATAAAGAGGTTTGGTGAACTTAGGAACACCCTAGTTCTACTCTTAAATATGTAATCAATAGTACTCTAGATCAAATGATTAAAAAAAAGAAAGAATGTAACTTAAAGGCACAGAATTTGTTTGATTAGTTGTAAAAAATGAAGGTGCTGCTATGTGACATAAAATTTAAAAACATACTAATATCTATATGTTTTCTCCTCTTAAATGAATGCCATATTTGATATATGTTCAAATTTACATCTAAAGATTAGAAGTGTGAACATCACACCTAATCAAAACATGCATAATCATAATTTTGTTCAAAAGAACAAACGCTGCCTGGAATAACAAAACCTAAGGTTAGGTTAAAAAAGAAAAGAAAATAATAAAAGAATACCAAATGATAATGGCAGAAGTCTACTACCAAAAAAAATAAAAAGTTATCCTGCATATGTATATGCTGATTAATAAAATAGGATCCAGTGTCCTTAAGATAATTTTTAAATATCTTATGACCTAGCTAAGCTTAAAGCTGGCAATAAAAAAGGTGTTTCAAAATTTAAAAAATAAAAATAAATAATGCAATACAAAATACTAATTTTTTCACCATGTTTCCACCTGCTACAGTCTTCTCGTTAAAACAATCATACAGCAACAGAGCAAAAATAATCTCACCTGAACGAAAATCAACGAGGTTTCGCAAGGAAAACTATCATAGATCAATTAGTAATAATCATTTTTCAATACCTCCTTTCTTGCATAGGGGAGTTTTGATTCCCTTCTTTTCTCTCTTTTTTTTTTTAAATTTTTGGTTGCGTCTTTTCATTCTTTTTTTTTTCTTTGTTTTTTTGTGGTGTGAGGAGAGGAGTATGAGAAGAGTCGATGGAATCGGTCAAGGTCAAGGGAAAGGGAAAAGGGAAGATGGAAAGGACGGTGGAGACGCGTCGACCATAGCACTTGAATGAGTACGATTTCGTGGTCCGGATTTGGTAAGTAACTCAATTTTTGGGTTTTCGATTGAGACCGTCTGATTCAAATCCATTGTTCGGAACGCTTCGAGATTCGAATCCATCGTTCGGTATATGTGCGGTCCACTTGAGGATGGATTGTCACGGATTCGAATCGGACGGTCGCGATCTAAAACTCAATTTTTAAGTTACTTCACTGGATCTGGACTCACGTCACGCGCTGCTGTCTCGTGCCGATTGGAATCTACTAATTTATTGTTCGACGACTCCCCTGTAATTGATATCTTTCAAATACTCTGCATTGAATTTCTCAATACTTGCTTTTCCATCGTAATAAGCTTTTTTTTTTTTTTTTTTTTTAACTTGCTCATAAAATTAGAATCTGTTCAGCTGCAGCTTAGAAATAATTGCACAGTAAACTGCATGTTGCTGTTTACGTGGGAAAAAAATTCAGTTAACAGTAACATGCGGGCTGGCAGCCGAACAGATCCTTAGTAATTTTTTTAGAAAAAAAAGATCTAATCATGAATTTCTAACATCTATTTAATTTTTAGGTGTTTCTTGTGAAATTTAATATATATCTTTTTCATACATAGATAAAGTTCATTATCATTGTATTAGACATGCAATTCTCAATTTATATTATTATTTTTAATTATTGACAAAAACAACTTAATTTTTTTAACTAATGAAAGAAATTAAACTGAATTTATTAATACAAAGCATCACATTGTTGCTAAGAAAATTTTGTATACTTCTTTTGAAATATATAATATAAATTTAGGTTATATTATTAAATGGTACATTAAGTTTAATGAGATAAAAATGCGAACTTGAAAAAATGTATATAATTATGTTATAGAAGTCAATTTTATAACATAGTTATATATATATTTTTTTCAAGTTCAAGAAACATATTTTTATACATTGAAAAATCTTTGTCATTAACTTTTTCTTGATATAAACATATTTAAGTGCAATAAACATAATTATTTAAATACTCGGTCAATATCTTGTACGCATTTAGATGGACCTAACTTTTTGAGTGATTTTTATACATTCAAAAATCTTTGTCATTAACTTTTTCTTAATATAGAAAGATGAATATCTAGCCTTCCGACTTTCATTCAATGTCAATAAAGGACTTTCAGTCTCGGTTTCGAGACCTCCAACACGGAGGATGTTGCCATTTGTCACTAGCCCAAAGGCTGGTCGTTTTTAAGTTGTCTTAACTTTGATTTACTGCATTAAATATAGAATGTTTGTTTGAAGTGTTATAAGGATTTCTAGATTGGAACTAAAATCCGCACGAAAAAATTCTCATATCTCTCATTTTTTCACTTCGGTAAATTTCAAATACAAAATACAAGACACAAAAAGAAAGTTAAGAACATGATTTTGTTGAATTTATCAAAGGGCGGTTCAATTTTTTTTCTAAATATACTTAGTATGATATTTTCTTTTGGTTATTGTAATATTATATCAGACTTATTTTAATTTTGAACAACAAGGTGTACATTCAAATTTTGGAAAATTAATTATTGTCTGTAATTGTGGCTATTAAATTTGTTAGTGTAATATATAATTTATAATTTTAAAATTCAAACTGCTTATCGTTTACTAGGAAATTAAGAAGCAGAATTTTGCATAACGATTTAAACTAAGAAAAAAATATAAACAATAATTTTTTTTTTTGACAATTTTATCAACAAAAATGGACTAAAAAGAAGAAAAGATTTGGCAAGGGCAGTGGAACATAAATTCTAGAGTTGGAGCAGAGAACAGTTCTCTGTACTTGGAGTTGGCGTATAAAATGATGTGCCATTTTCGAAACAAATTCAGAGTAGGTCCGATGCCCATTGGACTTACTTTGGTTTGAGGGGGTGTAAAGACAATTCGATATGCATCAAGATTCGTGTAAACTAACAAAATCCTTCCAAGTCTGTTTTAGTTTCCGTGAGCGCAGATCTAAATGCTATCATACGGTGTTAGGGAAAATTGGACCTAAAAGTAGATCCGATGGCAATCGGACCTACTATCTCCAAAACAAGCGGGCGGGCTCGACCGCTGGAGGCTGGACACCATTCCAGGGCTCCAGGCAAGTGGGTTTGTGATTGTACCAAAAAGCCCCTGGTGTCGGCCGAAAATCACAACTCTGCTTGTCTGGCTATGTTCTTTCTTTGATTGCCACTTCCCAATATATATGGAATTCGTATCCTCTGCATTAACTCAAAAGGGAATCTTTTTGAGTTAATTAATCTCAACTGTCCGATTTGTTATAATTTTCGTGCATACTAGATCTGCACTGATATTGAAAAACCCTTATATTATAGGCAGTAACCGAATTGACTCTGTTTAAAATCAGACGGCTAAGATTTATCAACTCAAAAGATTCTCTTTTGAGTTAATGCAGAGGATACGCATTCTAGCCAGACGAACGCGTATCCTCTGCATTAACTCAAAAGAGAATCTTTTGAGTTAATGAATCTCAACCATTTGATATACTTTAAGATCCGTGCATACTGGATCTGCACTAATATTAAAGAACACTGTGTTAAAATCAAACGGTCAGATTGACTCAATTTAAAATTAGACGGCTGAGATGCATTTAACTCAAAAGATTCCTTTTTGAGCTAACGCAGAGGATACGTGTTCGTCTGGCTATGGGGCAGTTGGACGTGAGTGCGTATCTTCTGAGATATCTCAATTTTTGCGTGACTGACGTGTCCGGTGCCTATTCGGGAAAACATAGGGAGCCAGTATTATCTGAGCTTTGAGATTCGTGCAGAGCGTATTTAAATGATTGAGATATTCCAAAAAGTCACGCAAAGTTTGAGATATCTCAGAGGATGCGAATTCGTTGGACGTTCAATCAAATTCGATTTTGGGTTCGATCGGAATAGTTCGTAGTTTTTATCAGACATCGATCAGACCGGCTCCTCTGAATCAAAGATACAGGAAAGAGAAGGTAATAATAATAATAATATATATTTTTTTATTTATAAAAATGAGGACATCTCACCGATCTTATTAAGAAATCAGTATAGGTAAAGCACCAATAGTTAACCTAGTTTGTTTTTACAAAAGTTTGACTGCATGCTTGCCTAATTACCTAAGTTTAATTAACCTAGCCACAATTTGATACTCAACCTAGTTTGTTTGTGAAAAGTTTTAAGAAAGCTATACAACACAGCACTTGTTGCCTGCCTAGTTACCCAAGTTAAGGTTGCTAGCAACAAATACGTAAACAAAATTAAAGACAGTTATTACATTACAAATAATTTTTTTTTCCCCCAAATGTAGCAGCGCTAAATCAATCTTTAATGGTGTCTAGCTAGTTCAAACTCATGCATGCATGCGTAACAGTTTTTCGGCCATCGCCATCACATGAGCCTCTTTTCTCTCTATTGGATTGGCATGTGTAGTAAATTCTTAGCATCATACAATAAAATGAACAAATTAAGAATTAACTTTTAGTCTAGTTGCAAAAGACAACACTGTCTGTGTAGGAGATCGTGGGTTTGAAATTCAAATGAAGAATTATTTATGGACAATAAAGAAAATTGGTAGGCTAAATCGATTTAAAAAAAAAATAGAACAAGTTAAAAAATCATCTTGGTACATTTTACATAAAAAAAAACAAAAGAAACTAAGGTTACAGTAACTTTATATCTTATATTACGTTTCGGTCAAATAATTAACAACACTACACCCCTAATTAATTCTATCAATAATTTATAGGGGTGTAAACGGAGCGGATTCGGAGCGGATAATGCTAATACCATATCTGTATCCATTTTTCAACAAGCGGATACGGATACGGATATGGATAGTAAAAGGATATCAAAATTGAAAACTATATCCGTCTTAAACGGATACGGATACGGATTCGAATACGAATATGGAGTGGATAATTGTCGGATATTGAGTAACTAAATTTCATAATTTTAAATTACCTAAATTGACAAAAATTTAATAGACTTTTTAAGTTTGCACAGTGATGATTATGCATGACTAATTGCTTATTGGTTCAGAGAACCAATCCATTATCCTAATAGATTATATGATTTTTCAACCAGGATTCTTTGACTTAAACAAATATGTATGTTTTTTGAGAATTTCGCAAGGGTGAAATGAATTGAAAACTGCTGAAAGATTAAATTTCAAATCTTGATATATACGGATATCCGCTCCATTTATATCCTCACAGAATTATCCGTATCCGTATCCGCATTATTTTTTCATATGCTAAAATTATCCGTATCCGTATCCACAAGTATCCGTATCCGTTTAATCCGGATACGAATAATAAGCGGATTCGGAGGGGATTATCCGTGGATAATCCGTATCCGTTTACACCCCTAATAATTTATCTTTCGAATGAAGTGAAATATTTATATATCATTATATAATGCTTCAATTATATCACAGTTAAGTTGAAATCCATTAGAAGTACAATAATATATTAGACAGGGAATATGACGGGGCTTTGTAAGTTGTAACGCCTATTGTATTGAATTTATATTACTTTTGAAAGCAAAATAAAATATGCAGATTCAAATAAAATGACAACATTACATCGAAATTCCAATTGCTTGTATAACCTTAATTATAGCCACAAGTTGTATATAATAATGTGCACTTGTGCAGTCCGTCAATGCAAAATGATAATGATAAAAAAAAAATGCAAAATGATAGCATGCATTCACAATTTCACACCGTTATTGTCGTACCGCTTCTTATATAAAAGGCTTTCTGAGCCCAAAATTTCGAAGCCCGATTTGGTACCTGGGGAACTAAATTGCAGGCCGTGTATACCATAACTAAAAAGAAAAAGAAAACAATTTTATAAAAGGGCGAATTTTATGTCTCTCGTGTTCTCTAAAATTCATAATATCATATTTATCTCTTTAGAATTGAAAATTTTAAAAATTATCAATTTATTGTCTTTTCTACTAAACTCATTTTAAATTTATAAAGTTCTCATATTACTCTTTATTAAAAAAGATAAAAATATGTAGTATTTGTAATGAAAATGTCTATTCTTTTAATTGGTCCGTTTTTGAGATAAATGATTCATTTCTAGTAACGCACACGCAGTAATATTAAAGCATATGTTTGTGTGCACATTTCAAGTTAGAAAAAAGATCTTTGCCTTCATATTTAACTGGACAATTAGAAGATCTAACATTTCTTTTAAATAGGCTGCATTTTTTATTTTTAATAAAGGATAAAATTGCTACTTTATAAATTAATTAATTTTATAGACACGGTAATGAATTGGTTCATTTTTTTAGTTTTTGACAGTTAAATGGATAAATATAATATTATAAATTTAAATGGATAAATATAAGAAGATAATCAAATTAAAAAATCAGGAAGGCTTAGTTTTTAGTTTTAATTTGGATTGATTAACAAAAATAAAGGGATCGTTGTGCAAAACAAAATAATCAACGCTGGATTATAACGCATAATATTTTGCATGGCTGTTACAGAAATAACTTGGCTCTTCAACACATTAGCCACAACATGATGGCAACAGAAATATTTTTAGCCGAAAATAGACAAGTGTACCTAGCTCCTCAAATAGTTGTACTTTAGTTCTTACTGTACGTACTATAAATTCTGAGATACAGTTAATTAGGTGATAGTAAAAGTATCGCAACTTTGTATTTTTCATTTAATAGTTTGATTTAATAATTAGGTTAGAATAAATGTTCATATTTTTTTTAAGTTGTACACATAGGCGAGTCTAGCATGCAACAGGTGTAGACATTTGCCTACTCCTGGAATTTATTTTTTTCTTTTAAATCAGATTCTAATTTTTTGGGTTTGCTTATCTCTGAAAAATGGATTTGCCTACTCCTGGTCCAAAATCCAGTCCTGTCCAGAGAAAAATCAATAAAAAAAAAACCTCTGCCTCAACACAGAGGAGACACTGAGACGTCAGTGCGCGATTTTGAATCATACAGCTTGACGCTAACCCGAACCGCTAATTTACAGACTAAGAAAAGATGACAAAGAAATAACATCAATTATTTTGAATCATACAGCTTGACGCTAACCTGAACCATTAATTTATTTGAACCCGAACCCGAACTCGAACCCGAACCCGAATCCGAATCCAAACCCGAACCCGAACCCGAACCCGTTAATTTATTCGAACCCGAATCCGATTTTTGCCTACTCCTTAGCTCAAATTCCAGTTTCGCAACTGGTTGTACATGGATATGTATTTGCTCCTTTTTCAGTACAAATTTGAATTTGGCAATGGTGTACCGCTTCTTGGAGTTATGTTAAGCGAAGGGGAACAATGAAGTTAATTTTAAAGAATGGGGAGCATTGTACATGGCTGTGTGTACATGGAAGGAAAGGAACTGTCATATTTTCAAGGGTTCTGCATTGCAAGCTCAGGTGTTAGCTTATACGGTTGAAACATTGTGGAGTGCAAAACAGAAGTATTAGCGCAGCACCATGTAATAATTTTACTATTCAGGGTGTGGGCTAGCTAGGATTTTGATGTTTTTTGTTTATTATGGAGTTGTAAACCAAGTAGGTTGATGTTTGTATGGTGAGGGTAGCCTATACTGGTACACTCTGATCTGATGTAATTAATTTTTCATATCAAATGTCTACATCTTAAGATTACATTTAAAAAATAAAAAGCAAAAATCTAACACATAAATGATGAAAGCAAAAGAACCCATCCCTGTTCTTCATCTAACCTTCTAACTTCATATCCCAATTACCATTACCGCCCCTTTTGTATTTGCAAATTCTCCACCAGCCAGGGGTGACTGTGCGAAAAAACCATCTACCCATTTCTGACAGCTTCTACCACTCCTTACCAGCACCCTCTGGAGATTACCAAATGCTGTTACGAAACCATCCTTCCACTCGTCCTTCTTCTCTCGTTATACAATGCAGTTCACTTGGTAGCAGGCTAGCAGCTATCAAACTTTCAAAAAAAAAAAAAAAAAAAGGCAATGGTGTACCACTAAAAAAAGAAAAATACAAATTTGTATTTACTGTGCAATTAGAGGGGATGCTTTTGCTTTATTTTTTTCTAAAAGTCTGAATAGACAATCTAAGTAATAGTATTTCAAGAGTGAGTCTATGGTACTATGCATATCACGGGTTGATTCATAATACAAATTAATATTTCTGTTTTTAAAATCTTAATAGTCGATCCGAACCGTTCAACATAATCCTCATATGAATATCTACTTGCAGACCAAATTTTATATTTTTCAGAATTTTTTTACTATTTTTTAAGATAGGTAAAAAATCACTTTATCTGAAAATTCTGAATCATCCAAAAACAGTGATTTTCTATCTATCTTAAAAAATAGTAAAAAATTCTAAAAAATATAAAAAATTTGGTCTGCAAGTACATATTTTTGAATATGAAAACCATTTTGAACGGTTCGAATTAACCGTTCGGATTTTGAAAATGAAAATATTAATCTGTATTACAGACTAAATCATAATATGCATAGTACCATAGACTTAATCGTATATTAATATGTGAGACTATGGTACTTTGCATTGTGTAGATCAGTATATGGGTTCGTACGAATATATTTATATTATAGTTTTCAAAATCCAAACAATCCATCTCAACCACTTACTATGATTTTTATATGAAAATGCATTCGCAAATTTTTTTTTAGAATTTTTTACTATTTTTTAAATGGGTAAAAAATTGTTATTTTTGAATGATTATAAATAAATTTTTTACCTTTCAAAAAACAATAAAAAATGGCTGATTATTTTACTGTAGAATCTGCCATGCTGCTACAGTGCCAGTTGTACCACTGCAGTCCATTAATTTCTACGTAAAGCAAAATAAATTTACCACGGTAATTTCTGTCGTTCAAAATCGGAGGGCAGGAAAAGCAAGGTTCCTTTTTTTTTTTTTTCCAACAATACAAAATTTATTGGACCGTTTTAAACAAATATGAACTATCTAATTTGGATTAAACGGTCCAGATTGAGCATATTTTGTCATAGATTGATAACATAAGGACAGATTTATACTATTTGATGCGACATGATCACATGACTGGTTTATATCTATCTAGAACAACCAAATGAAAAAAAAGTACAATAGAGGAGAATGATCCTAAAATTATAAAATTTAATAATAAATATAAGATGTTTTGAATTTTTCTTTAGATATTTGATTATAGGCAGTGCCGCAGTGGTGGAACATAGTTCAAATAAAAGGAGCCAAGTCCTCACAATGAAGTATGAACTGAAAATTTTCATTTTTATTTTTACACAAGTTATTACTTTTAAGTTTTAACCCATCATAAAATTGAGAGTTAAAATATTGTCCTCTGTTGGTCTTCCTTACACTGATTTGTACCGCTCTTTTTTCTCTTTCTAAGATTAATCAATCTCTCTCTCTGGCATCCATTTCTTCTCTTGCCAGCTTCTCTTTTGTCAGTTTTTCTCTCTCTTTACTATCCTTAGCGAAAACAATAACGAATCCTATGCAACCCCCAATCCTTTCCGACCCCTCCAAAACAGAAATAAGAAGAGAAAACATTGCGCAATCCTTTGGGAATTAGACTCAAAAGCAAGAAAACCCAAAAAAAAAGAAAGAGATGAATAACAGGGATCCCCGGCGAGTTACTCTCTCCCAGCAACTCACCATGGAATCAGATTTTGACTCTCCAAACATCCGTAGCCTCCCGAACCGCAACCCCGCCGGTCACTGGGATGGCACTGCCCCCTCCTTACGAGCCTCCAGCGGCCGCACATTGCTTGACATAATCCAACAAGATGACAATTGGAAGCCGGTCAAGGACCGTCTCCGTCTCCAACGAGTAGGTGCCGCCTTTTCTGGCATGCCCAGCCCCAGAGATGAGGCCCCAGCTCCCGCATTGCGTTACCCAATAGATACGGCCCCAACTAATTCTTTGACAAATGGTGTTGGGGGCTCAAGGCCGGCTTTTGGCGGTGCCCAGTCGCTTAGACGTAACACGACATTGGCAAGAAGCATGACAAGGTCTGTTACAGTTCAACCGGCGTTGGTGTTGTCTATGGGAAATAACCCGGGTGTCGGGGAGATTGTAATTAGAGAGATCACCGATGTCACAGATGACCCAGATGAGATGGAGCAAGATGATGGAAAGGTAAAGAGAAATAACAAAATAACAATCAATATAGTTTGTAGTTTGCTTGGTATATTTTTTATATGAGCGGAGCATGGTAAAATGTTGTAATTTATTAATCATCTTTAAACGGAGAGAAATATAGGTTACAACCAGGTCCTGAAACACATAAAAAATAAAGACAATTTAGATGTTGAAAAATAACACTTGTAGAATTTTACAATCTACATTTCAAATTATCAATAAATAGTGCTCTCTATAACAGGAAGATGAACAGGACAAGGAAGATGCATCAGGCGGAGGAATGTCCCTGATGGCATTGCTCGAACAGACGGACACCCAATGGGGTGATGGCGGGCCCGAAGAGACCGACGAACTAAATTTCCAAGACGACGACGAGATGGAAATCGACGATGATGAGAAGGCCGATGCAGACGGGATATACCACGTGTGTTGCGTGTGCATGGTGCGGCACAAAGGAGCTGCATTTATTCCATGCGGCCACACCTTCTGCCGCCTTTGCTCCCGGGAGCTCTGGGTCAGCCGCGGCAACTGCCCGCTCTGTAATGGTTTCATCCAGGAGATCCTTGACATATTCTAATTGTTGTGCGCGTGTGTGTTTTGGTGTTGAGTTACTTTTTTGTTATTAATTTGGGGAAATCGACATTTCATAACTATCCTTATTTTGTAATATGTATTATTGTAAAGGCTCAAATGTTTGAGGCTCCTGTTCAGCTTCAAACATGGCAACATTGGTTAGAAATTTATGTAGACAATGTGTCATATACATACATATATGCATGTTTTTGGTTTGGCACGCAAACTTCTCTTGTGTAATTTGTCTCATGCTCAATTTCAGTTAATGGGCTCAGGATTCAGGTCGATGATATTAAGACAAAAAAGAAAAAAAGAAAAAAAAAATCTAAATTCAACATTTATTATTTTAAACATATCTATACAAATTTAAGTATATGATGTTGTGATGACATTCCGTGTATATTTTTTTTAATCGAACTATTTGAATTTTCTCAGTAATACGAATTTATGACTATTGATGCGTTATGAAAATAAATAAATTAGACTGCATGAATTGTGATAAGTTCTCTTTTCACATGTTCAGTAAAACATGGCGTCGTAAAAATATATATACAGTTAGACCAACGGAAAATCCCGCAAAATTGAAGAATTATGGGAATTATCGGGGTAAAGATATTAACAGAACAGTTTTTACTCATAGCGCTGCATTCATTCATTACACAAATCACATGCAGCGCTGTTTTGATTCTATAGTCCGTGTCATGCATGAAGCTAAAACTGCTCTGTCAAAATATTTACTCAATTATTGATCTTTTTCTATAGCTAAAAACTGACAGCCGAACAGACCAAGGCTGAAATCCCATATAAAAGGGCACAAAATGGCAAGTTTTCGTCAACAATTAAATCCAGAAAAGAAACTATTGTAACACTAAATCCATGATATACTCACCAATTCATTCAACTGACCTAAGATGCTGCTCGCCTTATACAATGGAAAACAACACAGATTGAACTAAAGACACATGTTCACTCACTATAGAACATTCAAAGGCATTAGAGAGCCTTTAAACTAACCAAGGATAAAAGATTCCGAATCTGGTAAAGCAACAAAGCCCCCAGAGAAAAGTCTTGACTAATAGTAAGCTTGAAATACCGCCCATTCTTTACAATTTTTCATCATTCATTACTTGGTTTTCATTGAGCACAAAATAAAATAACAATGCAAGTGATTTCTTCTATCAATTAGTTGATCCACTCACCACCGCCTGTTTGGTGCAGCATAGCATCAATCTCATCTCCATCTTCCATCTCAAGCTAAAAATATTAAGAGAGGGGGTAGAGAGTTTAACTTTTAGGATATGTACATGGTTCTAGTTCCACATAATATATCACAAACTGGAACTTTGCTCCCAAAAAGCTGGCCTTGTAAATAATCAGTGCAAGTACTTAGTGATCTACCACTAATCTCCTAATATAGTCATATTACATCAACTTTTTAATGTTTTTATTAATTAATTTGAAAATTGAAGCTTGGAATTTCTTCATTGGTAGGCTAAAATAACACAATGCTAGATTACACTACCTACAATTATGCAATCAGAAAACCAAACAGGCCAACCTTAATGCAAAAAAAAAAATCAGATCATGTCATCAGTAACATATCCATAGTTCAGTAACAGGTGATTCCCTTCAGGTAAAATTACTTTACCGTGCTGCCAGTAAGCATTACTCCATAAGAAAGAAAATATAACAATCCAACCAAATCAAAGAATGGAGAAAGAAGATACCTCATCGGGAGTTTGTTCACCACGGAGACGGCGGCCATCAAAGAGAAAAGCAATGGAGTTGAAGTCGACAGACTGGCGATCACAGTAGGCATTCATCAGCTTCCTCAGCTGTGTCGATCTCTTTATCCTAAAGAACACCTCATTCCCATCCTACCAAAAAGTAAATATAAAATTTCTTTAAAAAAAAAAAGACACTTAGAACACTGAAATTGAAAGCATTACATGTTGCAACAAAATGGAACACAACCCTTCCAATTTCCAAAAACTAATTATAAAAAAAAAAAACTCACAAACTAGCTTCATATAATCTGACAAAGAATTAACTTATGGATATTGTGCTGCAACGAGACGGCTAAATCAGATATAAATTGCAACCCAAATTAAGTGCACCCACAAAAATCACAGAATCAGGGGCAGAGAGGGAAGTAGGAAAACCCCATTTTATTTTCCTTTTTGTTCTTTAAGATTTCTAATTTTTGCAAGAATCAATATTATTCACCCCCCTCATAAAATGAAATTATAAGACACTTATTTATGCCTCCACAATCTCAATGTTCTGGCTGCACCTGTGCAACGAATATAGATTGTTTGAAAAAGTAAATGAATTTGAGTAAAAGCTTCTTACTTGGTGCCTTCATCATGCACCAAATCATTGCCACTCGTCAAAAATATTAGCAGCTTATAAAATATAATGCCAGCCAAGTGACATTAATGGGAACTTCGTAAATGGGAACTCGTCAAAAACCCAGTAAGAAAATGTATGCCTATTTAAAGTGACACCAAACCAAGTAAATGGGAATTCGTCAAAAGCCAAGTTACAAAGTAAATGGGAACTCGTCAAATGCCAAGTAAGAAAATGTACATTTTATAAATGCACCAAACCAATTTCTTAAAAGTGACATAAATGGGAACTCATCAAAAACCTATAATTCTATGATTTCAAACTCTTTAAATGGGAACTTTGTAGAAAATGTATGCCTGCTAAATTTTTAGTAAAGAGAAGCAAATAATATGGAATAACTGTTTTATCAATTACATTATGTTAAATAGTACCCTTACAAGACACAATAATGGTTTAAGTTGACCATGGAATTGGAATCGAATGAATCGGAAGAAATCGGCTGAATTGGATCAGAAACTCGGACTTTTTAGAAAAAGCTTGCTTTTATTTCAAAAATAGGTAAAAAAATTGTAAAAAAATAATTTATTGAAAAATTATGTTCAGACAAAAAATTACACTAAAATAATTTTATATAATTCATACAAACATTAAAAAGAAATTTCGAAAAATTTAGTTAGGATAAAAAGAATTTACTAATAAAATACACTAATTTAATAACTTAAATGCATAAAAAATAATAAGAAAGCTATTGCATTATAAATTGCTAAAAATTAAATGAAAAAAATAAATCCAAACTTTATACTGAAAATTAAAATATAAACACCTTCGGCTAAAATTTAAATGACAGTTAAAATATGAAAAGGCCCAATTTTCCACAGCAGGTTCAACTAAATGATGGAATTTTAGTAGATTTGGCCAATTCAATTGAATCACAAAGATGTTCTTCTAATTGTGGTCCCACCCTATCAGATCTTTCTCCCGCCCCTCCCCTTTCATTTTATTTTCAAAGCAGAGCGCCATCCCAACAAAAGAAGTGCCGACCAGCACAAAATAGCACCCCAAAATTGTACAAAACTCAGCCGATGCTACAAATTAGGACCGACTCTGACGAGTTTCAACATGAAAATAGTCTAGGCTGTAAATTGGGTAATAGTCGGCTCAGCTCCAGCCAATTCCAGTCCGACTTGGCCAATTTTCAAAGCCATGGACACAATATTTTACTTAGTATAACAGTTGTACAGATAATACAAGTCCTAGGAACATCTCATTTGTATCCACTATAAAGCTAACATCTTATTTGTATACACTATAAACCTCACCAATATGCATAAATTAGTTCTTCACATGCAATTTAACCAAGTATTAACTAAATGGATGTTTTGCCATTTCAACTTTTGTCAGACTGTTTTATATACTCATTCAGACTGTTCAATTTTGAGTTAGTTGTTCTAAACTTCTGATGGTAATCTGGTCTAATGATTGTTATTCCTTGAGAAAAAATGGAGCTGCATTTATCCCACTGGAATAAGGTTGGTCCAGAAACCAATTTGCAACCCCCCCCCCAATTACCAGAACCTAGGCTTATATAAACTTCATTCGTCAGTCCGTATTTCTACAACACAAATCATTTGTCATTCATAAATTCACTAATTCAGGTATTGAGTTCATCCTGTATGAGGATTAAGTTGCAATTAATTCCCCTCAAATGCACAAATTTGATTTAGCAAATACTACAACATGTTTAAAAAGAGTCGGGCAAAAATTCTCAAAGGCCCAACAGTAAATTAGAATTTTTAAGTGAGATTTATGAACCATATTTTTACCATCCTGAAATAAAGAACACGAATTTATCTCTGGAACAGGCTAAGAATAAAATTGACATCCCTGGTGAAGAAATAAACTTGAGCGCATAGTTTTCTACTTCTTCTGCATTGAAATTCAGAGTTATACTGATCGAAGGTAATAGATAGTGCAAATCAACAGTGGTACCAAGTACCGTCAGTGGGACTTAAAATCAATAGTGGTACCAAATTATCTCAGACATACCTCGAAAATCCCTACAAACTTTAAGTTCGAGGAAAACCGCATCTGGTCCATAGATTTTGAAGCAATATAAAGTCGTGACTTTAAAGAGCATAAATTTTAAAACATAGAACTTTCCAGGGAATCAGACCGTAAACTAACAAAACCCTGTAAGAAACACAAAATAGGAGAAAATCGAGAAAGATCAGAACCTGTCCCTTGACTTTCAGGTTGATATGAGCGCCTCCCTGATCGGGTTTCTTATCTTCGTCCTGTCCAGATCCCGACATTCTTCTCTAAACCCTAACTTAGAACTAAGTTCCCCTCTCCAAATATAAATATACTAAAATGGTGAGGAAATAGATTGAAATAATTAAAAAAAAAAAAGCCGACAAACACGACTCGAGCCGGATCAATCGAAGACCAAATTTATACTGGAGTTTCAAAATTGAATTTAACAGTGCTTTCAAGTCCGATGTCGGTCCCGCATGTAAAATTATTATAATGGAAAGAAAATGCGCGTAATATCCTATGGGTTGAAACCTCCACCGTCGGATATAATTCGGAAGGTCTGGATGACGGAAAAAAGATGGTTTCACGCAATTGCGGCGCAAATACAGTCTATGCGGACGTTTTGACGCGCAGGTCGTGAAGAATAGAAACTGAATCTTTGCACTCGGCGCAGAAAGACCGCCGGTTATTTTAAAGACGCAACTGCCCTTTATTAACGCAAAGGGGGTTTGGTTCGTGTGACACAAGTCCACGTAGTAAAAAAAAATTCCCGAGGACGGTGCGTACTTCTTACGCGGATTCGTCCACGGGAATTTGTTAAAAAATTGCGGTTCGATTCCTGATCCTGATCATGGCGTTTCAGTTTTAGAAGTAAATCTGCTGCGATTCCAAAGGATCACAGGTTCCTGTGATTTCAATTCCAACCGTTCATATGTTTTCAGATTCGTGTAAAAAATTAAATTATTTTGAGATACGTGTAATCTAAGAAATGAACGGTTGAGATTAGAATCGCAGCAGATTTATTCAGTTTTTGGTGCGTCCATCGGTAACTATTCAACTTTTTTTTCTATGGCAGCAATTCCGAAAAGTGAAAATGGACAGGGAGAAGTCCTGTGCTGGGCCTGTTAAACGAATCTAGATTCTCTGAACTAATTCACAATTATATTCCGGATTTTCATCAAAAAAAAAAAAAAAAAAAGACTTTTGCAAAAGCCCAAAATTGTTTCTATCAAGTATCAACTTTGTTGTGAGGGTTTGTAGAGAATTCGTATCCTTTCATTAACTCAAATTTACTCAAATTTTGAGTTAAAATCTGGACCGTCCATTTAAATCTACACTAATATTAAATGTCCCGTGCACTGAAGGCTAAAACCGGCTTGATCCGAATTCTAATCATACGGTTCATAAATTAACTCAAACGGTACATTAATGCAGAGAATGTGGGTTCGGTTTGTAAGCTGCTTATGTTGTGGGTTCGTCCCACAACAACATTTTTCTCATATATACTTTAATAGAAATTCACAGCTCTTGATTAGCTCGATGTTAATATGAATCTAATTTGAGTTTAACTTGATTAAATAGATTTTTTATCAGACTCAAGCTTGAACTTAAAAATATTTGAGTGGCTTTCTCAAACTCGAGATACAGCGACGGGCCCAATTTAAAACCAGACCTTTTAGATTTTTTTTACGGGCCGGATTAACACGTGCTAAACACGTATTAGTAGGCAAGCTTTTAACAGTGCATTACTTTCTTTTATTTTTGTTATTGTTATCTACCCAGGTGCTATCACGCTGGAGCCGTTCAGCAACAAGGAATTAAGAGTGGAGGATTAAGAGTTTAAAGAGTGCTAAGGAACCGTTGTTTGATTGTTTTAATCCGTAAATGAATGCTAATAAAGCTAAAAAAAGGGGTAGAGGTATCTTAAGATCCGGGCGGAGGATTAAGATCCGGACAAAAGAGGCTAAAAGAGTTGATCTTAATCCGCACTGAGAAATCAGTGTTCGACAAGATTAAGCGGCTAAGAAAGTTAAATGAATTGAATTGAGCCTTAGGCTTAATCCGTTGTTGCTGAACATCTTGATCGTATAGAGACAGCTTTTAGTGTAAGTTAGAAGAGTGCTTAGTTATTTCTATAATTTTAAATTTTTAGTTATGTATATTAAAATTTAATTAATTTTTTTCTCTAAAAATTATTATATTATTCAGCTTCCCTTATAATTATTACATATATTTTTGTTGGCTAGTAGTTTCAACTTTTTATTGTAACTGTAGGAGATTTGAGATTAAATTCCACCCTTTCTATCAAAAATTTACATTGAACAGTATATATTTTTATATTTTATATTTCAACCCTCTTCTATCTAATTTTTTAAATTTTATCCTTGTAATCGTCCAAATTATAATTAACGTCTGGTCAATCCGATATATTTGAAAAAACACGTCTAATTAAATTAAAATTATACAAAAATAAGATACATTTTTTTATTTGTAGGGTATGAATTTAAATAGAACCATACAAAAATCAACTAAACCGAAGATCCAATTCGTTTTGTGTGTTTTTTTTTAGAAAATATTAGAGCTCAAACCATCCAACTATTTAATATCCACAAATGATTATTTTTTTGGACCCAGATAACTAAAAGACAAAAAATCTGGTTCCAACAGTTTGAGTATTTAAATTTCCATTATTATTTAACATCTATATATAGTGTATTTACAGTACATTGAATAAGTATTTAACTCTATTCATTGAAGTATTAACTGTCTATCCAACAGCAAAACAATATCTGTCCCCGCGTCCCCGCACTAAAAGACAAAAAAAATGAGATTCCGACATTTGATGGTTTAAATTTCCTGCAGTATTTAACTTCAATTTTTAGTGTATTAATAGTGCATCGAACAAGTATTTAACTCTGTTCATTGGAGTATTAACCGTCCGCGTCCAACAGCGACACAATTTTTGTCCCTGCAAAAAATGAAAAAATAATTTGGTATCGTCCCCGCGTCCCCACACATCAGTATTTAACTTTTAGGAATGTTAGTATTTAACATTATGAACGTTAGTATTTAACTTTAAAGTCAAAATTATTAATCTCCAAAATTATAAATAAATTGCATGGATTCTATTTAGCATCCTATATAGAATGTTAGTATTTTACATTATTAACGTTAGTATTTGACTTTATACACCTTAGTATTTAACTTTAGAAATGTTAGTATTTAACTTTATGAACGCTAGTATTTATCTTTCAAGTCAAAAGTATTAATCTCTATAATTATAAATAAAATGAATGGATTCTATTTAACATCCTATATCTTAGTATTTAACTTTATACACCTCAGTATTTAACTTTAGAAATGTTAGTAATTAACTTTATGAACATTAGTATTTAACATTATAAAAGTTAGTATTTAACTTTAAAGGCAAGAGTATTAATCTCTAAAATTATAGATAAGTTGTATGGATTTTATTTAACATTCTATATCTTAGTATTTAAACTTTTGCACATCAGTATTTAACTTTAGGAATGTTAGTATTTAACTTTAAGAACATTAGTATTTAACTTTAGGAATGTAAGTCTTTAATTTAAATCATTTATAAAAAAGTTCAAATTGAATTTTCATATAAAAAATATAATTTTAATTACATAGTTAAACACTAATTTTTAGAATAATTGTATTCTTTAGTCAAAGCATTCTACCGTCCGATCCACTTCAAGATCTATGTGCATGAATATTAGAGCAAACAGCACAGATATTAAAATGATACACACAGATCTTAAAGTGAATCGGACGGCAGAAACCACCATCGAACAGACTCTGGTCCGATGGGCATCAGACACCCCCCTCAACTTTCCTTAAGAAAGAAACAAAAAATACAATTTTTCTTAAGAAAGAGACAAAAAAAATACAACTTTCCTTAATAAGCCTGCGAGATAAAGCGATTTTCCTTTTAGTCAACAACTCTTAATTAGTCAACAATTTAGGGATGAAGCAGAAATGGACCTGTAGGGAGCTATATAATTATTCTATTTTTTTAGATTTTAAATATGTGATCTCTCACTCACCCAGATAGCATTATCTTTGTCTCAAATTTGTTCTTGTGCTGTTACTCGCATCTATATGCCCTTTTTTTTTTTTACGTAAGGATTGTCAAATCTCAAACAAAAGTTTCCCTTCATCATACTATCCATAAAAATATGTTTTTGTGTGTAACTTGAACTTTAGTGCACCCTGTTGGAACTATAATGTATTTGTGATCAAATATGTTACGTCCGACACATGCATTAGACATATATATTGTACTATGTTATTTGTGTGTTGTGATTAGGGCTGTCCAAAAAGCTCGTAGCTCGTGGCTTGCTCGTGACTCATATCTGGCTTGATTGATAACAGCTCGTTCGATAGTGGATCGAGCTATTAACGAGTTGGCTCGCTAACAGCTCGGGCCAAAATTAACGAGCTGAGCTTTTGCCTAGCTCGGCTAGGCATCAATTTGTGAATTTGTGTGTATTTTATACTGTCAAGCTCGATCCAGCTCGGTTCAGCCCGATCCAGCTCGGTCCAAAAATGCTTGTAAAATTTATTTTCTTCTTAAAACAAGGTCCAACCAAACCCAACGAGCTAGCTCGTGGCTCGCGAGCCAGCTCGTGAGTTGGCTTGTCACGAGTTTGAGCTGAGATTTTAGCTCGCGAGCTGTTAACGAGCTGACTCGCTAACAGCTCGGTCCAAAATTAACGAGCTGAGCTTTTGCCCAGCTCAGCTCGAGCCAGCTCATTTACAACCCTAGTTGTGATCACCATTTTAACAAACACGACACGATAAGTAAATTGGTCTGATCACGACACAAAGTTGCATAGAACTTAATACTGTACGGCATGTGGTGACGTGATCATGTTTAAAATAATATCTTACACACATTTTTTAATATTGTTCAATTTCTTATTTTTTTAAACAAATTTAAAGTTTGAAATAAATATTTAAACATGACAATATGTGACCAAATATAACTAGTTATATTTGGTCACATCGTAACTAACTTATTGTGACCATTTCATACAATTTGAATTACGACACAACATGTTATCTAAATCATAGCGTAACTAATCACGGCACGAATTTACATCTCTAACTACAAATGTGTTAAATTACGATGAATGTTAAATAAAATATTTTTTTATTAAAAATAAAAATGAGAATTGACCTTTTATCTTTCCATAGAATTATTTTTTTACCCAAATTGCAATTTGTTTTATTCCTTGCCAATGAACAGAGAACTAATTGGGGGTACGCAACTAGCAAAACTGCCACATAATATTTCGAGTTTTCGAAGGGCCTACGTGAAACTGAATAACATTTTTAGAGGCCAGGCACAATTCAAATCTCCTAAAGTAACTTAAAATTTAAGTTTGGATCTGAACCCTCCGATCAGAATGCACACGAATATTAATGGACCCCGTGAATTCAACTTCGGTTTGGATTAGCCCGATTCCGATCGGACAGTTCTGATATAAACTCAAATTTCGATTTACTTTAGTGGATCCAGACCCAGCACAAATAAGGTTTAGCCTAAATTCTTCCAGCTCTCACCTCTCAAGCGGTCGAGGTTACTCAGCACAGACCAGCAGCGCGATCGCCGATACACGCCTCGCTTTCTCTCTCTCTCTCCTTCTCCACACAGATAAAGATCAATCCTGATAGGTTGATCAAACCTTACGTTTACGATGCTGAGGCGATTGTTGCGCAATTCCTTAACCTTATCAGCGCCATCGATGCGCTTTCAAGAGAAGATTCTTGCCCCCTCCATGGATGCAAATGTTTGTTCTCATTTTTTTTTTCTGAATTTGAATTCATATATATATTACAGAGCTCAAGTATTTAAGATTGACATACTTCTGTTGGCTGTTAAGTCTCAATTCGTTCATACATTCATCATTTCAAAATAAAAGAATAATTAAAAAGAGTATTAAAACAACTACCATGAAACTTGGGTTTTCTTGCTTTAGATCCCTGTGGTGCCTTTCTGGTATGATTAAGCCTCAATCCCTTTGACACCCACACCCCTAAGTTTAAGAGCAAACCTGTCACTCTCGACCGTCCCTATAAAATGGGGAAGAAAAGAAAAATTAAAGGAAAGAATGGAGAATAAAGTATAGTAAACTATGAAATGTTATCTAACATCAGCTTAGTAAGGGATCGATACATGATTAGAATTAATTCTTCTCTGGAAGAACAGGTGGCAGTTGGATCATTTCTTAATCAGCTGAAATACTCATCGGGCCCTATGGGATATGACTCTAGTTCACCTGCAAGTAGAGTTGCAGCAGACTCAGCTACTCATGAGGATTTCCAGCCGACCGTGAAAAGTGCTGGTTTCTCCGTAGAGGATATTGTTCATCAGGTAATTTAATTTTGACCTGTACTCGAATACTTAGTTCGGCGCTCAGGAAACATAATTGAAAAGAAATATATGTACTTGTCAAGTTATTGCTTGCTTTAAGAGAACATTTTCTATCTCTCGCAATGCCCCATCTTTCTTTATTTCTGTACAAAGAAATCAGTATGAGTTTTTAATTACTTGTAGGATGTAAAGGTGAATCCAATCATGATATATATGAAGGGATTGCCAGATGAACCCCGGTGCGGTTTCAGTGCACTGGCTGTCAAAGTACTTCAACAATATGGTACACTTCCCTTTTTTTTTGGTACAGTTTGTGCAAAATTATGCAGACCTGCAAAACTTTTGAACAGTAAAAGGCTAAGCTATATTGTACAATTCATTCCTTCCCGTTATCTATTGGAAGATATGAAATGCCCTCCTTTTATTGTCATCTCTCTCTGTCTCTGCACAAAGAGTAGTAGTTTAGGTAGGTTTTGAAGATTGATAATGGAATGATATAAGTAGCATGTCCACTTGTTGTGGAGTAAATCCCGACAGACCCTTTGACGAGCAATTTTAAACGTAGTTTTATAGAAATTTGATTTACTACAGCAAGTTTAATTGTAGTTCTACAGAAGTTTGAATTATTACACACCTATGACCCTGATACTTCACTAGGCAATCATATTTGTATTGGATACCTATCCGATACCAATACAATGTGATACGGTATGATATGTATCGGAGGTGCATCCCATTAATTTAAATCGTTTTGACTTATGGATACAAGCATTGATATACATCCCTGAGTATTCATGCATGAAGTACCTCAAATTTGTTATTACCTTGCATGTACTTTTAGCAGATTCTTTAACTTTTAATTTTCTGTATATAGTTTGTACAAAATAAAATATACACATATTTTTTCACACATTTATTTTTATCTGTTTAGAGGAAAATATCTGTTAGATTTTTCAAAATAAAATATATATTTTATGCATAAAAACAATAAAATGAACATCTATATAAGACATGGTATTGTAGATTTTCAAATCTTATGTATCGCGGCGTCTGTGCCCTCTCGGATATGATACTCGTATCATTATCAATGCAACATGGTTACACACGTACTTCTGCAAAATTAGAATTGGCATGCTTCCTCAAAACACTACATGCATCCTTCTATATCACTGCTA
Source organism: Carex cristatella (assembly GCA_024447775.1). Lineage (NCBI taxonomy): Eukaryota > Viridiplantae > Streptophyta > Magnoliopsida > Poales > Cyperaceae > Carex > Carex cristatella. Next base: position 7,910,369 of record JAJHPF010000018.1, read on the forward strand.
TTTCACCTGATAAGAAATATCACATAAATACCTGCAACATTTGAGATATGTCTTTGCTCCAGGGAACTTGGGTTGTTGGGAAGAAACATATATACATATATCTAATACGCTCCCACTCCCTTGGTTTCTTTCTTCTTCTTCTTTTTTCCAAATGATTTCTTCTCTACAGATATGAGTTAATGAGGGTCAATAATTTGGCTAATTTTTGTAAGATTTGGTTGGGTTATAAGGGTGAGGTATTTTCCATTGTTGATTTAGACTATATTAGTAGGTTTCAAGAACATGGATAAAAAATTGCCTTTGTCTGCTGTTCTGTGATATCTAAGACTATATTTTTATTCTGTTTCAATTAATTATTGTGGTAAAAATTATAGGTGTAGCCATTGGTGCAAGAGATATCTTGTCTGACCTGAGACTCAAGGATGCTGTAAAGTCCTTCAGGTTTGTCTATTTCTTCTCTTTGTCATTTGGAGAAATCAGCAATGATCCTTTGCTATGTAAAAATGATTTCATCTTATCAGAAAATGCAGTTTGAACCTAAGCCCCTCATTATTCAGTAAAGGAACTAATTGCATTATACTTGAAATCACCATGATTAAGATTGTTCATCGTGATGTTAAGTTAAACTTTTGGCAGGGTTTGCTTTTCAATTTCTTCTTCAGGAGGAAATTATATGCAATTTTTAAGGGCCTTTTGGTTTAATGTAGAGATTAGGGAACCTTAGCACACTCACCTCCTTTTGTGTAATTATTGGTGATGTTAGGTGTGTGAGCTAGGAACTGGTCTCACAGATTTGTTTGATTAATGACTCATGAGTGGCACTCTGCATGGTTAGATGTAATTGTGTAATTAAGCCCAATTTTGATCTATTTTGCCTTGCTTTGTACTCTCTTCCCAATTGAATGCATTTGGGGCGGGGGGGATAAAAATCAAGATAATGAAAATAGAGAGTGAGTGGAGCTTAGAATTCTACTTTTTTTTGCAGTTTTAGCAATTTCTTTTACTTTTTTTAATTAGAATTTTGTCTGTTGTTTTGTTTGTAATGTAGTTGATGTAGCAGAATTTGCATTCCTTTTTAAGTTGTTCATATTTACTTCATCAGATTTGATAACCACACTGAAAGCAAAAGCATAACAAATATTATAGCAAATAATTTTTTTTCAGGCTTTAAGATGCTTTCGGCTACACCATGACTGTTATCATGTATATTCCTCACCTATTGCATGTATTAATTTCACTTCTCTTTTCAATTTTCTGGCAGTAACTGGCCCACATTTCCTCAAATTTTCATAAAGGGAGAATTTGTTGGCGGCTCTGATATCATTCTTAGTATGCATCAGGTATATTCAACTTATTCTTGTGTTGCTCATTTAAATGGTTCCTCAAGTATAAAGTGATTCACTTCCATATGTGGTAACAAATATGACACCAGTCCTGTTGTGTTCATAAAAGATCACATCATCCCCGTTTTGGATTCTTGATTATTACATTTTTTTTTGGTCCTATTATAACATCCTAGAGATTAATTATCTCATGATGAAATTCAGTGTTGATTGATTGGGGCAATGAAATAACAGTCATTATGAACCAAAATGTAATATTCTAAAGCTTGAAATAAAACAATGCTGGTAATGTTAAGATTTGGTATTTATATATAATTTACACTCTTTGCAGTCATGCAAAATTTATCATATTTTTCAATTACACGAGTATTCTTCACATTAGCTGCAATATTTACACATTTTGGAGTCATGCAATTATTCCCATATTCTTCAACACAAACATTCTTCACATTAGTTGCAACATTCTATCAAGGGTTAATTTCAAAGTTTTCCGCAACTAACCGATGTGTCCATGACATTTTGCATGTTAATCAACTAAACTCTAATTCACCAGATAAGCCGCACACAGCATTAAAGAAAGAGTAAAAGCTGTTATGTGGTTTTTTTTTTTGAAAGAAAGGTGAGGGTCAAGCCCTCAAATTTCATTTCTGAAGACACAAGACTTGTCGATTTTATCATATTCTTCAACACAAACATTCTTCACGTTAGTTGCCACATTATATCAAGGGTCAATTTCAAAGTTTTCCGCAACTAACCGATGTGTCCATAAAATTTTGCATGTTAATCAACTAAACTCTAATTCACCAGATAAGCCACACACAGCATTAAAGAAAGAGTAAAAGCTGTTATGTAGTTTTTTTTTTGAAAGAAAGGTGAGGGTCTAGCCCTCAAATTTCATTTCTGAAGACACAAGACTTGTTGGTTTTACATTTTACAAAATAAAGAAAGAAAAGAAACAGGGAAAATAAATAAAATCAAAGAAATAAGAAGATATAGAAGGAATACAAATTGTAAAATGAAAGATCTAAAATTAGATTTGGTTGAGAAGACTTGGCAGTACCCTATGAGCCAGTAATTTGTCTGTTATATTCACCACCACTTTGAAACCATTCAAGTGAACCAGTTGCCATATTCTTCCACAGTTTCTCTGGCAATTAATTGGGGTGTCTTGTGCTGATCTTGAAAGATGCCTCGACATCGTTCGCACCAAATAACAAAGCAAGCAGTTAATTGTATTTGTATTCGACATCGTTCGTGCCAACTTGCACCAAATAACAATAGCGGTTATAGTTGGTTCATTAATCTTAAGATTCAGCTCTCTTGTTACAGCAAGTTGCAAAATTTCTGAAACTTAAACAGAATTTGCTTTATTGATTGCAATACTCTAAGAGTGTCAGTGCATAAAGATATCTCCGAAGTATTTGGGGTTCTTGCAGATGTCATTTATACCGGGCATGATGTGCACAATTCCAATTTATTGTTCTCTTTTTTCATTCAGCCAAGTATTTTTACGTTTTTAGTATTTGTGCTTTTCAGAAGGGGGAGCTCAAGGAGTTGCTCGCTGACATCTCATCTGAGAGAAAAGAGGCTGATGCCTGAGAAGCACAACCAATCATGTTATGTTCTTTTAAGAGAATAGCCTTTTCATTTAGTATAATTAAATAACTTTTTTGCTTGTAAAATTTGTATTTGGCTATTTATCTCGTTGCCTATTTTGTGGTATGCACCCAAGCAATAGTCATGCGAGACAACATAAGTTACTTGATGAAATAATGGTTTTTGTTTTGTTGATCACAATCCATTACTTAAATTTGAAAATTTTGATAATTTTGTTTGTAAGTTGGAAAGCTGAAATCATTGTATAATTTCTTCATTGAAGCAGCATAAGATATTTTCTCTTTTGGAATCATTAAGAGAAACCATTAATTTGCAGATCATTTCTTAACTTGTGGCAACATAAGAAAACATCATTAAAAGAAAAAGTGTTGAAGATTAAGTTGCAAATAACACATCACATGTTTGGTATAAAATCATGTAAACAATCCTCGACACCAGCTCTCAATACTCGAAAATATTGTGAAATATTGGATCTGGAATAGATCGACTTGAACTAATCACGTATGTTTCATAATTTTTACAAATTAATGACAAATTTTGGCGTACGGTGAAGTCATTCAAGTATGTTGTTTTTAACCAAAATAAAGGTCCACGCAGTTCCTCTTTTCAGAATTTTACAAAACAGCCCTTCAAGTTGCTATATTTGCTCCTCTGCAGTGGGACTTTTACAATGCTAAAAGAAGATTCGATGGAAATTTTGTGAGGCACTTTATGGGGCCTTGTATTGCCAGAAAGAGAAAGATAACACTAATCCTAATTCTCAGGATGGAGTATAAAAAAAATTATTCGTATTACAAGTATAATTTTACCATTTTTAAAAGCATCAAAGAAATATTTAAAAGTTAAATCTGATTTTTTTTTAGTCAGGATGGGTTATTAAATCTGATTTCGGATTTGCTCCTCTGCCTTTGAAGCACTATTTTGATGTTATGGTATGAAGTTGAATTGTAATCCTGCTCTAAATTTATCATATAAAACTGATTTACCTGGCCATACAATTTCTGAATTCAATTTTTTTTTATTGTGAATTCATCCTATAATTTCCGAATGCCATTTGCCTTATTGTGAATTTAACATTTATTATTGTAAAGGACAACTCGATCGCTTCTTCCTTTGCTGGAATTTTATTAACTTACTTTTTCTTTTGTTGAATTAACAGATAAAATACAATATTAAAATAAGAAAAAAAAAGGAGAAAAACAATATCATACTGCATCAACTATCTCTACTTTTTTTTCCCTACCTTTTCTTTTACAGAAAAAAGGACTATATCTCAGAAAATTTTATGAGATGTTGATCAAGATGCCTACATAAGGCAAGGATTATAATACATAATAGCTCTAAGTTCTCTCTAGACATGAAAAATTCCCAAAAATGCATGCAAAACAACAAAAAGTGTCAAAGTGAATTATTGATCTGCCCTATAATAATTTAGTCCATGTACTACAATTTTCTGGCAGCCCTCCGCCTCTAAAACAACGAAAGGGCTTCATTTGTATAAAAAAATCGAATAAATGAGACCTAATAATGGTAACTAGTGTTATTTTATTTTCAGCAAAAATGGAGTTAGTTGCCAAGAATGGAGGCAAGAGATCATACTATATATCTCATCATATTTATGAGATGTTATTCTATCACCTATATGAGGCAGCTCCAAAATGGATATTTATCTATAAATCCTTATTTGAGTAGCTGTATATTCTCTCCTGACTAATTCCAAAGAGTGAGAGGGGAAAAATATCAAAACAGAAAAAAAAAAAAAATACTGTGTCAATACAACTATTAAGCAACAGCCTTGGATGCATCCTTAAAGGCCTTCACGATCTCATCCGAGTCTATCTCTCCATTTGTATAGACAACCAAGGGGCTCTCATTTGGTACAATATCATCTCTTTGATAGCTCCATGGACCTCTCAAGAGTTGCTCAGATCCCTTCTCTACTAGACCCTTCATTATCACTGTCTTGTGGGACCCTGCAATCATTTCTTCATAGTCTGTGTCGCCCGTCTCACCAGTTATGACATACATGTTATTGACATTTAGACCCCAGCGTACGAACAGATACCTAAGATATCAAAATCAACTATGTTTTTACTAATGCGCATATTGCTGTTATTACAGTTAATGATGATTTTAATGATGGCAATGAAAAAGATGGTAAAAGCTGTTCCTATGGTTATGATTATCACTGTCCTTGTTATAACTATAATTAACAACATTATGAAACTCACAAACATATATACAGATGAGAGAACAGAAATACAATACCTGAGAGCCTGAGACCTTGAAGCAAGGAGAGGAATGATTTGCAACCTAGTCGAGTTGCGGCAATACATGAGGTGGCAACGTAGTCCCTGAAACCTTAGCATCTGTCTCAAATGGTCCACCTTCTTTGCCTATAAAAACATACTTCTTTTATTTAATTTAAACCTCACTTTTTATTTATATGTTAAATTAGTTCTACAAGACAAGGAAGGATACCTTCCAACATATCCACTGAGTTTACTACTTTACCCCTAAATTTTCAAATATTTATCCTTTACAACATTGAAAGTTTCATGCCCAATAATAAACAAGACAAAAAAGCAGTGAATAAATTCTACTACAGTTCATAAATCCACAATTAAACTTGACAAAGGCTTTGAACTTTTAACATTTAAATTGCCAAAATAAAAATTCTCAGACTAGTTTAACAAGTTATATTTATGGTCCTGAATATGGACTTGAAATAAAGCAATCACATAAATTAAACTCAAATACTAAATACAATGACAATATATATAATATATAATTCTGAAAAGCTACCTTAGAAGGATCCTTAATGAAGAAGGAGGCACAGTGTGCATTGCTAGACCTCTCATCGACCTCTATATTTGCCACCTCATCGGCACCGGCACTAGCCATCCACTTGACTATGGCTGTCTGGACCCCATCCTTGCCCCAACGGTACTCAATGTGAGTCGCATAATCAGGATCAACACAGAACCTTCCCTCAGAGTCGGTACACTGTGCTGTACCAGGATAATACACCTCACTACCACTGCCAGAGATCAGCGCATCAAAATCCGTGATTGGAATTTTTGCAGTCTTCAGGAGGTCAACAATATCTGAAATTGACATGGCAGTTGACAGGGCAAAACCAGAAATTCGTGACATCTGCTGATCTGATCTGACAGCCCGGAATATTTCTTGTATAACCTGTGAATGGCATAGACAGGTTAAGGACTCTGACTCAATAAAACCAACATGACTTGAACCACAATACAAACAGACTACAGAGGACATATTTGTTTGTGTAAAGAGAATTCTCAATATAGTAAAAAGTAAAATTAGAAACTCATAAGGTATGAATAAGACAAAATTAAAACTACTTGCATCATATTTTTCTTCCAAAATAAAGAAAATTAAAAAACATACCTGCACCAGCTTCTTCTCAGGAGCTCCCTTCTCATTGTAACAATCCAAGGCAATAATAAAGAGCCTACGACGCCTTCTAAGAAGTGGGTACTTGCTTGTACTAGGAACATTCACGCTTATCAGGTCACCGCTATCTGTTTCTGATTTGCTCATCTGTCTCAAGATCCGATTCAAGTGGGCATTAGTCCCATCACCATCCTCTTGAAATTCTAGAGACTTGTCTCCATCAAGTGACAGCCTCAGTGAAAGTTCCTAAAAGAATTGAATAAAATGTTTTTCAAAATCAGAAAAATTTATAAGTTTGGAAAATTGACCCAATATGCCTCTTTACCACCTCTATTCATACCTGAACATCCTTGAGAGAGTCACAGAGAGACTCCTCATTAGCGGCCGCTTCATCGGCAGGGGTGTCATTCTGCCAATGTGGGTGGCGCATGCGGCACGAGGCCACTCGTGTCAGGTACTGGCGACAATGCTCGGGCCAAGAGTACAGGTGGATGTTACGCAGCCCATTCTTGCGACATTCTTGCCATAGGTTTTTGTCTGCTAGGAGCTTGATCAGTGCTTCTGAGATGCCCTGCTGGTCATGTGGGTCCACCAGGAGCCCGTTGTTTAATGCCTAGGGAATGAAACAGGGAGAAAAACCAATCATGAAAAGCACAGTTCCACTGACGTAAGTTGCTGGTATGAACTGGCATGCTTGAGCTGGAGAGGTTAGACGAACTGGCCTGGGCAACAATTTTTCTTGACCTTTTTTTATTTTAGGGTTACCATTTTCAATTGAGAATATTTTTTTCTTAAGACTTAGGATAAATCATTCTTGAACTAAGACTGCAGTTAATAGCTTGGTCAAATTGGGGCTTACTGCTGTGTAAACTGGTAGAGTTTATGTTTAGTCACTTGCTTAAAGCTTCACAAAAAATTTCCCTATATTTCATTACAAGTGCAAATTATCCATTTTAATGTCTATCTTAAGTATAAGATAATCTTAATTTAATCCAGGAAATTTTCTGGGATCCTAAGAACTAAATAGGACAAGATTTCTTACTCTTTGGATGTCAACTGGACCGCCATTTTTAGTGGCCACCATAGGTAGTCCATGGGCTGCAGCCTAGAAACGGAGCGAAAAAAAAAAAATTGGTTACCTTTCTGAGAGGAAATAATTTTACACCTATCAGTAAAGATTCAGGAAAATGTAAATGAGAAAACCTCAATTAGAGTGAGACCAAATGGTTCCACAAGAGCTGGATTGATGAAGACTCCCTACAGATTTAAAGAGACACATAAGTAGATAAAATTTAGTTCCATTGAAAATATGAACAATACAAGAAAATATGGCACTACTTAGAATATGCTTATTGGCAACGATTTCAGTACCGGTATGGTACTGAAACAGTTCAACTCGCTCAATTGCATGTGTTAGGTTAAATTGATATTAATAAGGTTAAACTGAGAACTAAATCAACTAATTACGCATAAGAAGGATAATTGAGACAAAACAATGCCATATATTGGCTTAATGGAACAGATTTATTTATCTTTTCTTTGGAAGTAGGGAACAGATTTACTTATCAATTTAGGTTCAACTGAGGCTTAACAATTTAGGGATCCACTCTTAGTATGTCCCCTCTAAATTTTTGATGAACCAAACAAAACCACAATATTTGCTACTGGTCATGAACAGACTTAGGTCTTTACCTTGGTCTTTGCACAAAGACGATAAATTTCCGGCACATCGGCTTGCTTGTGGTGTTTGGGGAAAGAAACAAGGCCATATAGATCATATTTGTCAATTAACTTCAAAACTGTTATTAGTACAGACGCATTCCCTCCAGACATTTCATCAATGTCATCCCGGTTCCCCATTATCAGTGTCTGAACAGCAAACAAAAAAAGAAGAATTCAACGAGAGAAATTTAGTTACCAATATTCTAAGTAAGCTTAGTAGAAATCTTCTTTTCATCCTTTTGTTATTGGAACTTGATCAAAGCAACATTTACTCTGTGGTGATAATTCAAGTATATATATTGAGCAGTTAACTGAAAAATAGATAATAATAAGGTATTAGTTAAGAGCTCACAAGGTTAGCGAGTTCTCGAAGCGCACGTGATTCGCCAAAGGCCTTGACAAGAGTAGTGATGTTCTTTTTCGGGTCAGGACGTGATAAAGCCAATATCATTGGTTTGTGAGGGTTTGTGAAGAACCTGTTGACCTGTCAACAATAAATAATTATCTCAATCTATAATACTTGCAGAAACACAGTATTGTATTTTGTTTGTTAATTTTTTGCTTTCCCATATTGCACTCAATACAAATGCTAAGTCACATGTATGGTGTATCTCTGACTCCTTTGGAAAAGGTAAATTTAAAATGCTATAAAAAGTCGCTCATCACTGCTACAAATATTTGGAATCATTAGAGTACTGAAACTGATGGTGTGGTTATGAAATTCATTTGATGAATTACTGCAAAAGATAAATACCTCAAACCAAATTGGAGGGTTTGACCTAGGCGAGCCAATGGCATTCAAATCATCTCCATCTTCATCCTGAACCACTACATTACTGAAATCCATGCCGGGTGGAATAACCTACAATCAGTTCAACACAATGAACATCAAATTTGTTCCTTCTCCACAGAAATTTTGATGAAAATTAAGAAAAGCAATGACCACAAAAAAAAAAGTAATGAAGAATATGTTAGCAATCAGAAACAAAATTATATTACTATCTTTGGCTGGTGTGGGTGATATAATGATATTTCATTTGGTTTGAAGCGCTTAATCAGACAATTTCTTTTTTTATTTTCAAGATTTATTAAGTAGGAAGAAAAAATGTAACACATGCAAACACAAACACACACACAAGGAGAAAATAGGACTACCGGTATCCTCCTGTGCTCATATTAGTACTACACACCAATTCATGATTTTTCACAAGTCCAGAAAAATCAAGGTGAATTGCATAAATTCTCTAAACTGGGAAAAAAAAAAAAAAAAAAAAAAAAAAAAAAAAAAAAAAAAGAAAAAGAAGAAGAAGAAGTACCGCTGTCCTGGGCATAAATCTGCCATGGCAACCAAGACCTCTTCTCATTCTTCCTCTGAGCTTCCTTTCTAACGCAACATCAAACCCATCATAGAGACCCCATTGCTCATCTATCTCCTGGCGTGTGCTGGTGATCACCAGCTCAGCTGCATCAATCGACAGCTCCTCAGCCTCAATGCGCCGCATTATTTTGTATGTGGAATTTATGTCCTCTGTGGACATGCGGCCCTGCTTGTGGAGTTGTTCAAGTTTATTTCTACCAAGGGAGTGCCCGGTGAGTACCATCGGTACATTCAAGGCACCAGATAGAAGTGCTGCCACATCCCCTGTTGATACCATTATAATATCTGAGACTCCAACAATTTTTGTTCTAAGTAAATTTTGGTATCTTATGGTACTGGTTAAAATTTTTTCTTGAAACCAAAACCTGAAGCTTGATACTGAGATTATCACTGGCTCAGCGCTGCACCAGTCAGATCTTATGCTACTATTAACTGGGGAAAGGTCCAATTTTCTGGCACTTTTTTTTTCATTTCTTGGCTGCCTGCCATTTAATTGTACATAATGGAGGATAATTTGGGGCCGATTGAGTTTTCATGGCCTAATTCCCCAGATAATTGAGGTCAAACCAGTGATCACCATTGAGGTTTTATTCAGAAATAGTAGGTGTTAAATATGCCAAATATAAATAATAATTAAGTAAGAAAATTAAGTACCAGCGTCAGCATAGTGGCCATGAACCACATACGGCCAGACAGGCTGTCCTGCAGTACCGATTTGATCCCCCAAAACCCTTGACATGTTGACGATGTGTTGAAGAGCTCCATCAACAAACTCCTGGAGATGGGGCCACAACAGCTCCTTTCTTAGATACTTGTCTCTGGGGCCACATGGGATGCGAATGATGTAAGCACCGGCGCTCTCACCGAGCCCCTCTGACTCGTAGGACCCGCCTGTCAGCATCTCGGTTGGCTCTGCATAACTCCAGTCAACATCAGAGGATGCCACCTGGCGGGTGAACAAATCAACTCGGTATACACCTGGCATCATTGAGAGTGCGCGGGCTAGTTCTACCACGTACTTGATCTGTTCAAGTTCATTTATTAAAATTGGTCATTATGTTGCTTGCAAGTATTATGCAAGCACTACTTATGTCACTGTAACCTTACTGTGCCAACATATTTTTGTCACATTAAGCCCTGAACAATATTCAAGAACCATGACAACAGCTAGATATAAAAATAACAAAGCTACCAACAACACAAAAGAATGACATAATTAAAAATGTAGGAGTATGAACCAGTATTACTTGATAAATGCTGTAAAAAAAAAAATCTACCTGGCCGCCAGTGTCTGAGTCACGACCGAGCTCCATGTTTTCACCACGAACAAGACCATGCAAACTGTCATAGTGCGCAAATGAAATTATTTATACAAGTAAAAAGTTTCCTTAAAATGACACACAGCAGCAAATTTTCATGATCAAAGAAGGATATAGAGAGCAAAATTTTATGTAACTTTTGATCGACTCTGAGCATAGAAGTACCTGATCAGTTTCATATTGACAGTTTCTAAGACTGCCTCCAAGTATACTTCTAACAGTGCAAGTGTGTAACAACTCATCACATAGAAAAACAACCAAATGATACAAAGAAAAAAAAAAAAAAGAATACCTAATAAGAACAATGTACAGCTTCTTGCTCTTGTTGTCATCGTCACTCCAAAGTTGGCCGACATCAGAGAAGTTGCGCTGGAAGGTCTTCTTGCGGGGTGTGAAATCACCAAGTTCTCCAGATTGAGGCAAGTCGCCCAGGATATCGCCCTTCTCGCGCTCCCCTTCTGACAAATCCTCTGACATGTCCTCGGTCGCATCCCGCCTACCCTGCTCTCTCTGCCACCTCCTCTCTGTCATCCTTTCATACCCCTCCATCTCCAGCTGTCCATTCATGATAAAATGTTATCATTAATAAAATCATGATATAGAAGATAAACCATTGCACGCTCTGGCCTGTGCTTTAGTTGATGATATGCGTATGCTTGTGTACTTTTTTTCCACCATTTTATTTATTTATTAGTTATCATTTCACTGGAACAAAATATCACTATTCACTACCGGACCACGACGCAAGGACTTTAATTTTGCCTCTACCCTCTAGTGCATCATAATGAAAGAAAAATGTAGCCAATATCTAAGTTATTATATCATTTATGTAAAAATATGGGGTTCCAAACTACCAACATGTGTTGGTCTTGCACTGATAATGTGCTAGAGACGCACATATTTGGTATACTTAGGAAAACTTTTTTTTTTCTTTCTTTTTATGGTAATTTCCTGCAAAATAAGTGCTCTGGGACATACTTGTAACCTTTTGCTGTTATAATACAAATCTCATTGCAAAAAGTTGTCATGAACTTGAAAGGGTTCTATGGAATCTTTCCGTAATAAGAAAAGAAACATTAAGCAATAAACAATAGAAAAAGACATAAAGCTATACTCAAATCAGGAATAAAAAAAAAGTAGCAATAAGTGGTCCAAACACCCTGTGGCATGGTGTTATAAGTCAAAATAACAATAGGTCCCACTTTCCCTCACTCTGTTTTGATGAAAAAGGAAAAGACACTCGGTCCGGGGCCATGGTTTACTGACCCGGTACACTGATACCTACATAAACTGACCATGTGTTGAATCATAAGAAACTGAGAATCGAGATTCAAGAGAACCATGAACGAAAACGAAGACATCTCAGTATAAAGAAAGTGCAAAACGGCCCCCAATTTAAACATATATTTTCCTTTTTTTTATAAATACTCAATTGTGAATTCTTTTCGAAGTGTCATGACGATTGAATTTGGATGATATTAAATCTCATTGATAATAATTTTAAGGTCTTGAAACTTGAAAGCAGTTAAATTTAGGGCCCATTCTTTAAGAACTTCCGTAAATAGTATGAGAAATGGGAGGTTCTCTGCCAGTTCCTGATAAGAAATGAGTCTTGTCTTTCTGCAAATTACAAATATTCGAAGAGTGCAAAAAAAAAAAAATTGAAAAATAGAAAAGCAAAAAAAAAAAAAAATGCTGTAATAAACAGTAAAGCATTCCATTTTGTTGGTAAAGGCTTGTTATATAACTTATAACACCAACCTTAAGTGTTCCCAAATTACTGTCAAAAGCATTCAATCCAAAACAAACATTACCTGTTTCTTCTTGCGAGTGAGGTGCCAGATGCGCCAGCACATGTTCTCGAGCCGGCCGCTCCTTTCGCGGGCATCTCGAGTTGCAACCACCTTAACCCATGTCCGGTGCAAGTCACTTTCATCCACACTGGTCACAACCTCTTCAACAAAATACTTGGTCGGGTTGAAGCCACCTATTGGCCCGGCTGATGTCTCGGGTTGTGACCGCGGGTCGCCACCCGCCCCGCTGGCCAATATTGCCTCCAAATACCCGTTTATCCATTCATTACCTACGGCCATGCTGTGTTTTGTGGGTCTCTGATTCGGTGAAAAGATGAAATCTTGGAGAGAGAGAGGGAAGAGATAAATATATAAATTGACAGTTTAGAGAGAGAATTGTGCAACTAATTTTGGATTTTGCTTAAAAATAGATAAAATCTGATCTGGGAATCGGGTTTCGTAGATATTAGAGCGAGCAAAGATGGTGAGGATAGAGAGAAGATGAAGTGATGAAGAAATTGAAGAAATAGCGCTAAAAAAGAAAAGTGAAAATATGATGACTAATGAGAGAGAGTAGAGACTAGAGAGAGGTGGTTTCTTTTGTTATCTTTTGCGATCTTTCGCGAGTTTATATGTAAGGAATGCGTGTCACATTAAATGACAAGTGTAAAAAGATGAGGTGCAGTTGGAGACTTGAAATTGATGGGCCCTCCATTTCATGGATAACTGGAGAGTACGGTATTTACTAATAAAGTAATAATTTAATATCGAAATCAATTGAAAAAATCATATCAAAGTACTTTTCTTCTAAAACACACCTGATTCCAAAACTTGACAATTAAAAAATCACAAACATAATGTGGAATAAAATTATATAATGTGACTTATCATCTAACTTTTGATGGATGCCAAGGAAAATAATTAAAGGAATTTAACTGAATTGATTTCACAATACTTCTAAGAACGTACAAAAATATGATTTATTTTGTATGTTTTTTTCCTGCAAGAAAATATAAACACATAAGTGAATTGTTATTCTTAATGCACATTTAAATAAGGATAATTCAGGGTATATCTAACTCTATGATACACTGGGCAACAACGTCCGCATTTTTTTTGTTTTGTTAATAAAATCCAATAGAACGTAACACCACGAATTAGTGTATATTTATTTTTAAAGAAAAGAAACATATTCATCCAGCTCCAGAAAAGCAAATGCCTATCTGTTATAACGATAACTCTTGAAGATAATTGAGGATAAAGAGATATAAAGTTATCTTAATTGTTAATCTCTCTAAGGATAATGATAAACTTTATCTATTTACACTAGTACCGTGATCATACACAGTCTGAAAAGTTAATAACACACGGTTACACGACCGTATCAATGAACATCGTGTATAAATAGGAGGTACGTTGTACATAGTTTCCAAACTGTGTCTAAATAATACTAACATACATGGTTAATAAAATCCAACCGTGTCAGATCTAAAAAAAAACGCTAAAAATAATAGTTTCTACACGGTTAGAGTAATCGTGTACAATAACTAGGTGTAAATACACAATTTATACAAATCATCAGTGTATAATTTTCATAACCACCATAGTTTTTTTTTATTTAGAATCGTGTATATTTTGTGTTTTAAAAAAAAAACAATTTATAATTGGCTAGCATCCATATTTACTAGCTATTAAACATACAATTAACATTACACATCTATCATTCAATAAATATTCAACATCACAGCATACAAAAACAATAATCAATTATACATTACAAATTAACATTTACAAAGTCACATCCACTACTTCAAATGAAACAACAACCCAACAATTAATAAACAAATCACAAGCATCGTCAACAAAGTACAATTATTACCAGTAACTGTTGCTTGAGGGTCGAAGTGACTTCTCCTTCAATTTTATATCTTGTAACTTGATGATAATGTTGCGTCTGAGAATTGACACTTGCGTTATTGAAATTGGTGGTGGTGTCACACCAGCCCATCTATTGATTACATTCTCAATATTTATAAAATACTATCTCCGGATTCTTTTTGGTCCTCGAAAAAAACACGATACATGACTCACGACATCTCTTGCAAGAAATATTTGATGAGTAATGATTATTTTGGCTACTCATTTCGCCTACACAGAGAAAAAAAAAAATAACATTACTAAACTAAACATTATACAAATGTTGGCTAGTATAATGGCTACTCGGTTCAAACCAGGTCCTTAGGCCAAACCCTGATCATTTATGTTATTTTTACATTATAGACCTTTAACTTGTTTATTTTTGCAAACTTATTCAAAAACTTGTTTAATTAAGAAAGACAATGCTCTAAACAATAAAGTACGCTTATCATATATATCACAAGTTTATATTCTTACAAATTTAAGCTATTAAATATGAAAGAAATCTTGATTTTCGCAATGAGTGAGAGAGAGATATCAGAATCCGTTGTTGGTAAATCCTTCATTTTGAGTCTTCCACGCTACTTCGCATCCTTCTTACTCCCAAGAAAACTTAGCTTCCCGAGTTTACAAAGAAAAAAAAGGTAAATTAGTAGTGTTCACACAGGTCTCAGAGAAGGTTTTAAAGAGATAAGAGACCTAGTAGGCGAGGAGTTATATTTATTTGATTAGAGACGCAAGGGTGCTGAGAATTAAAAACGGGGCAAAGTTTGAAGCAGCGCCAAAAAAAGCAAAAACCCTAAGTACTAACCATACATGGATTCAAAACAAAGCTTGTGTAGACTTTGAAAAAATAGGTGTGAAAAACAGAAACCCTAATTCACAGTGGTTTATACACAGTTAATTCTATAAAATCATGTATGACAATTATTATTATTTTTTAAAATTCATTTTTGCATGCCGTTAATCATTTTTGCATGCCATTAAAATTAATAAAATACACTTCATACAGATTAAATTGATGAGTTATTAATAAATCAAAAGTGTAAAATGCAACATACCAAAGGACCTTGCTACTTCTAATTTCATCAAGATTGTGAAGGTTATTCGCAACTTTTCTCAATCAATGAACCCCTGCATAGATGTATGTTGTCCCACATCCATACAGAGCTTCTGTTAAGAAAAACTTTATAACATTCACATTCTGATGGTTGAAAACACATTTGCTAGTTATTGAATAATATTTATTTTTTCTCTTCTCCGTCTAATGGTGGTAGTCGATATTTATAACTCATCATAGTTCCACAACCATATGATTAGAAATGAAGATGAGGGAAACATTGACCTACCACCGTCAGAGGGAAGAAAAGGGCAATGAAGGAGAATATCAGCAAACAAATGAGGGAGGGAACTGGAACTTAAATAGTGTAAGTATGTGAAGAGGCAGTTGAGACATACAAGATATTAAATACTTACAGGAATTATAGTTGAGAGACATGACTGAATCGTTCACGGCTTGAACTAAAAAATAGTGTTTGAAAACTGAGAAAAATAATACACCGTCTTTAAATAAAAGACCGTGTATGAAGTGGAACAATTTGACACGGTTAATGATTAACGACCTGTGTACATATAAAGGTGACTTACAGATACGGTTTTGAACTTTCAAATCATATGTGTGTGTTGGAGTTTTTTTTTGTGTGAGCACTTCCTGTCATTACACACTATTATGTGAATATTTTTTGTATTATATGTACATCATCGCGTTATCTGTAATAGTGTTATTTTATTATTTTATCTCACTTTAAATTTACCATCGCGTTATCTGTAATAGTGTTATTTTATCATTTTATCTCACTTTAAATTTACCATGAGATAATAAGAACAAAAAAATTATCTTTATTTTTAAATGTCTACATATTAGACTATATTTATAAGTGAGGTCTTTGTTCTCATTCTCACAATTAACAAAATTATTTGTTTTTATCTTATAACTTATTCCCCTCACAAATATAATCCAAACACCAATTAAAACCTTTATAACCCCAGGCAGTAATTAACCAACAATGTTCATATTTACTTAGTTTTATATAATTTTTTGTTGCATGTTAAAACTTAGAGATATAACAGTTGTCATCTGTGTTCTATTAAAATTCTAATTATTGTCAATTTCAAATGTAGTTTGTTATATTATTCTTAAAACCGGAAATGAACTTGGCAGAATCAAGTCTAAAATATCATAGACCTCTCTTAATAATTCCAATGAAATAACAGCAAACACAGGTAAAAGTAATTAAGACCGGACCTCTGATAAAATCCCACATTTATTATACAATTTCCTCAAAAAAAACATTTATTATACAAAGAGTAAAAAATCTTTCTCGGGATTTGAATTGAATTTTAAAAATAACTTTAGCATTAGTTTATATTATATACATATACTAATAATACTAGGTGGATGATATGCGGTTCTGCCATATTCTTTTCCAGAAGTTACAGAATATTGAAAGAAAAAAATGACACGTTAGAAAAGAGACAAAAAAGAAGAAGAGAGAGGACAGAGGAGCCATGCCCATGGTTCAACAGAGTAAATTTATTATTTAAATTGCTAGTTTTTTGTAGGATTGATTTTCATGTAGTCCTTCGTATCGCGAATTTGGATCATTCCGGAGTCCGGACTATCAATTACTAAATTTCAAACTATATTTTTAATCTAGCACGAATCTTAAAGCATATTCAAAAATAGATACCAGATTGAATTTAATCTGGCTGAAAAAAAATTGAAATATAAAATTGTGAGCCCCCATATATAAGATAGATGAGACAATACAGACTCCCATATTAGAATACGTTTGGATGCACTCTAGAATAGCTACTATTTAGAATAGTAGATAAGAATAGTGAAAAAATAGTGATTTTCATAATAGTGTGAAAATAGTGCTATTCGGAATAGTAAAAATATTGTTTGAATTGTATATTTAGAATAATGAATAGCTGTAACTAATAAATAATAGTGTTAACAAGATGCTTATTAAGAGAAAAGATAGACAAGTGCCAAAGTGGGGTCTCAAATGAATTCTCACGACGTAGAGATAAAATAAGTGGTGTTAATTTTATAATTTTGGAACTCTTGTTAACGGTAATAAACATTTTTTTCTCTATTCATACTTTGGAATAGTAGTCATTCCAATATTTTCAAAGAATAGAGAATATCAGCTATTCTCACTATTTCGAATAGAAAAAATGTCATTTAAATACGCATTGCTATTCTGAATAGCAGCTATTCTTAAATAGCTTACTATTCTAGCTACACAACTTACCGGTTCCCACACGTTTGAGGTCTGACTGCACCAAAATGGAAATACAGAATGAGGCTAGTCCAATTATCCGATCGAAATCGTTTGATTAACATCAAAATTCGTTTGATTAATAGCTTTAAAATTCTTGCAAATGAAATACACACCACTCTTACAACTCCGACTGTCACAAGAGACTCGAGTTGCGCTGTTAATTTTCGACATTTTATAAGTTTTCTGTTTTATTATTGTGTTGTTCAGCTGTACGTTGCTTTTAGTGGATCATTTTTACTTACATCACTATTCTCAAAAATTGATATTGCAAGTTTGCGACGACTTGAGACTAGGTTCGATTTATTTTGTTTTCAATTACTGTTTAATTTACTTTAAAATTCGTATATAATATTTAAATTTCGTACAAATTTGTTTTAATTTTTATATGCATAGATCTTAAAATGAATCAGATGGTGGTGAAACTCGTTGAACCTAAAAGAAAGTCTGATAGACATTGGACCCACTCTGTTCTCGTTGGCGACACTTACTTTTTTTTTATCTGCCTTAAGAAAATAATTTATTTTCTTTGTACTGTTATTGTAAGCCGAATACATTTGAACTAACACTTATTTTATTTTTAAAATAATTTTTAATGAGCGAACCATACTAGTACTGTGAAACAGTTATAATATGTAAGCTACTTGCCTATATGTCCAACAAAATACTCTTAATTTTTTTTTTGAAATTTAATTAGATATTATTTCATTTTTTTAATAACAAGTTATTTATTGTCATTAGAATAAGAAGAAACATGCTAACAATTAAGCTTGTTTCACAAAACTGAGGGCAGCCTAAGATCTGCTCTATATATATAATTTAATGCAAAATGTATCTAATTTAGTGCAATAAATTGAAATTTTACAATTTAAATTGTTGAATGGATGATTAATTGTATTATAGATTTGAATATTTGATACACAGCTTGTCTAATAAACAATATCTTTACAATTTAGTTCTTTCTATTTTGATGAAATGTTTCATTTTTTTGTCGTAGTTGTCAATATAACATATCACAGTACAATAATTAAATAGTTGCTTCTTTTTAGTTTTGCCAGTCATTTTATGTAAATCAAAAGTAAGAAAATGATAATTCATATTCAAAGGAACTACCAAAGGACTCTTGTTTTCGTCTTCCACATAGAAGGCAACATTTTCTTAAATTGACTCTCTTTTAACCGGATGTGGTTAATTTCAAGGAAAAATTGGTTATTTATCGCTCCAAAACTTTCAAATCTGAAAAATACTATCACAAAACTATAAATCTGAAAAATGCCACTCTAAAATTGTTTAATTCTTAAATTTGCCACAAATACATAATTTTTATACATTTTTATTAAAAAATTAAGTGAAAAATACAGTTTTGAGATACGTATTTCTGTATTTCTCTATATACCCTTCAGACTCCTCATTATACGTATCTCAAAACTGTATTATTCAGTTAATTTTTAATAAAAAAGTATAAAAATTGTGTATTTGCGGCAAATTTAAGAATTAGCTAAGTTTAGAGTGTCATTTTTCAGATTTATAGTTTCGTGATGACATTTTTCATATTTGAAAGTTTTGGAGTGGAAAATAACAAATTTTCCCTAATTTGAATCACATATTTGAGTAATTCATTTCAAATAAATATGTTTGAGTAAAAAGCTAAATATAATATAAAAATAATTTCGGAATCAACACCATTAGTTTGAGTAAAAAGCCAAATATAATATAAAAACAATAAAATGTAAGTTTTTATTATTAATATAGTCTTCAAGTAAAAGTACGTAAAAAATACAAGTACAAATCATCGATGTCGCTCAAGTGTATTAATTCATTAATCATAAACAAACAAAATATTCTTGGTTGAATACCACAACAGATGTGCTTCACAAATAATATATACGAGTTGCTTTTGTTAGGTTAATTTTAAACCTCTATCCAAAGAATCTTCACTTGGAAATTTTCTCAAACATGAGAAATTTGAGCTAAATACAATTTTTGGTTAGTTGCGTTTTGCTTTCAATTGATGAAAGCAACAATCAAATGTATGTCGAACGCCTCTTTCATTGGTAAAGTGTTCTCAACTTTTCCAAGAAAAAAAAAATAATGTAACTGACAAGTTATACAAATTTCTAAACTGTTATAAATTCTTTGAGTGGGAATTGGTATGTATTATGGATTAATATTTTTTGTTTTTAAAGCAAATTGTACTTGTAAATTAAATTTATATTTTTTTTTAATTTATTTGACTATTTATTAGAAATGTAGAAAATTATTTGATCTAAAAATTCTAGACCATTTGAAAGTAGTAATTTTTTGCATATCAAACAAAATAAGAATTTCTCCTTAAAAATATAAAATTTACAAAATTGCTCAGATTGATTGTTTGAACTTTAAAATCAATTATAATGGTTCATAGTACAGACCAATCCATCCTATGCTTAGTACCTTAGCCTCACTCCATTTTTTTCCTTGTCAAAAGGGTGAGCGAGGACTCAAATTTAACATTAATAGAATGAAAACCAAGTATTTTTATTGGTACGTATTAGAACCATGACCTCGAAATCATGTTTCGGAAATAGAGTTATAGGCTTTAGGTTCTTGGACTTTTAACTCGGAGTCAAGAACATAGAACTTAGAACCAGTCCCTACAATTTATAGCGTATGTATAATATAGTTAGTATTGTTATTATACTAGCATCATCATTATCATCATTATCTATTTTAGTTTTGCAACTCCTTAAATTTTATTTCTAACTTGTTTGAGGCTAAAAATTGTTGTTCAATTTTAATCTTCTCTAGCTTTCAAGTGCTAGCAGTGAAGCTAACATGTTGAATTGTTCATGACCTTCTGTCATTTCAAATATCATTACACAAGTTTTAACATAATATCTATGTCCAATCCGTCTGTTACGAGACACAACTCGCGGACATTTAGAGCGGGAACTACGAACAAGTACACGAGAAGACAGTCATTGGAGGGATATTTATTGTTGCCCTAATACAAGTACATCCAGAGGATAGATAATATGGCATTCGTAGAGCATCTCCATTCTAACAAACACTTAGCAATTAAAATTTGTTACGTCACTAAATTTAGCAATTAAAGAGACTCATAATTTCTATATTACTCTATTCCAGCAATTGCAATTAAAGAGACTCATAAAAAATCTAAGTCAATCAATTCACCACGCTAGCAATAAGCAAACGTTTGCTTTTAAATTTTTTTTGCTAATTTACAAACTATCTCATAACCCAGCAAACTAAAAAACAATAGACGCATCAAATTGCAAAATCAGAAAATAATATTGGAGATGCTCAAAACTCTTTTTAAGCTAGCAGTGTTGTCTGTGATATGGAACGTTATTGAACTTGCAATTATTCATATATCAACACTGTTGAAAATTTGAAGGTATGATCTAAGGTAACTCATTCTTGAATTTAAATCTGATCCGTTCGTTATTAACTGACACAAATCTTAAAGGGTTCCGGTGCATTACATATTTGGGCTAGATTGATTCGGATTTTGATCGAATGGTCTGAATTTAAACTCAAACGGTGATGTAATGCAGAGCATACGGACTCTCTTGGCTCGTCCAGAATTTTTTAGTGACAATTTTGTTTAAAGCCCTCACTATTATTGTTATTACCAATTGAAAATTTTCAATACTCAGATTCTCAGAATCATTGTTTAATCCAAACTGGTCAAATAAAAAACATTCCTAATTAAGTACGATTTAAAATTAGTATACAGTTCACGTTTAAGATGCCGAATTTATTAGTATAAAATTTGTTTATGCGTCTAAGCTTTATTTAAAACAATTTATATGTCTATACTTAAACATTGTAAGATCCCAATCGTTAATTAAACAATCGTTTTGTCTTCATTAATTAAATTGTTTTGCCGACTTAAAAATTAATACATGGTTTATGCTTAAGAGTAGGACCGTAAATGAGCTGGCTCAGACCGAGTTGGGCCTTAGCTCAGGTCGTTAATTCTGGATCGAGTCTGGACCGAGCGAGCTGGTTCCAAGACTTCCAAGCTAAAATTTCAGCTCAAACTCATGACAAGCCAACCCGAGCTGACTCGCTAGGTTTGGCTAGACCTTGTTTTAATAAGAAAATAAAATTTATAAATATTTTTTGACTGAGTTGGACCGAGCTGAACTTGAGCTAGACCGAGTTTATTTATTTTGCTAGATCAATTTTGGAGTTCAAAACTAAAAATTGTAATATTGAAAACCCAGACACCTTTGAGTGCAAGTTAATATAACGCAATCACATGTAGCTTTGTGGAGAAAATAAAAATTAGAACTTGTTCAACCTTTTTGTTAATTATATTTTCAAAAAAAGTTTTTGACAATATATTTTAGGGCTTTTTTCAAAATTTATATTCTTTAGACAAACATATATTAGACCATTATATCTCAAAAATGAGATTATTTATAATTTAAATTGTTTATAAAAGCTGTATTATTTATATATGCTTACATTTCAAATTGCTCCCAAATTGATTGGCTATTTATTTTAGTGACGAAAAACATATTCACAAATCACAATTCATATTTATAATTTGTTTAAATTTTGACGTCAGTCAACATAGTTGTCATTAAGCCTGCTATATCAACACATCGTATGTCATGGCAATTATGTTGTTGTTGTTAGTGTATTTTCTATGTCATGGCAATTATATTGATATATACCTTGTATGTACCAATATTAATCAATAGACAATGCAACAGTGATTAGATAAAAAAATATCATTTGAGTTAATTTAAAGATAAAAATGAAAATAATAATAATAATAATTGGTGCACTGCTTGAAACTAAAATAATTCTGTCAATATCTTTATTTCGGTGATCAATAGACAACATCTTCCGTATTTAAAAAAAAAAAAAAAAAAATCTTTACATTAAATTTAAAACAGACCGAGAGAATAAAAAAGGAAAAATTCTTAATTAAGGATATCCTTCTCTCATCTTTCACTTTCTTCAATCCCTATTTGCTTGGTACGTACCCAAGTATATATGTGGTGATGATGCATCACCTCCTTTACCATGAAGCCATCGTCAACCAATTCATATCCCCTTTCCCAGGTATCTGTCTTTCTAAATATAATCACCTAAATATATAGGAACCTGACTGATAGGGTTATCCAATCAATTATTCATATGGAATATATATATATATATATAGAGAGAGAGAGAGAGAGAGTAAGGCTACCGTGCTTTGCAAATTAAAGTGAGTGTTTTAATTTGCGATCATATATTTATTTTCAAATTTCAAATAGTCAATTCGAACTTGTCAACATGTTCTTCATATTGAAATGTGCTTGGATACCAAATTTTACATTTTTTGAAATTTTTTTTACTATTTTGAAATTTTTTTTACTATTTATTAAGCTACTTTGAAAATCTGAAAAATTGGGTGAACAGTAAAAATTTCTGGACCATCGGATCAGCGATTTTCAAAGTGGCTTAATAAATAGTAAAAAAATTCCAAAAAATGTAAAATTTGGTCTCCAAGCACATTTCAATATGGAGATCACATCTAACAGTCGGATTGACTATTTGAACTTTAAAAATAGAGATATGAGCACAAATTAAAACACCCACTTTAATTTGCAAAGCATTGTAGCCTTACTCTCTCTCTCTCTCTCTCTCTATATATATATATAGTATGGCTAATATGCTTTCGGTTATATTTCGGCCAAAATACAACCAATGTATTTTTCAATTTTCGAAGTCCAAAAAGTCGATCCAACCCGTTAGATGTGTTCTCCATATTGAAATGTACTTGGAGACCAAATTTTATATTTTTTGGAATTTTTTTACTATTTATTAAGCCACTTTGAAAATTGCTGATCCAACGGTGGCTCAACCAAACAGTGAAACCATTGGATCAGTGATTTTCAAAGTGACTTCATAAATAGTAAAAAATCCAAAAAAATGTAAAATTTGGTCTGCAAGCACATTTCAATATGGAGAACACATCTAACGTTTGGATCGACTTTTGGACTTCGAAAATTGAAAAATTCATTGGTTGTATTTCGGCCGAAATACAACCGAAAACATATTAGCCATACTCTCTATATATATAGTCTGGCTAATGTCATAACATTATAATTTCAGCATAAGTTATAACGAGTCAGTTTTCGCGATTTCAAAGTCCGAATAGTCGATCCGAACCGCTCAACATGATCTCCATATTAAAATGTGCTTGGAGACCAAATTTTATAATTTTTGGAATTTTTTTACTATTTTTTAGATAGGTTCAAAATCACTGTTTTGGATAGTCCAGAATTATTTGAAAACAATGATTTTGTACCTATCTAAAAAAATTCCAAAAAATATAAAATTTGGTCTCCAAGCACATTTTAATATGGAGATCATGTTGAGCGGTTCGTTTGTCTCTATTTTCAAAAGTCCGTACAGTCGATCTGAATCGCCAAATACGTTCTTCATAATAAAATATGCTTGGAGATCAAATTTTATATTTTTTTATAATTTTTTTACTATTTTTTTCATAGGTACAAAATCATTGTTTTAAGGAGATTATGGACCATCCGATAAAGTGATATTGTACCTATGAAAAAAATTAGTAAAGAATTTTAAAAAAATATATAAAATTTGATCTCCAAGCATATTTTATTATGAAGATCATGTTTGCATTTTTCTGATATTGCTCCCATTTTATAATTTAAGTTCGATAGTTTGAATTCAATTTATACTATCTGCACATATACTGGCATCAAATTCTAAAAAATAATAAAATTTAATACAAGTTCAATAATACGAGTAGAACTAGGGTACTCCTAAGTTCACAAGTTTCTTTGTGAACTCAACTCTAAAATCTATTAAATTAATTTTAAACGACGAATTCAAACCATTGAAATCCTCCTACCTTACGAGTGATGTGTCTACATGTGAAAATTTTAGAGTTTCGAATTAATTTAGTATAAAGTCAAGTTGTCAAAATTAGAAGGTTTATAAATTAATTTTAATGTATTCATTTTTTTAAGCCTTTTGACCACTTGACTCTATACAAATTTAATTTCAAATTTTAAAATTTTCACATGTAAACGCATCACTTTTAAGATAGAAGGATTTCAACAGTTTGGATTCGTCGTTTGAAGTAAATCCAATAAATTTTAGAGGTGAGTTCACAAAGTAGCTTGGTGAACTTAGAAGCACCCTAGTTTTACTCCAATAATGCATCATATGACTTGAAATTTACAGAGGTCCATATTTAATGATATTTAATGAAATACCAAATAAACTTAAATTACATAATATACAATAAATCTATAAGCTTTTTTTTTTAAGTTAAAAATACTGAATGTGAAAAGAGATTGTCAAAATGATCAAGTTTAGTGTTACCAATAAATCCCACCTTTCATGTTATAGGATAATTCTAACATTTACATATATTTGATTGTTTTGAGAACCTCTCATTAAAATAATATTCAGAATAAAATTAAAAATCTAGAAATATGTTACAACTAGATCATCAAAACTTACTGAAGATTCAACGGACGAACAAATGATTTTCATGACGGGCCAATTAAAAAAGCTTCCGTATAATTAATAACTAACAAGTTGCTAGGATTAATTGTTCAAATGTCCATCAAAACTTTCACAATTTTCAATTTCCCAATCAAAAAATTTCTTATTTCCCTTTTTCTCCCTTAAATCTTGGTAATATTCCTTTTAAATTTAGTTATTTTATCATTTTATTATTATTTAAAAACTTAATAACCATCTTGCCCTTCTCTCACAAATTCCCTTCCTTTAAACATTGGTCAGAACCGAATTTCTTATGCAACTAGATGTTCTTAATTTTGTTTCTTCTTCCTGTATTTTAGCTTGGGAAAATTAAAAAACACCACCTGATTTATTCTTAGGATCAGGTGAACAATGACTGCGCCATTAAATGAATGAAAGAAAGATTCCCATGTCAATTAGTAATTTATTTTTTATTTTAGTGTGTGCACAGTGCACTGTGATTCTCAAGCCAGATTCTTATCGTTTAAATTTGGATCCGGTAATATAACTCTGTTTTTTAGACCAATTCAATATTTTTTGGTCCATCAAAGGTAGAAGAAAGAAACAATAGTGGAGGAATTTAAGATGATTTGTTTTAGATTTTGTGGAGGAATTGGGATTTTTGGGGAAGACGGGGTTTAAGAAACGGTGGGTACGTACACCGGTACGCGTGGGTCCGCATCCTCTCGAGTATCAATCTTTAATTTTATTTATAGGAAGCCGTAACAGTACGGGATCAAGTGATCCACATCTTGCATAATTTATCGACAAATTTAACCGGGCTTGTACAATTGAAATTCCAAGACCTTCATGACATGTATGAGCCGCACAAACAGAATCACACATTCTACGAATAAGACTAATAAAACTATATAACATAATTATAATATTGTACCCTAGGCAATCTCTGTACTCAATCAAGTCTTAATGTCTCTCCAATATTGAATATAAACTGGAGGGACTCCACTTAAAAACACAGCATGATCTCAAAATCATATTTAGATATTGCACAATGTCAAACCTTTACCTGCTCAACCTACATAAATTAAGTGCAAAACACAAAACTAATTGGACTTTTGCTCAAACCTTATCAGACCTTCTCCATCCTTTAAAAACAAAGACAAAGTCGAGCACTAAAATGAATCTGAACACTTATGAATGTAAAATGGAGTGAATCCATTTACTCAGTTGAAGGGAGATAAACTCGGTGGAAATTTCTCATGTTGAGCTGCTTCCGACAGGTGGGGCACTTCTTCTGGGCCTGGATTGATGCCTTGATGCACTCTTTGCAGAAAATGTGGCCACAGATGGTAGACGATGGCTCCACTAGTGCATTCATGCACACCGGGCAGCTGAATGTTGGCTCCTTTGGTGGGGCCTGTGGCAGCTCCGTTGGTATTGAGGTCTCCGTCAGAGTCATTGGTATCAGATTAAGAGTAGTGCTTGGTGCCACCTCCGTTCTCTGCGACTTAAATGAAGTTTGTTGGAGTTAATGATTTTTGTGTATAAAGTAAAAAAGTGCACACTATTAATTTATTGTAATTATTTCCCCCATTATTTCAATTGATGAATGTCAATGGTACCACATAATTTGTAGCACTAGATACACTAACAGAATACCAGTTTGAGAGGTACACTGAGTAGTTTGCAACATAACAATGGATTCAGTAACAGGTTTGGCTCAGTATGCGATAAATAAAGTGAATAAATATTGTAGGAGGAAAACACGGTTTAATTCATAGTAAAACACAATTAATAACTAATCATTACCACAGATCCAGACATGTCAAGATCTAGAGTGAGGTCCAAGTTAATTGTTGTGTCCCTTGCTTCCCTTGCAAAACCTAAAAGGAAAAGAAAGGCTAAGTCATAACAATAATAAGAAACAAATATTGAGCTCCTAAAGCAAGACATTCTTTATCAGATAAAGAACCCCTCATACGCAGAAAGGACCTACATTTAATACAAATAATTAAAATTGGAAATTGAACTACCTGATGTGCCAAAAGTTATTTCCTCTTCTTCATCCAGTACAACAATCGGTGCCTGCATAGACACCTGAAATTTAATAACATTAATTAATGATAAAATAAACCTACAAGCTTAAAATAAAAGATTCTTGTACTCAATATCAGTCATGTCCGGAAAAAACGACCAGCCTACAAGATACCCTTTTGTCCTGTTCTGTGGGCCAGCTCGTTATGTATTAACATACCCAGCTAAGGGTAAAATTTGAACGATACTATCTTAATTAACCACTACAGGAAGAACTGGACAGACACAAAACTTCCAGAGAAATGCACAAATACAAGATTGGATACAGCTTGTACCAGCCGGTATTGCAATCATTTCGTTTAAGAACGAACTGTGTGAAAAGTACATGGATTAAAAATACGTGCAAATATATAGCCCTGACAAAGAGTTTCATAGATACTGTTGCAAACCTCAACTTCATTGAATTTACAATAGGAAGCAATACAATGCATAGATATATTTCATGGTATTTGGCTCCCAGATTGCACATGCAAACGGAACTCGTATCCTCTGAGTTAACTCAAATTTTGAGTTAAGATATGGACTGTCCGATTTAAATCTGCACTGATATTAAAGGGCCCGGTGTGCTACAGGCGTGGGACGGATTGACCCAAATTCTGATCGCACGGTCTGGAAATTAACTCAAATGGTACGTTAATGCAGAGGATGCGGATTCATGCAAATGCACATGCACAGTATACATTTTTTTTTCAGGATTTTGGCAAGTAATTAACATTAACTACATTGAAGCCCAAGTTTAGCTCCTCTAAACATAAGGAAAGCAAAATCTTTAGTTCTTGAATTTTAAACCCATTTTTGCCTTCACAAAGAAGACAAAATTAAGCACACTGCACCACAACCATCCAGACCGTTAATTCCCGTTTAAAGATAACCTCACCACAACACTGCACCACAACCAACCCATTCTTGTTATGTTTGTATTCATTCTTTTGCTACGAGACACAACAACACTTCAACCCCTCCTCCCCCCCCCCCCACGCAGAGACAAATGAAAACTAAAAAAATAAAACGAAGAAAGGAAGAAGAGGACATACTTGTGAAGGTGCAATTGTGGCAATTGAGGCGGAGAGCATCTGCACATCATCATCAGTATCATCAACAAAGATTGGTGATGGGTTAGATTGAGCATGTTGGAAGCTTCCTGAAGATGAAGCTACATTGAGGACATCGGCACCTGGTGCTGGAGAGTTGAGGTCAATGATGAAGTGGGTTTCACGCTTTGATTGACGGGCCCCACGCCTCTTGTAAGATTGCCTACCAGTTGACCTCAAAGAGCTGCTCATCCTTCAATCTGTGAAACCCTAGATTTGTGAAACAAAAAGAGATCAAAATGAGTATTCGAGGAACAAGGAGAAGATGGCTGGTCAATTGCGACACATAGGGACAATGAGGAAAATATAGTTAACATAACACCAAATTAAGAATTAAGAACGGGTTTAATTAGGTAAACAAGTACTGCTATAATTTACTGGTCTGGTACCAACTCAACATTTCACAGTTTCCAAGGGGTGGTATCAGCAGAAGATACCACCACATAGAATCTGAAAAGGTACATAAAAGTAGCAGAATATTTTCAAGAGTTTATTAAGCTAGAGTAAAAGATTAATTGTTTGTTATATTTCGAACTGAGCCAGCTTACAGAAGAAGTGCATATTATGGTAACCAAATTTGACAGACAAAAAAAAACGTTATGGTGCTGATTAGGGAGAGGGGAAAGAATGGGCCTATAATGTATATATAAAAAAATGAAAAATGTACTAAATGTAAGTTGTTATTGAGGCGCTTGCATAAAAAGAGAAATTACAAGGATTTCGGGCAAATCAGATTCTTGGAGAGTACTTACAACAGAATTATTATACATACCGGGAAGAACTTTTTTAACTCATCGGTAGAGTAAAAGGACCAAATCATTAAATTTATAAAAGAAACAAGACCACAAGGGAAATTCTGACTTGAGAAAGCGGGGGTCAAAATAATTGGAACAAGAAGCTGAACCTGAGAAATCAACGAGGAATTTCGATTAGAATTGGAAAGAATAGCAAGGATTTTAGACGGGAGCGATTCGCATCTGTATTTCTCCAATTGAGAGAAGATTGTGAAATCGAGAATTTATTTTATGAAATGAGTGCAAAAGTTTTGGTCGAATTTTGATGGCAAGAACTAGTCAAGAAAGAGGACCAAGCGCCAAAAACCATCCTTGATTCTGAGTCATAATTGTCGGATTGCACAAAAAGCAGCCCGAGGCCAGCGATTTTGATAAGTTAAATTACTTCAAAACTCGAAGATAAGCAAGATTACCTCAAAATTCGAAGATCAGACAGCTGTGAAGGCAAGGGTTTCGCTTGCTCCTACTTGTAAACCCTAATATCTCGCGAGAGAGAGAGAGAGGAGAATTTAAGCAGTAATGTCATAGACAGAGAGAGAGAGAGAGGGGGAGCGACAGAGGGGTCTCGACCGCCGACTTGCTATTTGTTTGGTGTTCTTAAATTAAAACCCACTACAAAAAAAATTAGATTAAATTTAGCTTGCGCACGGTGTGTGTTTAAAGTTTAGTCCGTAGAAAATTAAGAAAGTAACGGTAGTTTTTTCTTTTTCTTTTTCCTTTTTTGTTAAAATTCGTGGTATTTTTGGCTTATTTAGTGTGACTATTATATACTTGGACCGGATTTTAACACAACTGTAGACCGAATTTTTTTAAAAAAAAGGTCGACTGTTTAGTCTGAAACTGAAACCCCTTGGTCAAAAAAGGACACGCTTAGCGAGGTAAATTGTGTCTGTACCCGTTTCTTCATGTCACAAAACAGTCCAAATATATTCTGTGACAGAAGGTCATTGATTAATGAAAAAAACTAATACACCGGTCATATGCAAAGATTTTATTGTCGAGACGATGGAAGCGCCTACGTCGATTAATGGCTCGGTTCTCTGATTCGTGGGACCCACATATCTCCAGTTACACTAGATCCTCTCCATTATGAAATAACAATAGATGTCAGTCTCTTTGCTCACCGTTTATGTTGACTTTTTGTTTAGTCCAAGAACTATGATTCTCTGACAAAATTAGTATTTAAAATATAGTTAAAAAAATGCTAAAACTAGAAGCCCGGTGTTCTTGGTTTATTTACTTAGAACGACACAGTACAGTAAGAATCAATATCCTCTTGAAATAACAGTGTATTTCTGTTTAAATCTGGACTACCTGATTGTAGGGGTGTCAATGGGTACGGTACGGCTAGGGTGAAAGCATTTTTATATTCACATCCACTAAGAGTTGATCTTACCCATATCCTATCCTTACCCGTTAAGAATTTTTCTTACCATACTCTACTTGTACCCGTTAAAATTAGTAGGTAACGAAACGGTAGCGGGTGAATAACGAATAATACTAATATAATGATTTTATTATTTTTAAAAATATACCATCAAAACTCATCACGTCATACATATGTGATCACAATTATTAATATAAAAATCAAAATACAAATATGCAATTAATTCTAACTAATATTTTTTATAAAGAAAAAAAATACAAATATCTCTTGTAACAAATTCAAAATTCAATTCGTTAATAAAATAATAAAGCATTCAAATAAAAAAGTAATATGTTTAATATAATATTTATCTTACAACAAAATGCATACATTTTCTCATGGATTAACATTGATACAGTGATATGAGAAACATAAAATTGAATAAATTGAATATAATATTTATGTATCTATATGTAATTTATTTTATACAATTACCCGTTACCCAATGGGAACGAAATAGCCTTTATCCATACCCATATCCGTTTAGCTAATGAAAAAAAATCCTTACCTATACCCATACCCAATAAGCTAACGGAAAAAAAAATCTTATCCATATCCGTCTTATCGAATACGATACGGGTAGGGCAAACGGGTAAACGGTTTTCATTGACACCCCTACTTGATTAGAATCCGAGTTAATTTGACACAATGTGAAATACACATCATTTCTTTAATATTTGTACGGATTTTGATTGAACGGTTCAGATCTAAAAAAAAAAAAATTTTGTCCTATGCTAACCTCTAATTACTTAATTTTCAATACAATTTCTATTGAAACCAATGTTTTTTTTTAGATTCAAAGCGAAATATCTTTTTTGATATATATGTAAAAATCGAACTTACATTTTGATGAATCCGTATCTTCTGCATTAACTCAGATTTTAAGTTAATTCATCTTGTTCATCCAATCAGAATCTAGATCAATCCGGTCCAAAGTGGAATGTACGGAGTCTTTTTAATATTTGTGTCAACACTGATCGGACTGTACAGATTCATTGTGAATTAACTCAAAGTTTGAGTTAATGGAGAGGATACAAATTCAATTTTGATATCCCATTCAAATCGGCTCAGATGTTGAAATTTGAATTTTAAATAAAAAAAAACATCAGAGAAATGGGCTTCGAGATGTCAAGATAATGAAAATAAATTAACATGTAATTCGTGAAACACATGAAATAAGATGCTAATTGATGAGAATATTCTTGTCAAATTGTCTGTTAAGGCTCTACTGAATAATAGTTATGATATTTAGGGACATTATGGCGTGACCGCATACGTCACAATATGGCACAGTAGAACACGTGTTGTGATTCGCGTGTTACACGTTGTGACTATTTGTTTTTAAATTTGACACAGTATGCGAAAAATCTAGTCGCAACACATGGTCATAATTAGAATCATTAGATCTTAATCAAATGGAAAATCTTTAATAAAAAAATATAAATTAGGAAAAAAATAGATAAATGTAACTAACATGTCGTGACCATCTTTTGAAAATTCGACACCGTATGCAAAAGATATGGTCGTGACAAGACACATGATCGTGCATAATTAGGACTATTAGATTTTGACGAATGATAAATCTTGAATAAACTAACATAAATTATGAAAAAAATAGTTAAACGTGACCAAATGTGACTAACGTGACAAGTCACGGAATAAACATAGTAACAACATTCACAAATTATTCGTAAATTAAATATTTTTTTAGCCACCGATGAATTAATCAACGTTTAATATGGTGATTCGCAAATTATTCGTGAATTTTACAAATTTCCAAATAAAACACGTATTGTTAAGTTAAATTTGTCTCTTAATTAGGGGTGCAAACGAATCGGATAGTGGTAAAACCATATCCGTATCTGTTTTTATTTTTCAGATATGGATATGGATCAGATATTAGACGGATATGTACGGATACAGATCGGATATCGAATATCCATAAATATATACATAAATATTTTCATAGCATATATTAAACTATATAGTATATATCTACTATTCGGATACGGATAATTAAAATTTAAAACCATATCCGTATCCGTATCCGCACGAATATTCAGATATCAAATATCCGTATCAAATTTTCGGATACGGATCCGGATAAAGTCGGATATTATCCGATCCGTTTGCATCCCTACTCTCAATGCTAAAATCTCGCCTCGCGCACGAAGAGAAAATTGATTCTTACTAACTTCATGCTTTCTAAGCTCCAGCGTCTTCAAATGAGAATGAGCCACATGTATTAGACTTTTGTTTTTATTCAAAGCACTCATTGCAGCAAGTTAGCAAGTGTCAAATAAAAAAAATAAAAATAAAAACTAGTGGGGTTTAAATTCTCTCCGAGACTTGTGTAAATTTCACGTAGCAATTAAAACTATATTAAGTTTTTATTATTAATTTTTTTTTGCTCAAAATTTTTCGATTCGGACTCAATATGTAATTTCAAATTATTTTCAAACTATACCCGAATTATTTTCTAATAACAAACTTTTTTCAAATAATTAATTTGTTAATAAGATGGTTGTTCCATGTGTGCTCTTGGGAGTAAATGGAGTTTCTTTTTTAGAGGCAAGTAATACAGTCTACTTGCGGCATAGATTGCCACTCTAAAAGTGGTTTTGATTCATGAACCTAAACCATAATTTGGATCGTTAAATTTAGGGCCTGTTCGGCGGATTATTGGGAATGGGCATGAACGTGAGAATTGAACTAAAAATTACTGTTCACGTGGAAAAACTTTGAAATTTTTAATTCAATTCCCGTATTCGTGCCCATTCTCAATGGTCCGCCGAACAGACCAAAATAAGTGAATGGTAACTTTAAGTTCTGTGGGCGTCACTAATCATGCTACTGCACAACACTAAACATCACTAAAAGCTACAGGAAGTTAGCAAGCATTGCTTGCTGGATAAACTGGAAGTTATCATCGATTCCAAGAGCCAATGGGCTAGCGGGGACATTCAACAAAACTTTAATTGTACTTTCAGTTTAGCTTCATTTTTTATGATTAGAATTAGGGCTGCAGATGAATCGAATCGAATCGAATCGAATCGAACTTATTCTAATTTGAATTTGATTTGAATTAATTTCGAACTAGGTTTGGTTTCAATAATTTCAAATCGATTTTTTTACAAACTCAATTTTGAATCTTTTACGAACTTTTTTACGACAAGAAAGAGTGATCGTAGTTGCTGAGAGCGAGAGGTGAAAGTCATCTAAAGTTTTAGAACTAAAAGCGAGAGTTACAACTTACAAGTTATGACTTGTGGCTGGATGGCTTTGTATTTTGTTGAACCATCCTCAATTTTCCTTTTTCGTTTCCAAAAAATTAATAAAATTAACTTAAAAAAAACATCATTTTGCAAAAATCTTGAAACTTGACAAAAAAAATATCATGAACATTTAGTCAAATGTGTTTAAATTAGACACTACTAAGTACTAACAAAAATATCTGCAAGAACACTCATGATAGTTCATTTGAAAAATATCTGCAAGAACGTCTTTTTTTCTCAGAAATCACTTTTCTTGTGCAAGTTGATTATTCATCTTTCCATGATATCGATCCATTTTTTTTCCTCACATGCTCCCATAATACTAATTTCAGGCCATTACAGTTCGTAGCTACCGGACTCCCTCGTTGCTAATCACCAACAAAAAATGGACAGAGATCACCTGCTATCCAGAGAGCAGGATTTTCCTGCTCCGAGTGAGACTGACAGGTGGATCCAGACAGATTCATAAATTTAAATATTGGTTTTTAGTTTTGGTGTGGCCCACGTGTCAGTGACTAGGGACAGGAAAATCTTACCCCTTGGGGAGCAGAGAATTCGGTCCTGTCCACTAGACGTTCTGATCCATGGCCTCTTTCGATCCTTACGGGACCGAATTCTCTGCTCTCCAGGGAGCAGGATTTTTCTGCTCCTGAGTCACTGACACGTGGGTCACACCAAAACTAAAAACCAATATTTAAATTTATAAATCCATCTGGACTCACCTGTCAGTCTCACTGCCCCTGGAGAACAGGTGATCTCTGTCCCCAGTGGACACATCCATTCACAAACTTTTAGAATTAGACGTGTTGCTTCACAATGTTCAAAGTTGGATGCATTGTTTCACAGTGTTTGCTTTCGAATGCTTTGTTTCATGATGTCACATATGTTTTTTTTTCGAAAATTTCAGTAAAATAATACTAGTTTTATTTTTTTTTAAATAATGCTATAGATAAAAAAAAATGGGCCTCAATAACTCAATTCATCCGTATTAAAATTGAACCTTCCTGAGTTTTTCGTGTAATAAAGTTGTTCCATGAGATGCTAAACATGAAAAAGATCAAATAATTAAAGGATCTCAATACATCCAACATTTTTTTATTACATAATAATCTCGATAAAATATACTTAAATCTAAAGAGGGGATTTGGTTGAATGGTGGGCTGAGGGGGATTGACTTGTTTGGTGGCCTCTACATTATTTTGTTCTTTCTTTTTTCATCATCGCCATTCCTTCGAATGGAAAGAGTGTGGGGATGTTTTGATTCGATTCTCTCTTTCCAAAATAGGCTAAATGGATAATGATGCAGCACCGTTCAATTTAATTTTAAACATCAATCATTCCCAAATCCCAACGGGATATAAAATTATTCGCTCTTCTAGATGAGATACTGATTAGTTTAATTATTTCGGTGAGATATTAAAAAAAAATTAGCTTATTTTGTTAAAATAAAAATAAAATATTATTACAGTGAAAAAAATAATTATGAATTAAAAACAACTGCTAAACACTAAATAAAAATCAGTTAATTATAATTTTTAAACTTCTACACTCGTACAATTAATTTTTAATTTCTTAACAGTTACGTCAACAACTATTACTATGACAAGTTTGCTATCTGAGATTGCAAACAGTCAAAATTATCACAAATTCAGTATTGAATGCTGATTTTAATATATTTATTTATTATTTTTTAAAATAGATAGATCAACTTATAATTTGAATGTACTAAAAAGAATATCAAACAAAATAGATAAAATATTTTATAATTTAAGGATGTGTTTGGATGAATCAAGAATAGTAGCAAGGATAGAGTTATCCTCAATTTTAGGATAGTAGCTATTCCAATATTTTGTAGAAATAGTAGAATAGTGAGTTATCCCACGAAAGACAAACAAATAATAGTGACTATTCGCTAATCCAAACACACCCAAACGCCGGATAGTAGCTCGGAATAGTGCTAATCCGGAATAGTAGCTATTCTTCACCCATCCAAACACACTCTAAATGTATTAAAAGTAATGCGAAACAACTCGTCACACAACACACAAGTTGTGTCTCGCATCGTTTTTTTACTTAGTTATTTTCAAGACTATTTTTTTGAACTTAATCTAATTTTTTATCTTATATATATATATATATATTTGTTTTCTTTAACTCCCTTTGTTTTCTTTTGGCGCGATACCATCGAAGCCTCGGAAACTTTTTAGCTCTTATTACCACAATCTAGTTCCAAATTCCCATTTGTAACAATTATTCAACCAAACCATCTAACAATTTTAATTATTGTCAATGATAATGGGG
This sequence comes from Carex cristatella, assembly GCA_024447775.1. Taxonomy (NCBI): domain Eukaryota; kingdom Viridiplantae; phylum Streptophyta; class Magnoliopsida; order Poales; family Cyperaceae; genus Carex; species Carex cristatella. The sequence goes on from JAJHPF010000018.1 coordinate 7,946,700, forward strand.
AAATTGATTTTGTCTGTTTATGGTTAGAATAGGCGTCTCATGTCTCATGGAGTCTTTATTCCTTTGGGGCAATTTGCATTTCATTATCATGCACATGTTGCAGTAATCTATATCTCTATCAGTCTTTATTCTTTTGGGCCCCTTGCATCAAGTTGTTAAGCACATTATTAATATTATATAAAATATAGAATAATCAGTCAATTCTGCTAGCTTTACACAATCAATTATCTATTGGGGATATGTACTATGAAGTATGATAATGAAAGACACTCTTTCAATAAAATAAAGATGTTATTACCTAAATGAAAAATGGACATGGTCAACTATATATGAATTTTTCTGTACTTGTCATTTACCTTCTGTACTATAGCAAAATAAAATATGTTATCATGACAAATATATATTTTATATGATGTATTTTTTAAGTCTTTGCCAACTTCTGGTTGTAAAATATGGACGCTACTAAAAGAAAAATAATTTTCTGTGGTGCCCTTTTTGGCCTTCACTAAATTTTGGTTAATATTTCTTCTTTGACATGTTCTTCTTTGAGTCATAATTACTAATTAGTATGCTTAAATTAATAAGACAACAAAATGGTTTGATTATTGCAATAACTACTCAAAATAAAATTGAATATAATTGCATACTTTCAAACTTAAATGTTTTGTAAAATTACGACAATAACCGCTATCGAGAAAATAAGCATTCTAAAAATAAATAATAAAAAAAACAGACATGGATGAAACGTGGATGTAGCTCTTCTAAAAAAAACAATGGCATGAGCAAAGATCTTCATATTGCCTAGTTGGCATCTCCTATTTCCGAATCAGAAACCACACACATCTGTACTTGACTACTTGCACAAACCGAAGCAAGACCAACACTGGAAGAAGAAAGCAAACAATTTTATTTTCATCAAAAAAGAAAGAAATCATACATTTGTGATTTCAATTTTATTAATTTTTAGATAAACAGATGATTTGTTTTTATGTTATGATAAATGATAATGAAGCATTCATAAATGAGCCATGCATAACTGTATTACTAGATGATTCAATCTAAGTCGCCAATGGTCGAAACAATTGTGCAATTGAAACTGGCATGACAGCACAAGTCTTTCACCCAGTTAAGTCATTGTGCAATTTAGCCCAAAAGAAATGAAGAGTCTCTTCAATTTAATCCCAATTAACCTCAACATATCCTTATTTTGCAAATAAACACAGTCAATTACTAAGCATACCATACTTTACAGTACAGACCCAACCAGAATCAACCATCATTGGCGTCTCACAGGAATAGATACTGATGTAATGATGGTCCAGTGCACAACCTAAATACTGAAACTCGTCATGTCAATCAGCACTTTGGCACTTGGTATGGTTAGAAGTAAACAAGCTCCCCATTTCAATCAGTCTGATTTAAGTACCAAGTATGGTTGCCTCTTATTTCAGTATCATACCAACTATACCAAGTGCTAGTACAGAGCCACTACACATCAATCAGAGTTACAGACTTGAACATACCATACCAGTAGCCAGTTAGAAATTTTCCCGACCTCAAACCCAGATCTGTGCATCTTTTGATACTGTACCAGTACATACAAATAAAAAGGTTTGTGTTACATACCGAAGATTTGTAATTTGTGCTGTGAGCAGATGACCTGAGATAAATAGAATCATCTGTTATCATAGGTGACTTTGATGAACCCGTCTGTTTCTCCTCTTTTACTTTGTTGAAAATGTCAGTATATCCCTCAGCTGCGGAGGGGTCTTTATCCCATTCCCCAAATTTCGGTAATGCTGATCCAGCCTCCAACTGTAAGAAAAAAAAAAAAACCATAGAATGGTGAATTGAGGCAGATAATTAAGTTGATGCTTGATTGTACTGATAGCTTTTTTGTATTGAAATCAGGAATCACTGCAATACTCAAGAAAATTAGGGCTTCATTGGATGGAATAACAATAGATAATGATAAAATGATGGTGATAGTGATGACAATACTATAAGCCGATAATAAATGTTAACATTATTTAAGACGGTGAATTATTGGTATAAAGTTGGGAAAATTCTGAGAAACATGTCATAACCAAAGATATTTTAAATTTGCTAAAGAAAGGAAGGACACTATACAGAGAATGCGCAGGATAGTAGATATATATATATAAAATATACCATATCATCGCCTCTGTTAGTGGCTTTAACCTTGGTTCTACCAGGGTGAAGTGGGGATCGGTCGGGTGTAGCACTCGTCCTACTTTGCCTCTTCACATGCTCACTCAAATGTGCATGGTCGCGGCTCGTACGCACCTCCTCCTCTCTGTCTCTCTGGTTCTGGGTTGGATTTAGATTTGATGGGTCAGACCCAGATCCAGCACGCATTGGTGAGGCATGAGATGAGAATGCTTCAGGGTTCTCGCTTGGGTCATTTGGATTTACCATTTTTCCCCCTGTCTTTCTGTTAACTCTTGCATTGTTGAAGTATGCCGTGTAAGGTGTGTCTCCTTGCTCCTCCCAGTTGCCAAATTTCGGCACATGCGAGTTTTGTTGTTGCTTCTAGAGGTAGAAAAAAATAAAAAAATAAATAAAAACTCCAAGTTTTAACTTTTGGCAGTGAGTTGTCAAGTCCATTTTTGTTCACAGATACAATACCAGCACATAGATGTTTATGCTATGAAGATGGAGTAGAAACAAGTCAAATATTACAGTAAAAGACAGCCGAGGTTTAGGTTTTTACACTACCATTGCAGTGTCAGTTTTGATATGCCACTCTAAGAAATATAATAAGAAATGCATAAAATTAATTAGTAGAGATTCTGTACTTTGTTTGTGAAATTGTATGCACCTGACTGAAAAGTGTATACCAGAATCCACCCTGACTGGTACAGTTTGAGTTCCCAAAGCATAGACCAAATAATGGAAAATAAATTCCCCATACATGATCAAGATAAGTTAATCATTAAAGCTATTAAATGCAACTACCCACCAAAAAACTTGGTTTATGGAACAAAGTCAACTTAAACTGGTTATTGTATGTATAATCTATGTAGACCAAGCCTATCTATTACTTTTCTTTTGTATTAACCTTAGATAAGATAAGATCTACTTCCTTATCAAAATAAATAGGAAATAAAACATTATCCAAGAGTTAGAATCAATTTCTTAAAGTACTTGTGATATATTGACATCAAACCACATTTTTGCAAAGGAGATTTGAAAAATAACTTTTCAAGGGACAAAATACGGTGTAAGATACAGATTGGAATTATTGATTCTAATCCAGAAATTAGAATCCATTTCCAATAGATTTATAATTTTCTGTTGGAACTAGCCAGCCCAATGTTAGATTAATAGTATCAGCCCAAAAATTATATTTGTTAATTACACGTTTAACACAGTTACACAACACACTCTTAATTCCCATTTCTTTGACCCAGCAAAAGATAAATTAAAAAAAGAACTCCCAATTCCCCCAATAACACTAGGAACAAGCAAAGAGTAAATATCATGCGGTATTGAACAAAATTAGCACAAAACAATCTCATGAAAAGGCAAGAAGGGGCTGTTGTTATGGAGCGTACATACTCCATGAATTATAATTGTACAGCTTCCCTCTCTCAAACACTCAAACCAACACAGGAGAATACCGAACTGGCCCATAATAGAAAATATGAACAAATTTCTAAAGTACAAACAAAAAAGAGAAGGCAAAGCTTACTGCCATCAGGTGCTTAAATTGAACCCGGAGAAGCCTTATTTTCTTTGAAAGGAATCCCCTATAGAAAAATCCCAGAGAAGCTTGAAAGGAGGCTCCTTTGCGGGACTTTTTTCTTTGTTGAAGGAAAAGTGATTCCTCTTTCTCTGAAAAGAAGGAACTGAATTTGCTTCTTCTAGGAAAGAACGCAAGCTACCTTTTTTTGGGGAGGGGCTTTTTGTACCTTGGTCCTTGGCAGCCTCAATTGGAACCAAATACGAATAAATACTGAGAGCTAGCTGGAAGTAGGAGAAAGAGATGGGGAAGGAAGTCGAGCGTCTCTGCATTATCTCATCATTTATTTTTAAATCCATACCGTACGATAAGAATTCGGAGAAATCCGACCCAAGAATGTAGTGCCCGGAGTCCATTAAGATTCGTGCTAATATATAAATAACGGACAGATTCTAAACCGAAACGGTAAGGTATCTTAGGTGAAATGAATTCCGGAGTTCAATTGTTGACCCGAACAGCGGTCAAGTTTGACTTTTGACTCTTCTTACGTCTTCTTTCCGATAGAGAACTACCGTTGAGCGCTCTCCAATTGGCCAAAAAGAGAAGAAAATAGCATTAATTCACACTTACACAAGTTCGCTGTGTTCAAATCAGGGCGGTCCGACAAATTCGGTCCTGTGCGGAATCAAAACAGTACGATCAACATTAAGATTCGTACGGTAAACTTTAACTTTTCGTTTGTTCGAATTTTGAGGAGGATTGGACGGTTCCGATTCCTGTTGGGCCAAACTTGGTCCAAAGCCCATTGGATCGCCAGTTTGTGAAGTCAATAGCAGATACGACCCAGAGAAAATTTAATTTACAGTTAAAGGTTGCATCCGCACGGACTGTGACCAAGATTTAAAAGTTCCCTTTGCATTATTGGTCCCGAGTCCCGACTACCAATCATTCAATTCAACTATTCAACCTGCATTAATTTTTTTTTCTTGAGAATACCTGCGTTAATTAATTTAGGGGCAATTTCATGTATACCCCTCAAAACTTCAAAATTACATATTTTCCCTCTAAATTTTGAAATTACGTATTTCTCCCCTCTAAACTTCAAAAACTCACATATTTACCCATTTTATTGTATTTTATATTAAAACACATTTTAAATTCACAAAATACCCATTTTACCCTTTTATTAAAAAGTATAAAACATCCATCTTACTCTAATTTGAATCTCAAAATGTTTCTCTACCGTCCGAATTGCTTTAAGATCCGTGTGTGCTAGGTTAGTACGAATCTTGAAGCAAACACGCACGAATATTGAAGCAACATGCACAGATCTTAATGCGATGCACGCGGATCAAATTGCTTTAAAACCCGTGCGCTCTAGATAAGCACGAATATTGAAGCGAATATGCACAGATTTTACTGCGATGCGTGCAGATCGGACGGTAGAGAAATCGTTCAGATTCTAATTTGAGTTCGATGGGGTATTTTATACTTTTAATAAAGGGTAAAATGAGTATTTTATAAATTTAGAATGAGTTTTATTACAAAAGATAATAAAATAGGTAAATATGTCAGTTATTGAAGTTTAGAGGGAGAAATATGTAATTTTAAAATTTAGAGAGGGAAATACGTAATTTTGAAGTTTTTGAGAGGTATACATGAAATTCCCCCATTAATTTATGGAGAAGTGTCGGTGTATCTTTGAGTGTCGACGTGTCTCTAAAATATCTGCCATTTTTTTCAGGATTACGACGTTATTTTGTGCATTCTTTTTTTACTACAACAGCTGAACAGCACGCTGTGTCAAGAATTCTCTTATTTCACTATTTTTCTATATTTTTTCCATTTGTTGGAAACACAGGGTTGTAATCGAAAATTGCTTCTGGTTTAGCTGGCAGGCGATTGGTCATCATATATGGACATAGTTTGAACTCCTGCCAAGGATTATCTTCTGATTACTGAGAAGTCAAAGCCTCAAAGGTAAGGATTTAAGTGTTTTGTTCATCGAGTTTTCGGACTTATTTTTATTTATTTTTTAAAATTTGGCCATAATATCTCATGGTCTTTATGTGGAAAAGTTCATAAACACAACTATTTTCTAACATTATTTCACTCTTTTATTATAGTAGAATTAAATAAGGTTTCTTAAGCTCCCCAAACTTTTACATACAAAATTTTAAAAAATATAATATTAATTTAGTATAAAGTCAAGCGATAAAAAATTATAAAACAATTATTTAATTAATTCGAAATATTTTCAATTTTGCATCTACACATACTACTAGTGGAGTAATCGATTTCAACAATTTGAATTCGTCATTTGAAATCAGTCCAATAAATTCTGAGTTAAGCTCGCCAAAAATCTTGACAATCTTAGGAACATCCTAATGTTACTCTTTTATTATTGCTTTGATATAGAAACACAATAACAATACACAATATCTACCGAAATTTTTATTAATATACAAATTAATAAATTAATTTAACAATCTATACAAGTTTTATAAATAATTGAAAAGGTATCCAAACCGATGATAGTGTAATCGGTTTCAGAAGATCACACCGATCACAAACTCGTCGGCCATTTGAATTCATGGCTGTAAGAAAAATTAAAATATTTCTCTGTGTGTTATTGGAAAAAAATATATATATATTTTGAATCTGAATTATTGATCCCGGTTCAAAAGTCACTTCTAGGTAAATACATAAAATATTATGGTCTTTCTATTTTTGAAAAAATAAAAATTTAGCAAAACTTCTCCGCAACTATGCAATCATTAACTTTTTGGTTTTAATTTGAGTCGTTCGTTGTTTTAATCTGATATAATTCTCGCATCAAAAAATGTGCATTTTGCATCAAAAATCGTGCTTGGCTTAAAAAAAAAATTTAAGAAAAGTTTTCCGCAACTTTGTAATCATTACCAAACAGTGTTTTAATCTAAGTCGTTCGTTATTTTAATCTGATATAATTCTTGCATCAAAAAGTGTGCATTCTGCATCAAAATTGTATAGATTGTTAAATTTATTATTTTTTGTGTATATTAATAAAAATTTAGGTAATATCTAGTTTCGGATCTTAAATCCGCACTGGTTTCTCACTTGACTAAATCTCATCAGTAACTTTTACAATATTTTTAATTTTCTTCTTTTCTAGCAATTTTTTAATTTTTTTTTTAAACCTTCACAGAGACTGCGAAGTCGTGAGGGAGAATCGAACTCTCGATCTTTTGGTACAACAATCCTAAGATTTTTTTCTAGCCAACTGTGCTACCTCCTTTTTTTCAGCAATTTTTAAATTAATGATCATAATCCATCTCTTGTTGCAGTGTTTCATTATCAATAAAAGTGTTACTGTCTACTGCATCCCTTAGTAACTCAGCCTAAAGGGGACAGTGGAGAGAAACAATTCTGGCTTAAATATGGTCCAAATCTACCATTTAGAGTATTTTTTTTTTGTTTAATTTCTTCTAGATTGGTCTAATATTTTTCTCTGTCATGCCAAAATTGTGTTGTTTTATGAGGTTAGTGTGAATAGCATTACTATATAAAACATATTTCGTGTCATGTAGTTTGTAACATTCACGTATTGTGTTCACTATTTTTTTTCCAATTTAAGCACTATCATTGTATTCAACTTTTCAAAGCTTGAATGAATTATTTTTTTTTTTGCACGGTAAACTCACGATCCAAAACTAACAAAAAAATGTCATGTTGTCCAACTTTTAGCTATCTAGAATCTGAAAATTGGTATCAGTCTTGTTCATAGACAAGATGGTGCCTACAAAATGACAAGAAGATATTAGAGACTCGCAAAAATCAAGTTGAGAAATTAGAATAGCATAACTATAACATAAATAATTTTTATTATGTCTGCTACGCAAGCACAATTTTGCATCTTTTTTTTTATATTTTAATTTTTTTGTTTAAACACATGGTTGTACTCACAAAATAATTTCTAATTAATTGTTTTATAAAAACAGACTAGCTGGCAATTGACCATTAAGTATGTTTCTATAAAAATATTGAGAGATAGACTATTGTGCTTTGCAAAGCAAACAGCCCGTTGTGCTTTGCATTTTAATCTCTTGAATTTCTTTCAAGATTCGTGCGGAAACAGATCAGATCAACACTTCAATTTTTTTTCTGATTTGAATGAAAGCTGTACTAAACATCTCCAATTAGGTCTCCAGCGAAATTTTTTCGATCTATCTCGCCGCTCTCTCCAAAACGCACAGATACGGAGAAAGGAGAAAGGGCGCGCACGGAGACCAACCGCGTCGCTGGAGAGAGCGCCTCACGACGGCAGCGTCGGAGACCAACCGCATCACTGGAGCTTCTGTCTTCTCCGTCGCAAGAGAAAGAGACACGAAACTGTCTTCTCTGTCTTCTCCGTCTGCCCCATGAAACGTTGCTTTCTGTGTAAAAACCTGGTATGCAGTCTGTATATTCTAAGTTTTGCTTTATATGGTAGGCTGTGTATTAATTTGACAAAGGTCCTAATGCAATGCCACAACAAACTTTTTAGCAATAATTTAGAAAGGGACACGAAACTGACCAAATAGATGATATTGATCTGACAATCTAATGTTATCCCTGATTTGCAATAATTTAGAAAGGGACACAAACTGACCAAACTTTGTAGCAATAATTTGACAAAGGCCCTCCTGATTGATGTTACAACCCAATGTTATCCCTGGTTTATTTAACTGACCAAAGTGATTTTTCTGGGTTTGATTTTGATCTGAAATTTTACTATATCATGTAGCAATAATTTTACTATATTTATTTATTTTATGTTTTCAATTGCTAACCGGTTGTGGTTTAACTGTTTATTCCTTGATCCAATTGAACTTAAATGGAATCAATATTGACTGCATTTAAAATTGGAAACAATGGAATTATTTTTTTGGGGGAAACAATGGGATTGCTAACCGGTTCTTACAAGGGTGACTTTGGAGCTCCCAATAATTTGGCATTTTTACTTATTTTGAACTGATCATTAGAATTTACTCGTTATTTCTTTGTTCAGCTTTCTTTGTGCGAGAACCGATGTCATCATGTGCCGTTTCTAATAGTGTAGAAGTAGGCTCAAATGATAATTATGTCGATGGAGATGAAAGTAATCAGATAATTCAGATGCAGGTAATATTTTATTATTTTATATTTTTAAAACATTTACAATTGCAACTTAAAACAAAATTGTAGAGTGATTATGGTTTGTTTATATGTAACAGTTAGATACCACCGATCCCTACATCCATTATTATGAAGCAATACAAGTTGATGAGCCTTTGTCAAAAGATACAACAAAGCCGTACGTCGGCATGGAGTTCAATATACCCGAGGATGCATTCACTTTCTACAATAATTATGCATGCTGTCTTGGACGAATCTGATGAAGACTATTTATGAAGCGTCTTGTTTATTTTTTGTTATTCTCTTTAAACTATGTAATTTTATTCTCTTTAAACTATTTACGAATCTGATGCAAAAGAAAGTCGGTTAATATGACTTTTGTAAGTTGGCCATATTTTGAGATGTAATATTGTTTAAAACTGCTACTGGACCTCTAATTTTAGCAAGTACAAGATTGTTGTGGGTGACTTTTAATTTTAGATGTAATATTCTCTTTAAACTGCTACTGGACCTCTAATTTGAGATGTAATATTCTCTTTTGTGTGGGTGACTTTTAATTCATATGACTTGGTAGTTGGTATATATTGTTCAATGATTACAAAGAATGAGAAATAATTCATATGGAAATAGACGAGTTCACATTGACGGTTTAGATGATGCAAGACCCTTTTTTTATTTCCTTCTTCACTAATCTCTCATTAGTTGCGAACAATGCGTAAGTGTGAATAGAATTGAATTCATATTGAATTGAATCACATACTATGAATCCTTTTTATGCATCTGTATGTTGCGAACCCTTTTTTTGTATCTGTATCGAAGTGATTCAATTAACGCACAAACTACACTAATTAACAACAACAATTAGCAAACCAATTAACGCACAAAGTAAACACATCAATACACAAAGTATAATTAAAACAACTAGTTGTTTGTTGGGTATCGAAGTGACTTCCGTTTCAAATATGTCTTGATGGTTTCACGTGATGTTGCATCTGAGATCTATTATTGAAATTTGTAGTGATGCCGCACCAACCATACCACTCATTGCAATTTTGACAATTATAAAATTTTCTTCCATAGTTCTTCGGAGTCCATGAATGATGAAACCATCACATCTTTTGTTGCATGGCATCTCTTGTAAGAAGGGTTCGCCGAAAAAGAACGACTATTTTGTCTACTCATTTTTCCTACACATACAAAAATTAAAAAATATAATGGCTAGCAATTAAATTAACAATCTAGTATTAACCAATAAGGTGTGATAAAAATAGCATGACCTTGCTCATCCCTGGCAAAAAATATAGTGAGTATGAATGCATTAATAAAAAACTGGATTGCCACTTATGGAGCTGTTATGTATGTACTAGTAAGAATCAGTTGGCCTTGTGCCAATATTTTAAATCTTGTTTTGCTTTACAATGCATGTTTCTTTTGTCCCGGAAAATAAACTTAAAATCAGCAGATATTTTATCCTCATTTAACGAAACAGAAAAAAAAAATTTGAATTAAGGTTTCTTAGTAAATAGTTAAATACTAATGATGTAAAGTAATGTATGTTAATTAGCCGAATGAAATTTAACAACCATCAGTATCAGTACCACCTGAATTATGGTACTGGTGCTGGTACAGTTCTGATGAGTATTCTTACTGGTTCTGGTACATCACCAGCACCATCTACTATTTTGTGGATGAAGCTAATTCTTTAAACTTTAGCAAGTTGGTGCATGAAGTTTCTAATAAACCAAGAAAACACAGTTACAGATAATTAAAGGCAGGGCCAATTAGTAAATTAAATTCTTCGTAAAATCTTACCAAAATAGAAAAATAAGAATTATTGGATCAAAACCTAAAACCGGTATCCTGAATGCCATGTTAGTTAGCTTCCAAAATATGTAAAATTTGGTGTCCAAGCAAATTTTAATAGTACCACTCTGTATAATCATTTGTTTTGAATATAGCAAGAAAATCGCAAAAAAGGCACCACCCAAAATCTAGGGTTTTGAATATGGCAAGCACAGAGGTAATCAGAAAGAGGGGAAAAAAGATTTTCTCAACACAGAGAAGGAGAAAGAGAGAGCTTACCGAATGTTAGAAAGAGGCAAACCCTAGATCGGCGCTGGAGAAGGCGAGGTGCAAACCCTAGATCGTCGCTGGAGAGCACTGGTGCGTCCTTTTCCGGTGAGAGTTCCAGCGCCACGCCCTTCCTCCGTTTCCGGTGAGAGCACCGAGTTAATGCCCTTCCTCTGTTTCCGCCTGCGACAGAGAGAGACCTTTTAATTTCTGATTTCTCCCAATTGGAGATGTCCAGTACAAGAGGTTATATTTCAAAATCACCGAAAAATTTGAAGAGGATCTAATCTCCTAAGCACGAATCTTGAAGGGAATCCAAGTGATTAAAATGCAAAGCACAATGGGGTGTTTGCCTTGCAAAGCATAATAGCCTATCTCAAAATATATATATATATATATATATATATATATATATATATATATATATATATATATATAATTTCTCGATCGTTTAATTTTAAGAAAAGTCTATTTCTATATAAAAAAAAAAAATTAGAAATTAGTGGCTTTAAGTGACAACTAATAATTTCATCAATAAGAAAACGAACTTACAAAAAGCCAAATGATTCTCCAATACAAAATCTAAATTTTTATTCTCACAAAATTCTCCAAATTAGTCTAAGTAACTCTAATATATTAATCTCACTTATATACACTCATAAATACTCTATTACCTTAAACTATATAGCTCTCAACGACCAGATCCTCTCTTTCGACCGCCGCCACACTTCGACGTCTGGATCTACTCACCCGTGCTCTGATCGAGACGACGTAGAGACTCAATACTCCGAGGACCGACGATACCACACTTTCGGCTCTGATCGGCTCCGCTCGGCTATGGTCCCTCCCCTCTCTCATTTTTCTCTCCACTCAAGAAAGTAGAGCCGTGATAGAGGGGAAGGAGCTATACCAGAGGTGGAACATAAAAGAGTGAAATAAACGGATTAGAGAAGAAAAGAGGAGAAGTGAAGAGAATAAACAGTAGTGGCGGCTACTAAAGTTTTAAAAATCATTTTTCTTTTTCATTGCCTGATAACTCTTTTTATAATGTTATTTTATTTAGTTTTAATCAAAGCTTTGATATAGGAAATATAATGGCATTGTACATTATCTAGTGTTTTTTTTTTTTTTTTTTTTTGAAAACTTGGTAGTGACTACCAAAGCTATATTAATAAAGATGTTTACAACAACAGATTCTAAGTATTTCTATTAAGTGATGAGAGCAATTTCCTGATTAATTGTATCAACCCCCAGAACAACCCTTGGGACCTTTCTATGCCCCTTCCCACAAAATTGCTGCCACAACTGTGCCTCTTCAATTGCTTGATTTGCAACTAACCAGGACGGTAACTTTTGCATAGAAGAGAACTTGACAGTAACTTTGTAAATCTTTTGCAATAGTCAAAATTTCCAAATAAATAAATGTTCAAATTCAAATTAAAATATGAATCATTTCTGTAGAAGGTAGAGATGGCTTGAATAAAAATAGCATTGAGCGCAGAATTTTGTCTGTTCTTTTTTATAAGGCAAATTTTGGAGTGGATAAAAAAAAAATTTGAACTATCCATCTTGTCACTATTGAATAGTTCAGATATTTTATAACTCTAAAACTCTCTATTAAAAATTGAGCGCTTAATCAATTAATAGCTCTGATGTATCAAAAACAAATTGAGTGCTTTTTATTTTGATCCATAGCAGACTCACTCTTTTTAACAATGTCAACATTAAATGGTAAGTGATATGACTAAAATAATTAATATGTTTTATGCGCTCACTATCATTTGGATATGCCGTGTACAAAGTTTGGGTGATTTGAAAATCTTTCACAAATAAATATTAAATATATAAGCGGTTGATTTTAAATTAATTAAAGGATAACCGATTAATTTCCAAATCACGTCGACTTTCACATAATCACATTCGACCTATGCCGGTCACAAAAAACACATTGAAACATCTTATATATTTTTAATTATTATTTTTTAATTTGTATCAGACTATCATTATTTTCTCATACGTGTCATTGTCAATATAATCTTCATTTTTCTAATTTCGGTAAAATGCGCACTAAATTCAACTATTTTAGTTACCCCACAATTCCACATAATTAATTTTGTAATTTCAAGTTTGCATCAATCTCTTTCAAAAAAGAATTTTAAAAATATGGAACGAAATGAACGGGGCTTTAGTTAGAGATATCTGTTATTTACTTTGCTTTGACAAAGATATATTGCCAAATCTCTTTTTCATTTATTGGCGGTTATAGGTCTTTATAAATTCATAGCTGTTTTTCGTAAAAATGTTCTCATTCGTTATTGGTGGTAAAAGAGGGATGAGGCAATGATAAAATGAGGTAGAAGAATTTAAAAAATAAATTGTATCTAAATTCGTACATATAAAGACCTATAAGTTAAAGTGACGGAACCACATTAATTTAGAAGAAGACACTTATTTCTGATTCAAAAAAGTTTTCAAAATATATTTCTCTTGTCATACTTTTATTAAAAATAACTACAAAAATATACTTGTATTTAAAATAATTATACAATTATATCTTATTTTGAAATTTTGTTCTATTTTGTGGTTCTACATCCCCTAATCTGAATTCGCATCCTCTGAGATATCTCAAATTTTGCGTGACCTTTAGGAATATCTCAATCATTCAAATACATTTTGCAAAAGGAATAACAAGACCCTGTTATTCTAATTTCAACCATTGAAATCTTCAATGCACTAATTTCAAGAAGAAAAAAATTCATGTGAGAATCTCAATAAATATCAACGGTTGGCATTAGAATAACAGGTTCCTGTATTCCTTTAGAATAGCAGCAGATTTATTTCCTATAATGAAAGGAGGCGATGCAGCTGGGCGCGTATCCTCTGAGATATCTCAATTTTTGGGTGACTGACGTGTCCGATTCCTATTAGGGGAACCGTAGGGGGGCGGTATTATTTGAGATTTGAGATTCGTGTAGGATGTATTTGAACGATTGAGATATTCCACAAAATCACGCAAAGTTTGAGATATCTCAGAGGATGTTAATTCGATGCAGCTGAATTCGTATCCTCTGAGATATATATCTCAAACTTTTGGGAAAATCTTAACCGTTTAAATAGTTTTGCACGAATCTCAAAATACAAATAATACTGCCCCTGCGCTATCTCCGAATAGACACCGAACACGTCGGTGACGCAAAAATTGAGATATCTCAGAGGATATGCACTCGATGCAGCTGAGGTTGTTGGTGCTTCAGCTGATCAGCTCACTTGAAGGTAACTTGCCTTTCTGGTTATTCCAAATTTTACTTGGGAATGCAGCAAAAATACCTTTTTTGGGTGCATCACGTCCAGGACCGTGCAATACAGCAAAACAGGATCCGGAATTGCCAAAGAACAACCTACAAAAATGATCATATTATCGATCGAAATTAATGAACAGCACAATGTAACAACAGCATCCTATCAAATTTCCTTTTCCTCCTAGCCCAACACTAGTGTTCTAACTTTGAACCCGGACCGGACCACCCTTGATCCGTGTCTGTCCAGACCGAACCGTGTACGGGTTGGCCGGGTTCACGAGTTGGTCGGACTGGGTTGCCATTTTTTAAACTGAACCCGTTTTACCATTGACCCGTCTCGGACCGAGTTGAACTTGCCTGAACCATAAACCTGTTCGGGTTGAACCCGCCGGGACTTTGCTTTGAGATTCGTGCAGAATTAAATCACACTACTTTGAAATTTGTGCTGTGCATATATTTTGCTTTAAGATTCATGCCGAGTTAAAAAAAAATGGTGTGAATTGTATAATTTTGAAAAAAATTTCCACCACCTAAGATAAAAAAACATAAAAAAGAGAAAAAAAAAAGAAACCCGGTCCGGACCATTCCGGACTGTCGAACCGGTCTGCCCGGACCGCCAACCCGTTATTAGAACACTACCCAACGCCCATTCCAGAAAAAAAAAAAAAAAAAAAAGGAATACGAACATTAACTACGCAAAAAGTAAACTCCAAGGATACAGGCCTGCAGGACCCACTTGTAATAGGCGATCCTTGAAATGAATAAATGCAGAACCAGTATAGTGAATAACCTAGTCCAATTTTTTTTTCATAGCATTAAAATAATAATAAATTAAATCCATAACATCATTTTTTTTTATTTCCAAAAATAATAAAGATCATAATGAATTGTGACCCACAAGTGATGAGCTGTAATGATTCAAATTTGTTTTAAATAATTGAGCATTTTTTCTCTCTATTAGTGGAAAATCTGTCTGCAATAATTCAGTATGGTCTATATCGTCATTAATTGCGGTTATTGGACTGCAATAATACAGTCATTTTATTATTTTTAAAATAAAAAATGATGTTTTTATCAATTTTATTTATTTATTTATTTTAAAATGTTATAGTAAAAAAAAATCAGTAACATAGCTTCACATTATCAAATTCGTGTACCCCGAGGTTGTATCGTGCGTATCCTCTGAGATATCTCAATTTTTGCGTGACCGACGTGTCCGGAGCCTATTCGGGGAAAGTAGGGGGCCAGTATGATTTGAGTTTTGAAATTCGTGCAGAACGTATTTGAACGATTGAGATATTCCAAAAAATCACGCAAAGTTTGAGATATCTCAGAGGATGAAAATTCGGTTGTATCTGAGGTGCAATAAATAAATTCGGACCGTTCTTTTAATCTGATATGAATCTTATAACGGACTCCTATATGGATGTATCTTTTGCGGGCACCGGATTGAATGAGTGCGTATCCTCTGAGATATCTCGTATTTTACGTGACCGACGTGTTTTGAGCTTTAAGATTCGTGTAGAAAGTATTTGAATGGTTGAAATTTTCCAAAAAATCGCGCAAAATATAAGGTAAGAGGATGAAATTCGGATTGAGTGTGATCCAGCTGAGATTAATCCGGGCCGTCCATTTTTATTGCACCCTTCAACACGGGGCAGTAGATATGGAATACAAAAATGTACGGGGAATTTTCTGCTCCATAACCTGGGCCGACCAGTCAAGAAAACGGCCCAAAATAAAGCAGCAAAATAACACATCTGCCATTAAAAGGGGTAATCCCCCGATCTCCCGGCATTTTTATTAATAACCAAAAAATTAAATAAAATAATATTAATAATCAATTTTGAGATTTTTTTTCATTCATAACCAAACTCCCCCGGAGGACGGTTTAGTCCCCAAGCAACCCGCCCCCCAGTGGGGCGGTTTACCTCCTGACCAACCTGTCCCCTGGGGGGGCGGTTTACTTTTTTTATTTTTTAATACGATGATGGATTAATTATAATTATGTTCATAACCAAAAAAATTGATATGTTTCTTTGAAATTAGATAGAAAAATATATAATTTAGTTTATTTCGAGTTCTTGAAATCGAACCGGAAGACATAATGCCTGTATAAGACTTCTCCTGTGGCAATTGCACTTGCTGCTGATCCATTTCTCGGTGTTGAAAAGTATTTTTCAACATAAGAAAATTCAGTTGAGACACTAAAAATCTTAAACTTAATTTTTGAGGCACTAAATGACGTTTTTTTATGATTCTGATTTGTCGGATATCCGGGGTGCTGGTCGCCACCATCTCCTCCTCCCCTTTCCGAACTGGGGTCATACGCGTCAATCCGACTTTCCTAGCCAAAGTTATGGCCGTTTAAAATTTTAGAAATTTTTCAAATCATTTTAATGCAATTTTTTTAAGTAATTAATAATATATTTTTTTAAATGATGTTATTAATATTATTATGCACGATTTTTAGGAAAACATTTTAAATGATGTTTCTTAAATGATGTTATTAAATCATTTTAAAAAAATTTGACACTTCTACGAAAGTTTTCTTTTATCTAATAACACACAATGAAATATTTTAATTTTTCTTACGATCGCAAAAATTAGATCTGAAAAATATTGATCCGGATTATTTGTTTCAGTCCTTCTAATAAACTAAATTATATATTTTTCTATCTAATTTCAAAGAAACATATCAAAAATTTCTAAAACTTTAATAAAAAAAATATACAACAATATACAACAATATAAACAATATAAACAATATTAAAAAATAACAAATCATATTATGATGGTTGAGGGAAGGGATATCATTTAAAAAATAACAAAACTTCTTTTATCTTCCTTCTATATCATTAATGGGAAGGGAAGGGATATCATTTATGATGGTTGAGGAATTGCTATATTGATCTAATGATTAGTATCTTTGTTAGGTTGGCGAGACAGAGGGTGACCCTTCAAA
Organism: Carex cristatella; assembly: GCA_024447775.1. NCBI lineage: Eukaryota > Viridiplantae > Streptophyta > Magnoliopsida > Poales > Cyperaceae > Carex > Carex cristatella. The sequence continues at coordinate 7,963,876 of JAJHPF010000018.1, forward strand.
AAAGACTGATACAGACAAAAACATGTTGACAATGTTTACTTCTTGAGAAAATAAAAGCAGACAAAGCTCGAATATTTAGTATTAAACCGGTAATCTTTTGCACAAACTGTGGAGAATATATTTGCGCTTTCATTTTTAGTGAATGATAGCCGTGTAGAGATCACAGTGGATAAGAATGGGCACCATTTTGTTTGTATGAAATTTATTTATTTGTTTATCTATTTTCATCTTTTGTTAATTTAAGTATGTTACTAAAAATGTATTGTTTCACGATTTAACTTTATTACAAAAATTGAACTTTTTTCATTATTTAGATTGAAACATTCAAATCCTAATATATATATATATATATATATATATATATATATATATATATATATATATATATATATATATAAAGCGACCGCCCCCCCAAGGGGCGGTCTAGTCTCAGTGTAAACCGCCTCCCATGGGGACAGTTTGGTTATGAGTGAAAATATTTGTGCAGTTTGGTTATTAATATTATATTATTTAAAATTTTGGTTATGATAAAAAATGCCAGCCCGATCTCACTTGATGGAACCGAGACACGTCCAAACCGTCCGATCAAAACAACCAACGGTCAGAGTTGAGCCACGCATCAGAAAAAGGTAACAATTGTTCATTTTCGCCTGAAATTAGAGAATATTGCAAGTTACAGTTCAGAAGGAATTTTTTTTTTTTTTTTTTTTTCCCTGCTAAATGTATCCTCTTTTTGACAATAAAGAGGCCTTACCAAAGAAGAAAGAGTTTGTAACCGTTAATAAATGTGAATAAAAGGAGTGCCTCCCATTTCCTACTTCCACATTGCCATTTGTTATTTTACCCCTTCATATCACCTTAATTTTAATTTGGAGAGCAGTTGGATGTTATTATTATTTTTATTATGAAAAACATAAATTTTAAATGTCAAAATAACACCATTACATGTGATCAATATTATTTTCTACGTTCATATAAAAATATCATTTTTTGTTCTATTTTTATGAATCAATAAGTTGAAATATCAATGCCCATTAATTTTCCACATCAATATAATTTTACAAGTTCTTAATTGCCAATCAAAATAAAGTAGAGATGTAATATTTACAAGTATATTGATTATATCTAAGAATTTTTATTTTGACATTTGAATTTTAAATTTGAAGTTATTAAAGTTTTAAAAATAGAGACATAATTTTAAAAATTAAACTGAACTATAATACACATAGACATAATTTTAAAAACATCTAAATTAAATAACAAATGGCACAAAATACATAATAAAGCATTTATATTGAATAATAAAATACGCAAACTAAACACTAAATATCATTTCGAATAATAAAACATTCAACAAACTTTCAATGAAGCGCTGCATGATAATAAATAATTTAAATCAAATAATAAAGTTGTATGTACCATATACTAAAGCATCATTATTATCGCCGGACGTTCATCGAGGCATACCAGAGGTGAATATTTTAACAGATCAGTTTTGGCTTCATGTAGCGCACGAACATTCAGAGCTGTTTTTAATTCTATGATCTGTGTGATGCATGAAGTCAAAACTGTTGTGTTAAAAAATTTACCTATCACCTTCCAAATTTTGTCAGATCATAATCAGAGCACGTCGAATTCGCCAAACCACCGTAAAAAATTCGTAGAAGATTATACAAAAATTAAAATAAAATTGTTTACTCATTGAGAATGGGCATATGAACGGAAATTGAACTAAAAAGTACTGTTCACGTGGGGAAAAAAAATTCAGTTGAACTAATTTTTTTTTTTCCACGAAAATAGTGAAGCAGCCAAACAGGACCTAAATAACCAAACTATTTGGTTGCAGCGGTAATTTGATAATGTTAATAATTGATAAAATTAATAATAACAATAATGATATGCAAGAGAACTTGTCTTTGGTATAGCGGCAAAGACACATGGGTTTCATGTAGAGAAGGAAATTTGTCACGGCGTGATTAGTCACGTCACGGAATGTCACGTGTGTTGATTACGTGACGTGACTTGCGTGACGTGTGACGTGACCACATTCTAGTAAAAATATACGTCACGTCACGTCACGGGAACCAGTCACGTCATGTCACGTCACGTGATCACGTTACGTCACGTCACGGTATGAAATATAGAGTATCCAATTTTTTTTATATGTATAGAGTATTTAGATTTTTATTTTAGTGCAAGTTCAGTGATATTAGTACTCATGTAGTACTGATTTTTATTTTCTTTAGTTTAGTCTAATGAATGTTTGTAATTTGAATTTTTAAAATAATGTCAGATGCAACATTTCCTAAAAAATAATCTTTACAACATCATTTACTTATTTTAGAATTTTTTTATATATTTTTTTTTCTTCTAAATTTTCAACAATTTAAATTAAAATATAAAAAAATTGACATGACTAATTCACGTCACGTGACCAAATCACAGCGTGTTTGTCACGTCGCATCACGGTGTGTCACGTATTTCCTTCTCTAGTCTCATGTGAGAGGTGTCATGGGTTCAAAATCCACAAAGTGAATTTTTTTTTTATAATATATTAATATACATAAGAGTTTAAAAATGTGTTGGGTGGCTTGACCTCCAAGTTCAACTCATAATTTCAAAACAATAATGATATACAACATCCATTATTCATTTATTCTTACTTGTTTGTAGGAGGCAAGCGTAATTTTGATAATGTTAAGGGTATAAGTGAAAGACACCGATTCTGTTTAGTTTCTGAGGAGGGTTCTATGCTTATCAACGATGTATTAATCCATCCACAATCTTTAAAAGGGTGCTTGAGTGGGGCGAAAGAAGCTTTCTCTTTCATGCAGCTGCACATCAGCCTCCTCGTGCTACCCCACAAGTGGACCCTACCTTTACAAAAGAATCAACCACACTCTCCATTATTGCCGACGCCTCAACATATTCAATTCCACACAAATTGAAATTAAATAAACACGAGGGGGAATTTGCATATTATGAATAATTCATATATTTATTTTCAAACTTTAAAAATAAAGTTACTCTATGAGTCTCCAGTAATATATATATTATGAATCGATTTGAATTTACAAATATATATATTATGGATCGATTTGTATTGTAAATTCATGTATCAATTTTTAAAGTTTAAACAATCAACTCGAACGGTTAAATATAATTTTTCTATAAAATGTACTTACTAACCATTTTTTTAATTTTTCTTTATTATATTTTTTAGATAGGTAGAAAATTATTATTATTTTTGAATAGTTCAGAATTTTTAAATCAAGTAATTTCTACCTATCTAAAAAATAATAAAAAAATCTAAAAGTATATATATATATAAACATTTTTAACGGCTGGATCAATTGTTAACTTTAAAAATGAACATATAAATTCATAGCACAAATTGATATGTAATATATATATTGCCATAACCTTACTAAAAAAACATATCCGTGTAGAAAATAAATTGTTAAGACTTGATAATTGTATAATAAAAAATATTGGCCACTGTGTTTATCTCTTACAGAAAAAGAGTAAGGTAATAAGTATTATCACGAGAAAATAAATTGTAACCATTTTTATAGTGATCTTCACATCCAAAAAGTTTTCAAGATACCAAGGATCTCCAGTTCCAAGTAACTGGAGAGGGAAAGCGTTCAACTATTTGGAATAACATTTGGTGGGGCCCGCCATCTCTTCTTATTACTCGATAATCCCGATTTGCTTCTCTTGCTTAACAGTTTGTAGACCCGGTGTATACACAAAATTAGATTAAATGCCAAATCGTTGAGAACATTTTTAGCAGGTGGTGAACTTAATTTTTTTTGGACTTGGCTACGGTGCTACGCGTAGCACAGAGGACTTCCGTGCAACGGCTCAAAATTTGAGTTTTTAAAATTCTAACGGTCGATTCAAACCGTTCAAAATGTAATATGTACTAAAATGTACTTGCAAATCAAAATTTGGACTTCCGTGCAACGGCTCAAAATTTGAGTTTTCAAAATTCTAACGGTCGATTCAAACCGTTCAAAATGTAATATGTACTAAAATGTATTTGCAAATCAAAATTTATATTTTTTAGAATTGGATTAATTGGATTAATTCAAATAAGAAAAAAAAATAAACGAGTCCATGCCTGTTATTAATTATGACCATGTTTTTTTTAAGAAATAGTTTCCTAAATTAAAGTTTAACCTAAAATAGAAAACCACATTTCTAAAAACTCCTACGCAATATTTCTTATTTGTACCATGCTGCTCTCATACAATATCTGCTTTTGACGTACTACATAATCCGGATCAACATTTTTCAGGCCGGATTTTTTTGCAGCTATAAGAAAAATTTTAATATTTTTTTGTGTGTTATTGGAAAAAAAATAAAAATATTTTGAATCTGAGTTATTGATCCAAGTTCAAAAGTCACTTTTGAGTAAATAAAGAAAATATTGTGGTTCTTCTGGTACATTTAAATTTTAAGATATTGTATCTATTTTGAAATTTTTTTTGATATGAAATCATTTCGTGTCAGGGCAAATTCTTATTTTTTTTTTCAAAAATAGAAATACCATAATATTTTCTGTATATATCTAGAAGTGACTTTTGAACCGGGATCAATAACTCAGATCCAAAATATTTTTATTTTTTTCCAACAACACACAAAGAAATATTTTAAGTTTTCTTACCGCTGCAAAAATATCCGGCCTGAAAAATACTGATACAGATTATTTGTCGTAGTTTTTCTAAAATCAAATAATATAATATTTAATCTATGTTCAAAGAAATAAATAAATCATAATATTTTCTGTTAATTTATATAAAAAAAGAAACTCTAATACGGAGAACAATTCTCCAGAAAATAAATTCGGATTCAGAGAATTATTCTTCGGATTGAGTCGAATAAGAAATAATCCGAAAACAGGTAAAAAAATGTTAAATTTTGAAATTTTTTAATATTAATAATTTTTTTTTTGTCTTTTAACTCTACTCTTCGCAAAAAGCACGAGAATTTTAAACGAACTCGTTGGTAGTAGTTAGACCAAGTGTAGCTTAGAAATAGAGAAAGCACCAAAGCCGTCAATTCTCTCTCTAACGACGAAGAAAAGACTTGAGTGCACAGTTTACAAACTTACAAAACTCTCTCCGTCTCTCCGTCTCTCTCTCTAGACATTTGTTCCATCGCTTTCTTGCTCGTTCTCTGACTAGTTGACTACTGAGATTAATACACACGAGAAACCCAAAAGAAACGCTCACCTCACCATTAATTTCTCCTGAAAAGAAGACCTCTGTTGTGAATTGTAATTGAGATTCAAATAACATAACAAAATCAATAATCCTTTTTATTTCTCTTTCTCCCTCTCGAGAGGCGGTGCTCTGTTCTTCAATTCAGCCTTTTCATGGTAAGTGCTCTGTACCTAGACTTTTCATGCTTTATTTCGCTGTCTGTGAAGCTTTCGCATCCAAAATTTAGATAATCGGAATTTCTTCTTGCGAGTTCAATTGTTATGATCCTGTTTACGAGGGGTTTCTCTGTCTACAAAAATTATTCTCTGGTTTGTTATCTGATTCATGCTTAAATTGAAATGAAATCCTCGTTACCAAGAGCATGAAAAGTTTAACCTCCCTTTCTTCGGTTTTGATTCCTTTTTCTTTACTAAATTCAACCCAAAAAGTGCATGATTTTGTTGGGTTTTATGTTGAAAAGGTACTAAACTTGCCTTTCTTCTTTTTTGTTATTTCGTCTTTGCTCTTTTCAGTTTCTAACTTGGAGTTCAATTGTTCAAGGAAGATGAAGAATTTAGTACATGTAAGTTTTTTTTTTTTATATATATTTTGTTCTAGGTCCGATGTTGATTTTATTTGCTGAAACTCGAATTACCATGCATGCCCTGCGATATTACAAATCATACCCCTGTTAAATAAAAAATATCATTTTGATCCCTCACTTTATTAATTTCAATTATTATAAAAGATGTTCAAATCATCCCTAATTCAATCCTTCCCTACTCTTTTGCTACATTTAAATATCTAAGAAAGATTAATATAATAATATTCTCATTTTGCACTGGTACACAAGATATTCAGGTTTTTATTAAGGATAAAAGGGAAAACTTTTAATTTCTATCTATTTGAGATATATGTGTTCATATTCTTTGACTATATCCGAAGTTTGCATGTTCTGGTAGAATGTACAAATCTGTTTGGTGGTTGCTTTATGCTTACGTTCTCTATTCAGTCTGTTCGGTTGGTGCACCTTTCCCATTAAGTTCTAGTTTATTTAACCCTCCTATATTTAGGATTTCCATTTTGGCCCCTCTAGCTCCAATATAGGACTTCCAATGTTTATTTTCATAGGGGAAAATATTAAGTATCTATATAAAGCTTTTATGCTATATAGAGTAGTAAAAAATAAAAGTGGAATTTATATTTTTTGAATTTTATCTGAATATATTAATATTATGCCAAAAAGACAGGTACTTAAAATATCAATCCAAATTGGATCTTAAGTATTTTTTTGGACTTCTTCAAAATAGTTGAAGTATCAATATAAATACGTCATATTTATTTTATAATTCAATTACAACAATCACACAAAAAATATTCCATTACAAATTGCATCATTGCATGGAGATAATGGACAAGTGTACCACTGAAAAAGTTTATCCTTCTGGTCTTCGAGGTTTCCAGTGTTGGTTAGGGATGGTATGGTTCAGTTTCTTAATTCTGCTTCTTATTTTCTCTTTTTTTGCCAGAAATTTTTATATAAATTTATTAATTAGTAATTGTTGTCATAAGTTGAATAAAGCTTCACTTTCTGTACAAGACATATCAATACCAATTTGACTGGTTCAATATTGCCATCTGATGCAATTGTTTTTGCTTACATGTATTTTATTTGTTTCTTCTTTCAATTGTTAATGTTGATTGTTTCTGAATACATGAAAACCTGGTGGTATGTAAGACCACTTTGTGCTAATCCTACATATTCCTGTTCTCATCTCTCTTTATTTTTGTATGTTTTACAGAGCATAGGGCAAACAGAGCCCCCAAATAAGAGATTTTTCTTTTGCAATCTCTTGCCGATGATTATTCTTCTCTCTGGCATCTTATTTCTTGCTAGTTTCTTTGTCACTGTTGGATTTCAACAGGTATATTTCTTCATATGCTATCATTCTCAAGTATGTACAGAGGAGCTGGTCTGTTGCAGTACCAAATCAAACATTAGTTTATTTTTCAAATTTGTATTTTACTGCTACGTATGGAGGAGCTGGTTTGTTGCTGTACCAAAGAAAACAAAAGTTTAATTTTATTTTATTTTGAATTTTTACTGGAGTTGTTCTTGAGAGCAAGTTTCCAATTGAGGAATGCTTGGATGGTATTAATTACCTGTTGCCGGTTGATTTGGTACAACACAATCAATGTTTCAATGAACTTGTCCATAGAATAAATTTTCGTAAAATAAGGTTTTGAATGAAATTTTGATCCTTGGTGCTTAGATGCTCTTTGATGTATGGAGTATGGTAAAATTAGGTTGACATTTTTTTTTTTTTTTTTTTGTAGACATTACCTGCTGTCTTGAGAAAAGATCAAACTTCTGATTCGCATTTGCATGTGCAAATGCGCCTGCCGGACCTGCCGACCAAATGCCAGGTTTTCACTTTTACTAAACCATCTTTTATTAAGAGAATTTGATACTGCTCTTGTGCATGGTCCAATCTGTCCCATGATGAAAAAAATTATAAGAATGTATCAGCCAATGTATAGCGAAAATGTAGGCTAAATTCACTGGTCCCATGATTCATATTATCATACCAGTTTCAAGGGTTATTTGCACCATGCCAACTATTTACCTTCTTACATGTGACAGGAGCCAACAAAAACATACAATCATAATTAAGTTATAAAGTCAAATTAATACAAACTTAAACAACCTTCCATTATTAGATGTAAGAATATTATTAATATGGCTGTTGTTGTCTCTATTACCGGCATCTATGTGACGATTCACCATAATTATGCTTCTAATTTTTGGTTAACCTTTCTTTTTCTGGCATTTGAATAAATAATTACATAATTATGCCAAACTTGTAATTTTGGATCATTTATTTTTTATATAGGTTCATTGTAAGCCGCTGGGAAGTGAACCATTGCCAAAAGGCATTGTCAGTGAGACCTCTAATTTGGACATGGAACCTTCATTGGGTTCTCATGAAATAAAGGTCCTTCAATTTTCTTTTCTTTTATGTTTATAAGAGACTTCATTTAGTTTTACTTGGTATAGCAATTATTTACTTTGTTAATCATATTCTATTTTAGTGTCATACTAAAAACAATTTAGCCAAGACAACCAAGCCTTTAGTCCCAAACAAGTTGGGGTAGGCTAAATAGTTTTTCTGCCGTACTTTTTGTTTGTTCGTTTTATTTTGTTAGGCTATATAGTTGAAGTAGTTATTAGGCAAATGATATCTCTTTGTATTAGATTATTTGGTAGCATTGTTGTTATAAATTAACTTTTCTCGGTTCCTATGTGAAAATAAAATAAAAACAGCACATAAAAAAGGCATCAAAAAGCTTATTGGCAATACCTGTTGGAATAAAGCAGAAGGATCTTGTAAATGATATTGTATTAAAGGTACAAATATTTATTTTAAAGTTCTTTAATTTTGCAAAATGCTTTTATGTTATAGAAGATACGTAACTTCTAATTTTATGTTTGGTATTTGAAATTATCTGATTTGTGGATGCCTCTGTAAGCATTATTGAAAGTTAGCAATATCTTATCTATGAAACATGAGACTTGTCGGCTATACATTTCCTTTTCTAAATCCTTTTCAATGCCAACCTTTTCCAAATTTTTAATTACCCTGCATCTCATCTTCAGAGAGGCAGGGTATGGGCATATTTCTGATTCTTTGAAGAAGTATAGTGGATTTTTGTCATCATTTTAAGATGAATTCTGGATGCTTCTCCATTTGCAGTAGCATATATGTGTGATCTTTCAATGCTTTGCAGGGGTAACACTGATGCTTCTATTATGTTTAATGTTTATGTATTTGGCTATTGATTTTGGTTTCATTTGATTCAGTTTCCTTCTACACAATTTGTGGTGATGTTATTCCACTATGATGGGGAAGTAGATAAATGGAGGGACCTGAAATGGAGTGATGGCGCATTGCATGTTTCTGCAATTAACCAAACAAAATGGTAAAGGTCCATTTTCACACATTAGTCCAACATTTCTCAATTTTTGCAAATAGAAAACCTGTATATGTTCATTACGTTTTTTATATTTAACTTGTACCTGAGATACTTTCTTTTATCTGTTCTGAATTTCCACTGACACACCCCTTCAAAAATAAATGGAAGAAGTAGCTTACATTTTCTTTCACAGGTGGTTCGCGAAAAGGTTTCTACATCCAGACATCGTTGCCGAGTATGATTATATATTTCTCTTTGATGAAGATCTAGGTGTTGAAAACTTCCATCCTTTAAGGTACAACAATGTGCTACATTACCTTTACTGGTGCTGGTAAAACATGAATGTTGACCCCATTAAATATTTTCTCCAAAGAAATTATATGTCATAGGAAAGTAAAATGCAAGGAGAACATCTTTTAAATGTCTCAGGTGGAGACGAGTTCAGTTTTGTGTCCTAGCTTCTCTTAGTAAAAAAAGTATAGGCCCAGGGACCTGACTCCATTAAACCTCGCAATTATTGCTATCAAAATTATGACCCATTATTTATATTAAAATTACATTGTTTCTGTTATAATTCTGTTTGCCCTTTTTTTTTTTTTTGAAAAATTGTAGATATCTTTCAATAGTCAAGAGGGAAGGGTTGGAGATATCACAACCAGCACTTGATTTGAAATCCCGAATTCATCACCGAATCACTGCTAGATCCAAAAAGGGTGATGCGCATAGGTACTGTTTAATTTTATTATTTTTTAATTAAAAGAACAATTTTTCACTTTAGTCTGATGGAATTGTGATATCTTCTTGCTAAGAATTTGTTGAATTACTGTACTGTCCCAGTAAAACTCAAATATTTCGCAGATACATAAAGCATGGGAAAAATTCTATGGATACCCTTCTCTGTTTGTTTGGAATTTTCCAAACCAGCACTTCTTTTTTCTTATAACAAATTAGATATCTTTTGGAGAAAAAAAATTGTGGTATAAAGTTATAGTCAGCATTCAGTACATTGTAGGTTTTATAGGGGTTAAAACTAATGTTTCTGTTCAACTATAAAATTGTTAATGTAATAATATTTTCTGTTATTTTATAAAAGGAGGATGTACAAATTTAATGGTCGTGGTAGGTGCTACAAGAACAGTACAGCGCCTCCTTGCACAGGGTTAGTTTCTATTATCATTCCTTTTCAAATAATTATTGCTTTCCAGCAAAGAATTAGTTAGTAGTTACTGCCTGTATTTACTGGATGGATTTTAGTTTCACATTGGTTGTTCCAAATTCCACTCTGTTTGGATGTTTAATTCTTACTGAATTGCTATATTCAATCAGAGCAATCACAGCTCATATGCACTCAAAAACACAGTAAGAAAAGAAGTAATCCAGTACAATTCCACAATACATAATTTGAACTCCTCATTGTAAATTTATCTTTTCCACTTTCTCAAAGTAAATTTCTAAATTTGAAGGTGGGTCGAGATGATGGCCCCGGTTTTTTCAAGAGCTGCATGGAAGTGTGTGTGGCACTTGATTCAAGTAACTTTTTCGTACTTTTTTCAGATCTTGGTTTGATGCACTATCGCCCTGTTGCAATTTTTTAGTAAATCTCAATTTAATCATCTTTAATTCATTTCAGAATGATTTAATTTACGCATGGGGCCTTGACTACAAACTCGGCTACTGCTCTCAGGTAACTACTAATTGTATTCTCTAATTCTCTCAATAGGATATCGAAGATGAGTATTTAGGGGCTAAACCGATGTCCATTTTTTTTTTCACATTTAACGGTTAATGTGTTAGGTTGGTTAAATAAAGGATAATGTCTCAATTCAGTTGAATTGTACTATCAACAGAAATGAGATTGATGTTCTTACCTCTATATATATCCACGGTTTGCTAGTTTAAATGAGTGTGTAACTGAAAAAAGGATGGTTCTAATTTTACTGCTTGTACTTATCAGCCAAAATTTTGTACTAGATTAAATTGAAATATTTGCATGTATGGACCCAAATGCAAATTCACAAACACTTGCTCCCATTCAATTTTGACGGTGTATCTAAAAACCGGGTATGTTATTCTATTAATATAGGGGGATCGTACCCTCAATGTTGGAGTAGTAGACAGTGAGTATGTCTTTCATAAGGGAATACCTACACTCGGCGGGGATGATAAAAAGGTATTTTTTATTATTTTTTTCTGTTTTCTTATCTATGTGTTCCTTCTTTAGTGCTGCCCTTTCTTACATAATTAGTTTCTTCAATAAAAGAATTTTTTTAGGAAGTGCCAACCATTTAATAAATTTACATGCCTTTTTTTCTTTTCAGTAATTAGCTAACTATTTATTTTTGACATCAGATGATTTTTCATATAAAGAAGTCCCTGTTTGCAGTGAAATATGGCAAAAAAAATATTATATGCTCTTATAGACCAATTTTTTTATGTTGAATTTTCAGGTACCAGCTGGATCCGCAGCCTCTAAAGAGAATGATAGGATAAAGGTTAGTATAAATTCCTGAAAGCAATTCTTTGAAAACAAAAACACTCTTGAAATAATTCAGAAAACCCAAGAAACATAATTCAAATAATCTTCAAAGTGGTAATATGCTGGAGAGTAACACAAAGTCAATTACATAAACCTTTTGAAGTTTTGTGGGTTAACAACACGAACACTAGAACAAGACAATTTTTTGAAGAAGTTGGTATTTGTGTAATAAATAATATAATATGGTTTATAGCACAATTGTTGAGGAAACACTGACTTTCTAATAAGAAATCATTTCCTTTACCTCTAAACAGGTGAGGCAACGATCATATGACGAGCAAATTTTGTTTAATAAGAGATGGAAGAAGGCAATTCAAGAGGATCAATGTTGGGTTGATCCATACCCGGAACCCAATAAAGCATAGAAGTATATATTAAGAAAGGTGTACATACATCAAAAGTGGCAATACAAGTCATAGATAGATATATATAATAAGAATAGAAAGATATATAGCTCTCTTTTTTAAATATCAATTAATTTAGTAGTCCACTAACTAATTTGGATTCTCAAGTGCTTAATAAAAATTTAGGGGCTGGTTGAAGGATTAATATTAGTCGGTGGGCTGATAAATAAAAATTCTAGGTGTATTTTAGTTGATGATGTAATTCATGCAATTTTGATGTGCAGTGCGTTGTAAATGTAAAATGAAAAAAGGAAGGAGAGAAATTCTTTGTTTTTAACCTTTGCTGTTTACTGGGTAATATAATGCTTCTACAATTTTATCTACTTTCTCTTGCACACATTCTGAGGTGTGTGGCATTTGCTAGATTTTGCTGGTGTGGAATGGGGCTGCCAAAAAAATTCATAGTTCGTGATTCGATTGACTTTGATTTGAAAAAAAATCGCAATTAACTTATTCGATTGAATTTTTTTTCCTGAAACAAATCAAATCAATTCGGATCGAATCTTATTCAAACTCAAACTAGATATAATTCGTTCGGAATTGATTCGCGAACTATTTAGGTTCGAATCTCAAATAATGCAACTAATGATTTCAACAATTAATCTTTAATAATACAGGAACCAAACTTATATCAGAGCTCAAAATTGTTAATATAATGGTAACTTATAATAGGAAAAATGCTTCAGCAATGCAACAAATTAACAATGGAATAAATTTCAGTTGGCTAGGTCTATGCCGTGATTTTAATCAATCCAGTAACGTAAAAGATAAGAGAATTTTGGACTAGCTTATAATTCATCAGTGTGAATTCGTGAAAGGTAAAAGATAAAAGAAATTCATGTGAATTTTGTTTCGCGTGAAGAAAACTAATGCATGAACTACTGGTATAACTAGGGCTGCCAAAAAATTGTAGTTCGTGGTTCGATTGACTTCGATTCGAATAAATTCGTTGTTCTCAATTAACTCGTTCGATTGAAGTTCGTTCTGAAATAAATCAAACCTGTACAATTCGAATCTTATTCAAACTTAAACTCGAACTGATGTAACTTTGATTTGGTTTGATTAATTCCTTTGCAAACCGAAGTCTCTCTTTGGAAAATATTACAAAAAAGAGGTCTTTGTTGTTCGAGTAAAAACTGTAATTACAAGTCCAGGTTTAATTAAACCAGAGGTACTTCCGCAAATAAAAATTTAAGTTTCTTATTGGACAAAAATAAAAGTTTTGAGAAGTATGACATTCCCATTAGAATATTATATATTTTTTTTGTATGATAAATTCATTCTTCTACAGTTCCTTTGTAATAGTTGAAAGTCAATTTTATAGCGTGATCATTTATTAAAGAATGTCATATGTAAAGAATAAAATTAGACTGCTATTAGACCATAACATAACACTCCGCCATGATTTTAGCTAGGCTAACTTTTCTGAACTCAAAATAAATATATTTTTAAAGGGAAAATTGGTTATTTGTCACTCCAAAACTTTCAAATTTGAAAAATGTCATCACGAAACTATAAATCTGAAAAATACCACTCTAAACTTAGTTAATTCTTAAATTTGTCACAAATACACAATTTTTATACTTTTTTTTATTAAAAATTAACTGAAAAATACAGTTTTGAGATACGTATAATGAGAGGTCTGAAGGGTATATAGAAAAATACATAAATATGTATCTTAAAACTGTATTTTTCAGTTAATTTTTAATAAAAAAAATATAAAAATTGTGTATTTGTGACAAATTTAAAAATTAACTAAGTTTAGAGTGACATTTTTCAGATTTATAGTTTTGTGATGACATTTTTCAGATTTGAAAATTTTGGAGTGGCAAATAACTAATTTTCCTATTTTTTAAAAGGAGAGATTCAACAGTACCCATTAATTGAATAATTATTAATAACCTTTCAAATTATTAAACTACTTAATTTAATATTACTTGTATTATATACTATGCAGTACGCACTTACAAAAATAGTATTATTTTTACTTTATTTTGATAATTAAATCATCAAAATTGAATGTTTGTACGGGCTTCAGTCTTTTATCCTCCTTTTCTAATTAAATATTATGGACTTTAATAAAGGCACACTTTACATAGCAAAAATAATGCCAAAAAACTAGATTTACTATGATTTACCAAATAGTGGAGCGACCCACTTGGAATTTCACTCGACCCATTTCGGACCGTTGAATCAAAGAAGGCGGGAGCAGGACCAGACAAATCCTATCCTCTTCTTCCCCCAATTAGAGAGGAAAAAAAAAAAAGCGAAATGAAAATTGTAAAGCCTAACCCTAATCATGAAAATTCAACTTTTCCATATCTATGGCTACTCAATTGGGAATTCCATCAATTCAGTCTCTACCTCGCTTCTTACCAAAATGTACATCAAACCGGCACAAAATTGGGTTGCGAATTAGGTCGAAGGTTGGTGGAGATGAGGTAATTTTATTAGTAAATTCGATGGTTTTTATACCATTATTGTTAGATTGAGACAAGTTCTCAAAGGCTATACAGGATGACTACACCTTGTCCTATGTAATCAATGAGACAGTGGTGAATGTTAACTGTGCCAAAAACTTTCCAGAACTCGATAAATATTTACTACGCCCTGAGAAGGAAGTAACTTCATTTGGTGTTTGCTTCTATTGAACTAAAAATAACATTTTTACCCCCATAATTTGGCACAATCAAGTATTTGATGAGAATAGTTTAATATTGCATTGATGAAGATGTCTCCACCTATTCAGCCCAAGTATAGGATTATTGATGCCTAACTAAGCTAAACTCTACTTTCTTAGGAGTACTTAATTGATGCCCCTGTTTCAGCTGGAGATGGATTTTCTTTTACCGGAGGTTTCTGATTCTTCTCATAACCCATTCTACATTTGCATTTGGTCAGTTCAAAATGAGTTAATTTTATTTCTCTCTCTCTCTCTTTTTTTTTTTTTTTTTTCTTCTGTTTGACTAGGGAAATACTCTGATGGGCCAAGCCCTTCTGACGAGTGGCGTGCTCAAGGGAAATTTGTATGCCAATCAAAACCCTAAAAGTCAAATATGTTCATTCTGTCCCAAGTATCTACCATGCCATCCTCTAATTAATAGTGCCAGAAAAATGCGATCTTACCTGAGTAATAGTACCAATACTGAGCCTAAGACCGTATTTACCCTCAAATAGTTTGAATTTTAAATCAAGGGGCCTTCATTGAACTTATGCAACACCCAAACATGAAGCCTACTTAACCTGAATCAGAAACTTAACGAGCAAAAAAGTTTTCTTTTGCTTTGGAAAAAGTGGTATCTAAGTACCACCGATTTCTCATTAATTGAAACCAAAAATTATACCCTCAAATAATCAGTCCCTTATCATAGTCACACCCTCTCCTATATTCAAAATCCCTTATACACCCCTTTCTTTGTCTACTCACCTACACTATGATGAAACATGATCCATCAAACTAAAATTATATCTACATGTCTGTGTTGTTTCCTCTGAACAATTTACACATGTTTTATCACAAAAAAAAAACATGCCATATTCACTTTCTGCATCTGAACCATAATTAAGTTATATTACCAACAGCATTTTTCAATACTCTGCCCGGTATATACCTGACTGGTCCAAATCTCGCCATGATCTGAAATTCGGAAATTTGGATCCTTGAACTGAATCAAAACCTAAGTGAATCCAACTCTAGCAATATGACCCAAAATAGATTCGAAACCTGAACATGACGGAGAATGTATATATTTTTGTATAGGTTAAAGCTCATCCCGTGTATGGATACAATGGGAAGGCAAAAGATCCAATCTTTGGCCTTACAATGGGCTCCGGCTCACAATCCTCCACTGATGTTTTCAGGTAAATTTTTAGTTTTTGATTTTGTGGAATAATTGTAAATTGGCACCAAATGCATTATTCATCTCTCACCGTCTCCCTGCTCTCTGTGCTTTGCTCCTTTATTTTTTTTCTCTTTGTGTTGGGTTGAGGGGATTATAGATGGTTTTGTGTTGAGTCAGGTAGTTCATCTAAACCTTCAGTGGTACTAGCTCATGGATTTCCATCTCAGGTCCCCTCTTTTCCCTCTCTTGGTTTCTTGTGCATTTTCTTAGCATAATGGCACTTTTGTTGCTCAATGGAATCAGTTGAGGATGAGTTCAGAACAATTTTGTTTATTTGTGCCTTAAAGGTTGAATAAAGAAATAATATAGACAAAATTAGGTCCTATTGAGGCTTCTGGGGCCATTTGGTGACGTATTATCTGACTGTACTGACATGAAATTGAAGCTAGATTAAACATCTATTGGCTATGGTGTCAGCTCGAACCTTAAATGAGAGAACTATGTAGTAGCTGGGTGAAATAGGGTTGTGTTGTGTTGAGACTTAACTAGTTTCTGGGAATAGAGAGATCTCATAATTATTGCAAGCCATACCAGTATTTACAGCGTGAAGGTGTAACTCTTAGATTTATGTTGCCAACCCTGCCTTTTCTCTTGATTTGGGAATTACTCTTGGATTTTCAATTGAATAATCCAATTTACATACAGGCATATTCGTATCGGAAAGTTCTTCCTATGCTATCCCAAAGCTATCATGCCACTGCTTTTGATTGGCTTGGTAAATTTACTATTTTATTTTGTTTGTGAAGAAAAACATTAAATTTGACCTATTCGATATAGGGTAGGAATACTTTGACAACCGCTTATCTTGATAACTTGACAAATTATTTCTCAAATTATGCCAAAAAAGTTTTTAAAAATAGAAAAAATATTATAGAAATGTTGGTTTCCTTATAGATTGGTTGTGATCCATTTTCATGCAATTTAAATATCATATGTTCCATCAAATGCCGTTAAATAGGGACCGTTATAAATTTCATGTTATTTGATGAATGGTAAAACTTTCATAAAGTTCATCATTTTTCATGTATATGATATATATAAGGTAAATATTACATTATACTTGATGGATTTTAAAAACATAAATTTCTCTTAATGGTTATCAAGGTTGTCAAACTAATCCGTTGTCAATGGGAGCCCACCCTTCAGTATATTAAATTAACATCAGACTTCTTAGACATGCATTTCAATTCTAGAAAGTGGAAGCATGGTTGTACAGTATGGTTATGGTGAAGAAGTTTCGCTAAGTACAGTTATCCAAATAGGGTCAGTCATGCATTTCATAATTGACCATCTGTAATGATGAACTGCATTCTAAATCTGGCCTATTTTTGTTAATAAGCCTCAAATGTACAACCGGGCACTGTTAACTTTAAGTTTTTTTTTTAAAAAAAAAATCTCGTTTGTGCATTGGGAACAAAATTCAATCCAAAAAAAGGCTAACAGGCCCTCGAAACATTGGTTCTATATGAAAATCATTACTTGTTCCTTTTCAGGTTTTGGATTTTCTGATAAACCCCAGCCAAAATATGGATTCGACTATACTCTAGATGGTAGCAATTTTTTTTGAAAAACAAGAATCCGTTTATAGATAAATAACAATGGTTGGGTTACAAAAGTATCTTTTTGTAGAATATACTTCGGCTTTTGAGTCTCTCATTGAGGCCATTGCTCCAGATAAGTTTTCTCTTGTTATCCAGGTAATAGTTCCATGCCCTTCAAAATGTATTATTCATGCACACGTATCTATTGAATTAATTTGTGTTTATGATTCCATTTTTTAACAAAATCCAGTTAAATAATATAAGATGGTATAAATGAAAGGTCTCTGCTCTCAGATAAAGCAAATAGAATACATTTTAGGCAGGAACTATCGTTTGAAACAAAAATGAGGTCACTCAGAAAACCAACATAGTTTAGATTATAGACACTACTCAGTTATGAGGTCACACAGAAAACCAAACTTTATCATATTACTATATTCTAATAGTAAAACTTTCAGGGCTATTTTGCTCCTATAGCCGTCAAATATGCAAGTAAACATCAAGACAAGCTGCAACATCTCATACTTGTTAATCCACCAGTAAGTTAAACTTGAAATGGATTTGAAGTAACAGAAAATTTACATTTAGTATTGTTAGACTACCTATTGTACATGGGCAATGTTTAAACAACATTAATGCCTTTCCAGATGTACTTGTCTCATTAGAGGGGTGACCAAGCAAAAATGTTTATAGAACTTGTGCTAGTTCAAAGTTTGCTAGTGTTTATTTAAAAAGTTGGTATGTGTTCAACTTTCTATTTTAGCTTTCTGAAGAAAAGACAGGTGAGATGTTCTTTTTTGAAATTTGTATAGATCACAGACAAACATGCAATACTGCCGTCAACACTTGCTTTATTCAGCAATTTCCTGTTGGGGGAGATTTTCTCCCAGGTTAGAACATATTTCTTTTGTATAATTACAGTTGAGACCCTTATCTTTGTCAGTTAAGCCGCACGATCCACATGACTGTTGTAGGAAAAGTTAAGTTGGGTGCAAGCATAGCTATTTTCTGGTTAAATTTAATTGCTTTATGCATCTCCATGTCAATGTTTAACAGAAAAGTGTTTTGGTGCTATTTGGTAAGACATGATTTTATTGTTATCTGAGTACCTAATTATTATTAAAAACCATGCACAAAGGACCCTCTTAGAGCAAGTGACAAGGCACTGATGAGCAGTGGGCCCTATGCGATGAAGGAAGAAGTTGCAATGGTTTATAGAAGACCTTATCTCACTTCTGGTTCTTCCGGTTTTGCCCTTAATGCTATTAGCAGGGCTATGAAAAAGGATCTGAAGGTGCTTTCTTTCTTCAAAATATTAGTTCATTTATGTCTAAACTCCAATTGAGCAAACAGGAAGCAATTAACTCTCTGAAACCAAACTTCTCCTCACTTAATGCATAACTTGACAAATACAGCATAACTTGACAAATACAGCTCAGTTGATTTTAATGACGACCAATTTTTGATACAGAGGTCTACTACATGTGCACCTGTTTTGTCCTCAATTTATTGTAAACTCTGCAAGGAGCTTCAATTTTTTTACCCCGTGTCAGTTTGACTAATGCTAGATGTCTTAGCTCCGCATGAATTTAACTTGGTTCCTGCTAATTAATTCTCAAATTCTGCAAGTATATAGGGAATGTACCAGAAACAACAAAATTAGAAGGAAAATGGGAAACCAATTAGTCCGCCCCTTCTACACTTATTTAACACTATAAAGGCCCCTAACAGAGAATCAGTTCATCCCAAAATAGCTTTATAATAAACATACAAACAAATGACTAAATCAAAAGAGCAAAAGAAAATAGGTACAGACCAGGTAGCTTTGGAATAGTACCCGATTTAGTTATTGTTTCTCTTGCTGTGGGGGTAGATTTACTGTTTTATCTAGGTTTATAGTTTGATGGGCATGTTTATACTGGATTGAACTAGTGATGGACTGACAGTGGCTTAATTGCACAATTTTGGTTAAAGGTAAAATTGATTAGAATTAATTCGAGGCACAATTGCTAAATAGATGCCAGCACATATGCTTTCGCAAGTGGATAAAATTTTATAATTTTGTTTAATTTTGTTTTGTTGCAGGCTTATGTCCAGTCGATGAGAGAAGTATTACTCAGTGAGTCATGGAAAGTGCCCACTAGTATTTGTTGGGGCATGAGAGACCGTTGGCTCAGTTACGAGGGAGTTGAAGATTTTTGTAGAGTTTCAAATAAGAAGCTTCTTGAACTTCCACAGGTTTAATCTACCCCCCCCCTCTATCCACTCAGATAAAAAGATAAATAAATAGAAAACTGATTTTTGTTGATTCCACATCAGAGTCCATAAAGTACAACTAACCTTAAAAGTCCGGAGAAAGAAGTTTTAAAACCACTAAAATCTTCAAAGAGGATGAGGGGAGAAGTAAGAATCCCATTCTCAATTTGTGTATTATCAATATAAATTTACTCATGCTTTAAAGGTTCTTTATTTGGCTCGCTCTCACTTTTGGAAAATTTGCTGATATCGAATCGTTCTCTCCTCGAATTTGAATATGTAAAATAGTAAAAAAAAAGTACAAAAAAGACATGGATAAGAATTACGATCACTATGAAAAAAAAACCAAAAAAACCAGGCTACATTTTAGTTTAATTGTATTAATCCAACATTTTCATTTAGAATTATTGCTTTTTTTAACATGTCATTTAAAATTATTGTGTAGGCCGGACATCATGTACAAGAGGATTTTGGTGAAGAACTGGGGAGGATCATTTCAGAAATTATTAAATAAATTTAAAAGCACTTCTAATTTTTTTCCCCCTAATGTAAAAGTTCTTGGATAAACAGATTTTCTACATTAAGGAGAAAGCAGTGTCCTTAGTTGGCATTTAAGTATTAACAAAGGATCTTAATTATTCTCAGATTTATTTATTTATCTATTTGCTGAATGTATGCTAGAAGACACTTGTTTCAACAAGAGCTCTTCATTCACAATTTAAATTGGAGCATGTAACCTTCACTGCATCAGTCAATTTTTCAAAAAAAAAAAAAAAATTGGAGCATGTAACAGTAAAGTAAGGCGGTGTGAGAGTAGGCACAAAGTTTGTCAAAAATATTTCATACACTATTTTACAAGTCTTGTTGCAATTCATGCAATAAGTACTTGATGGTTAACACACTTTCTCTAATGATTAAACTTTGCCGGACATCGGCCCAAAAAAAAAAGTATACATTTTTTTTTTGTATTGATTGATTGAGGTTATTAATTTGTTTATCCGACAAACCCTAAAAGTATATAATATGTTATTAGCACCGGTAGTGACACGAGCATTCCGAATATAACCCTGCAAAAAATATTTAAATTATCACATGATTAGTTTCCTAACTCAAAAAAAAATGAGCAATAAATTTTACCAGTGTATACCATTCAATTTTTCTTTTTAAATTTTTATATCAGGTACTTACGCTGTACTAATTACATCAGCATGCAATCCATACTCCCGTGCATAGACAAAAGAAGTAATTGATTGAGGCACTGCAGCCTGAAAAAGGAGATAATACTGAATCAAATTCAACATTTTAAGTTTGAAATGTTTCATGAAATAATTTATCAAGGAATTATTGGATGGAAAAAAATAGAGTACTGGCATGAGTTCTTTAACTATGTTTGGTGCAATTAGTTCTGAATTCCACCTTAGTAAAATTTTGCTTTTACCAATCATAATGCATGCATCATAATGACCTCACTGCTCGTGTGATCCATACTTTAAACAAAGATGAGATCAAGACATGATTGGGTGCACTATGGTAAAAAGATTATCCTAACATTTGGGTCAATTTAATTAGTTAGTGGAAAAGTGAATGCAATCCCCCACCAATAAGAGGCACTCATATTGTGAGTTCAAACTTAGATTAAAAGGAGCACTATAAAAATACACTATATATTACTAGGATGACATCCATAGGCTTTGAACTTAATATGGTAGTATATCTAGGTAGAATGATTATTTCTTAATTTTGTCATGACACAATTTACACTTAATTCCTCCATCATGCCTATGTCATGGCAGTTGAATTAGACAGTTCATTCTACAAAATTAAGTAAATCAGTGTGAACACATATAACATGAAGTGCATTGCATGCTCAGTGCACTCTATCAGAGTATATCTCTTTATCAATGTCAAGCCCAAGATCACTACGTGTGTAATCATTACTATCCTAATTTTATAAATGACCCAAACCCAATAGTTGATTAAATGGTATTTTGACTGAAATTATTTCTGATAAAAATGCTTTATTTGGATATTGAGTTAGTGGGGCTGAGATTTTAGGTGGGGCAAAACAAGTTCTAGGTCGGTCATGCATATTTTAAATGATAAATTCAGATTATTTATGTTGTTTTTTTATGATAGACTCAAGGTACCAGTTAGGTACCAGAGATGATCTGGACCTACTTGATGGATCAGATATTAAAGCTTTTGTAAAATATGGAAACAAAGGGAATTTTCTTTAATTCTGACTTTATGACCATGCACACTGACCATATTGGATACTTATCTGTACAAACCCAACCCGACCCAGTTTGACTTATAAGGTGTGTAGGCCAAGATGTGGACCCAACCAAACCTTACCCAAATCCTGGTCCAAAATCTCCAGTACCAAACCTGACCCGACCCGACCTGACCCGACCCGACCCGACCCGACCTGACCCACCTGACATTTGAATTTACCCTCTAGTCTAAATCTGACCTGACCCAACCATAACCGACCCATTTTAATTTGCCCTCTGGTCTAAATCTGGTCTGAGCCAACCATAACCGACCCATTTGCCATGCCAAAGTGACTTAGACCGAAAGAATCTCTTGCTTTCAAGAGGCGCTGGCAAGAGAAAACCCTTTTGCTGCCCAAATTTGAGAAAAAAAATGCACCTAGCAACTAGCTTGCTATTTGTTATAACATAATCTTTCATAGTGTAAGTGGGAAGTTCAACTCTATGTAGTAAGTGGATTTCCCTATCAAAATTTGCAACCCCCTTGCTTAGAATATATATATCTTATTAGATAACATAATTACCTCTCTAATTGCTTTTAGCATCTGATCCCTTGTTATCTTATTTTTTTTCGATTGTAATTTCGATATTCCCTTATACCTTCCACAGAATATTATATATATACTAATTAAATTACGTAATTACTGGTTTGATTAGGCCTCAGTCATGAATTGCTGGATTCCTGGCACAGTTGTCTAAAAGTCATGAACTATTTATTACCAATTTTTTAATTTTTTTTCAAACTATATATAGACTCCTGGATTATGCTATCTCTTTAATTCCGTTTTATATAAAATTTAGTGTTTTAGAAACAGAACATATTTTTTTGAAGTAAAAAAAAACAAAGAAACAGAACTGTATGTATTAACAGTGCAGTGTAAAATTATACAAGGAAACAACTATTTTGAGAAAAATGTTACCTGAATGATTGCTACACGCAAGACATCACCCCGGAGGCCGACTGCAATAGATCCAATCGCCATCGCAGCGGGACCCGCTATGAACCGGAGAGCCATGCCAAAGATTGTCAGGCTGGGCCCACAGGAAAAAATCTTTTCTTGAGTTGCCATAAAGAGGCCTACAAATTATGCAAAAAAATTGTCTATAGCTTACTATTTATGCATGGATCAGATCGTACGTGTAACTTATTCATATATCGTGCCTTAAATCTCATCTGTTCTAGTACTATATTTATTCATTGTTCTTCTCTGCTTTTTTGTATGGTCATTAGTCATTATTCATCATATATCCTATTGAAAATTTAGTTATGTCGTACTTGTGAGCATATGTAAACAAAATATGATATATTGATGTTTTTATATTGCACCTAGACAAAAAAAATTGTACACACTTAGTCACATACCCATACTAAACATAGCCATTCCTAAGCCGGTTTTTGCCATGACTTGAACGCATCCATCCAAAATGCCAGGCATCTCAAAATGCCATCTGTTAGAACACATGGAAGGAAAAGAAAGAATCAACTTAGAATCTTAGATATTAGTGTATCATATAATTACAAATTGCTATTTTCCTTTCCAAATTTTCTCTTTGCATCTTCTCATTTAAAGAAAGAAATGATGACATGACTTTTTCATTGCTCTTGGCCATATTAAAATACCTTCCTTAATTTTGAACATAACAAAACGAAAATCAGGTAAGAGATTTTATTAAAAATAGTTTACTATATAGGCATCTCTCGGATACTTTCGAGGCCAAAACATTTTTGTATACAATGACTAGTTGACTACTGAGAAGTTCAATATGCGTTACAGAAAGCAAAAGTTATTAGCGTGTGAAAATTAGTTGATATATACAGCTACTTGATTAAATGTGTCAAGTACTGTTTAATAAACATGCATGCATATATATATATATATATATATATATATGTAGCTAGGTAAATTCATACAGGTAAGTACTTGCATTCACATCAGGTACGTCCATCACATGATCATATATGCGCATGTGCTAGAAGTATATAGTGTATACTAGAAAATTAATTTAGATAGTAATATATTTCAGTTTGATTAATCATATCAGATGATCATACGCGCATAATCCATAGGAATTAATACACGCATCATGTATATGTGGGCACATATTTAGTTATAAATAAACATGCCTGTAAAAGAGTAAAAGATTATATATATTTGGCTAATTCTATTTTATGTAGCAGATATCAAGTGATATTTGCTAAATATCTTACCATTTTAAATTTTTTTCTCTAACTACTTAATCAGTAAATACTTTAGAAGGTTCCATGGATACATACCGGTTTGCTACCAGGGCCCAAGTGATACCGACAATGCTAGCATAGGAGTTAGGATTTAGTGCTAGCTTGAGCCCCACCACCTTCATCATATAACATAAAGAAGGCCTTGAACTAGGCAACCCCACCACATCAGTCATACCTTGCCCGGCCTCCAGATCCTTTGTGACCACCGCCTCCTTTGTGACGTTGCTGTTCGCAACCTTGGTTACCTCCATCATACCATTTCCTGCCTTTCTCACCTCCAACACAAACAAGAGCAGTATCAGCCATGATAACGCCTGAAACACCGCCAATTGCACGACTAACTGAGAAGCCCACGGCCCGTACATGGCTTCCAGAAGCGGGACCCCCACAACGAGAGCGTTTGTCAGGGTCGTGAGAGAGAAATTCGTTATGAACCAACAATAGCTGCCCTTGCTACTGAACTGTGCCCATATAGCTAGAGAGATTATTATTATCACCTTAGAGATAACGTCAGCCAAAATCGCACGGTAGTTCATGGTGAAAGGGTCACATTTGAGGGTGAATTGAAAGGCGAAGAAAGGGAAGGCAAAGTACGCGACGAGTCGGTTTATGGTATCGCATTCTGACAGGGTGAAGATGCGCCACCACTTCACAGAGCCGTAGCCAAGAGCAAGTGCCATGTAGAGGGGAGCCATGGCTTCCACCACCTTGTACAGGTCCCTCCCTCCTATCATTTTTCCTATCTATAGAATTAATCTAGAGATGAATGTTTTCACTGTGATGTGATGTGATGTGTATGCGCACGAGGTGCGTGGGGATTGGTTGTTTCCCTTGTCTAGTGTCGTTAACAGTTTAATTAAGCAAATGTAGAGAGAGTTATGATAATAAAGAATTCCAAGGTGGTGCACCTATATATACGAGAGATTGAAAGAGAGAGAGAGAGAGAGAAGGGGAGGGAGGAGAGAGAATTTGGACGGAAAGGAAATAAGGAATGTGTGCTTTTTGGCAGCATTTGTTCGGATCCCCGTTGGAAGGAGACATGCATGGGATATATACATAGAAATGATCATATACTTAAAAAGATTATTGCACTGTACAAAAATGATGACTGTACGTATATCATATCTTATATTTCCTATTTTAGTAGTCGGGTTAGTGCTTTCATATGATCCACCAAACTTACAGTTGCATTGGCTGTTTTCCTCGTATAAAATTCTAGCTACACTGGCGCACATGTACCGAAAATCAAACATGATCAATTTCTAACTATATTAAGTATTGATTAACAATATGTACATAATTGTCAATTACAAAAGTTTAATTTTATATATATTTATGTAATTTTTATATATAATATTTGACCTTTGATAGTTAAATAGTTAATAATATGGTAAGAGGTACTTTGTAATGTTATAAAAATAATAAATAATAATAATAATAATAATAACAACGACGAGGATGATATTTTTATGATGATAAACAACAATATATGAATAAATTAATTGTGGGTTAATTATACTATTATTTCGTGTTCCCTCCCCGCTCTAAATATACATGTTCAATATTTGATGTGGCTTAAATTAATTGTCGAAAATAAATTAATAGTATAACTTATGGTTTAATATGCATGGCCTTCGTTCAAACTCGAAAACAAAATTTAATCGTACCAATAATATTATTATTGATAATGTCATGCATGATGATATACCGGTATTTTAAATGTTACCTGCGTTCGACTACATTTTGTGTATTAAATTGATGTACTGACCGTCTGACCCATAAATATATCCTTCCGGTTGTTTGATTGGTTCCTAGAATTAAAGCTTATTATACGCGTTAATTAAACTGTTAATCCTGCTTCACCGGCAATTTATAAATAGTACATAATAACATATTACACTTATTGTGGTAGAAAACTCTTAAGCTAAATTATTGAATTTTCAAATAAAATATAATTTTTTTCTTAAAACTATAAAAATAAATAAAAATTACAAACTGAAGTTAAGAAAAAAAAATTGAGCCAATCTTGGAGGTTTTTATTTTATTTTATGGAGATGCTCTCTGGTATATATGTAGTTAGTGTTACTTTAGAAAAAATGATATCAAATGCAACAAGTAGCATTATTATTAATTTATTAGCAGGAAATATAGATGTAGCATTTTGTGCGTATGTTGTAAGAGGGGCAAAAGGGGGGACAGAGACAGAGAGAGGCATATAGAATGTGGTTCAAGAATCAGGGGTAAACACATCATGACTCATATGCATGTTGCATAAATATAATTTTTTATATATTACTCCCTCATTTTTTTTTTCACGTCACTTGGTTTTTTGTGGCTATATATTCTGTGTCGGTTATAAACTAAGAATTTTGCTAGACGCACCCATAGTGACAAGATTCGCGAATGATTTCCGAATTATTCGAGAATTATTCATTTTTTGGTGATGCCGAACCGAACGCTGAATTATTTGGTTGACTAAACTTTGACCGAATAATTCGCGAATTTTACGAATTACTTCCGAATTATTTCAGAATTTTATTTTTTTGTTATTTTTTTGTTTTTGCTCCCTTACAGAACTGAATAATACCGAATCATTCCCGAATTATTCTCGAATCACGAATTTTTGACATCACCGAACTAAACATGAATAATTGATTTGTCACTATGGACGCACCCACGCAAATTTCATTTTTTTTTTCTTATTTCTGTTACAAGCAATGAAAAGGGGAAATATATTTTATTCATGGGTATATTTGAGTGATAAAAAAAAAGGATTCCTTCCCTAAGATTTTTAAGTACGGTAAATTTTATTTCCAAATGTAACTGGGATTTTGTTCTCTGTTTTCTTAACCAACTTGAACTTAATAAATAATTCTTAATTTATGGAAATTAAGTTGCATTCCAAAAATTGTATTTTTGTAATGCAAGACAAATTTCAATAATATCCACTAGTTATTAATAATTACCATATACATAAAATGATCTACTCAAGTTAGACCCAAATTACTAAACAACAAACTGAGATAATTAAAGATGTAATTAAAGATGTATGTAAATTCTTCTGTTGTATGGATAATTTAAATTTGTGGGAATATTATAAGTATATAAGGTGAGTTAATTTTTTCAAACTTATTTGTCATGTCACATTATTTATATTTTTATTCAAACGATTATGATACTCAATCCTCATTTATATTAATCAAACCGTTTTTGTGTAATTTTTCACGTAAACATTGTGAAAAACGATTATGCTACTGTACAAAACTACAAATAGATAACATTGTGAAAAAGATACTTAATTTGTCTCTTAAATATGTTCATTAAAACAAATATATATATATAAACAATTCTATTTTAAAATATATATTTTTCTTCAATAATTTCTCAAAGTGAAATACCTAAAATCTATAGACTAGCACAACATATGTTTTTAAGTAACTTTTCATTTGTCTTTTCAGTGCGATAGCAACACCGCCCAAATCACTTTGTTGAATCGGTATCTAAAATTCTAAATATCATAAAAGTTACTTTTTGTTGAAAAAAGCATTCTTCTTTTGCAACCGTCTTACTTGGAATTCTTAGACTTTGCATGGTGCAACATTTTGAATTTCAACCAAGAATTATATTTGAAAATTATTATTTTAAGCTGATTTGGATTGAGCTTTTGCTTTTGTTTTTAGTCCGCGCGCATGGGGATCTCTTAATCGATCTTTTCCCAACAGTGATCATATATATTATCTTTGCTTTATAACTATCATATCAACTTTTTAAGTAGAAATCCTTACAGTCTAGAAGTTTGAAACTAAAATTGCACCTTCTGTTGCTATGAAATAAGATATATTTTTTTTTAAATTATGATCATTATTGCGTAGGGATTACCTATTGCCTGTACGGAATTCATAAGACAGTATTAACTGTTGCTTTGAGATTCGTACAGCACCGAGTTGAATGATCCGAATTTTTCACTAATCAACTCAAATTTTGAAATATATTATGTGTTGTAAATCTGTGTCAAGTGCTTTGGAATTTAGAATTTCTTGAATTGATTATTCATTATTGTATTACCGTCCCTTTTAAAATCAAAGAGAATCTGAAACCGTATGTAGATGTGAGAATTTTATGTCACAGTATATACTATTTATTTTTTATTATTCTTATGAATGGAATTTTGCTACCATAATAAATGAAGCTCATAAAGTTGCCATAATTTTTATTTATATCAAAATCTCAAGTTCGACATTTGAATGATGAACTTATTTAATTATTACTTTAATTTATTTTCTTCACGGATGATATATACATCAATATAAAATATTTATATTTGTTTAGATATTCAGAGTATTAATACATGATGTTAAAATATCTTAAAATATATTTATCCATTCCAAATTCTCTTTTATATCATTTAGATATAGTATAGAACATTATATATATTAGAACTTGAACATGGTTAGACGCGAACTTAGAATTCCTGATATATATATCATGCATATGATTTATTTATCATATAATATGTTTATGTAAAAGAAATGAATGCGCTTTTGTTAGAAAGGAATTTTGATATCGATTGATATGACAAAAGCTCTCAATTCAACCAATGTAACGAATCTGTATTCCTTGCGTATCTGAGACTACTGTAGAAAAGAAAAAGAACGGTCTGAATTTAGTCCAGCCGAGTCAAAAAAAAAAAAAAAAAATGGTGCCTATTATAACAATAAAGAGTATGTTTTGAGATTCGTGCTAGAGTAAAAAAAAACAATATGAATTTATTAATCGTACCACAGTTACCTGGTGATGCGGATTACAATTGTAACTGCACTTGTCATATTAGGTTATGCATACCAATTAGCTAGGACTGATTGATTATATAGTCTTTATAAAATCAAATTCAACAAACCGGATTTGACTCCGCTGCTTGTCAAATTGGCATGGAGGATTCTGTTTTTTCAAATTAAACTGTTGAATTTCTTTTATACACGAATCTCAACACAAATTAATGGTTTGATTTGAAAAGGTAGAGTCATGCTTGCCAATTTGGCAAACAACGGATTCCAATTCCAGCAAACCATGTATAATCTTCTCCGAATGTCCAATTTCACGAGTGACAAATTGATGATGTCATCACTGACAAACACACAGTGACCCTTTACAATTACCGTTGATGACATAATAATAATATTAGGGGTCGTAAAACAGCTCATAACTTATGGCTCGATCGTGACTTGTATCTAACTCGCTCGTTCGTTACTGAATTGAACTGTTCACGAGCTAGTTCGTTAGTGGGTCAATTCAGACTAAACGAGTTCAAGCTAGGATCTAGCTCGCTCAGCTATGTATCAATTTGTAATGTATGAATTTGTATGTATTTTATATTGTCCAGTTCAGTTTAGCTCAGTTCAAAATTTTTGTAGAAATTATTTTCTTCTTAAACAAGATCCAACCAGACCTAACGCGCCTACTCGGACCCCTAAAATCAGTTCGGTCCAACTCGCTCAGTAAATAAACGAGCCGGTCACAAGCTGGACCCAACTCATTGCCACCCCTTCATAATATATTCAATGGTCAATTTCTAAAAAAAAAATTGATGTTATAAGATAAGATATTCTTGCAATTAATTGTTCATATCACACTAACAATTTAATTTTATGATTATGTATAAATGACGAAGATGAACCGCTAATTTTGTTTAATGTCGCCAAAAACCTTATACGTCAATAACCATTACATTTAGGGTTCGTTAATACAAGATCAACATTCATGGCCTATTTTAATTAACTCTATCCGTTATACTTTATAGTTCTTGATCTTATATCAAATGAATATTATATTATATATTATTTTGGAACCGTTATTTTTTGTTATACTAGTCAATGATTTAAGTTTTTTTTTTAAATTTGAAATTCTAATCATAAACGTCAAAAAAAGTATTGGAAAAACATGTTATAGAAATAGAGTTGTTTGTAATTTCTATATATAAGCATATATAGAAAACGACAATTGTGACCACATATGCATATTTAAATTTAAGGTTGTGATCGCATTTTTCTGTTACAAAAAAATGTATGCATCTAGATAAACAATAAGAAAACGAAAAAGAGTGTGTGTAAATCTTTTTTTGAAATTCTGATAGTGTGTATAAGTGTATAACTGTATATCAGAGTTAGGCAATGATAATATGTATTACGTTATGGATTTCTATCTCTAATTTTAAAATTCAAACAATCAATTCAAATTATTAAATTATATATAAAATGTACTTGAAGACTACTTTTTTAAAAATAAGTGAAAAACCGCTACTTTCAAATGGTTCCGAATTTTTAGATCAAATAATTCTCCATCTATCTAAAAAATATTAAAAAAAAATTAAAATAATGTAGAAGTTGATCTCTAATTATATTTTTCATATAAAAATAATGTTTAAGAGTTCCAATTCTGAACTTTAAAAATAGTTTGAATTGAACTTTAAAAAAATAATGATATAAATCACTATATCAGCATATAACATAATAACATACATAGCCTTACTCTATATAATCTAATTTTGGTGAAAACTTAGTAGGGGCCAAAGGGGTGCGTATCCTCTGAGATATCTCAATTTTTGCGTGACCGACGTGTCCGGTGCCTATTCGGAATTCAGATCCAGTGAAGTAACCCAATCTTTGAGTTTTAAATCGGAATCATCTGATTCGAATCTGAGACAATTCATCTAGATCTGAAGCGCACGCATTCCGAGAACAAATTCGAATCCCGAGACAATTCTTAGCAACGGATTCGAATCGAACGGTCTTAATCCAAAACCCAAAGATTGGGTTACTTTAGGGAATCCGGACTGGCCTATTCGGGGAACGTAGGGGGGCAGTATTATTTGAGCTTTGAGATTCGTGCATAATGTATTTCAACGATTGAGATATTCCAAAAAGTTACGCAAAGTTTGAGATATCTCAGAGGATGCGAATTCGGGCCTAAGTAGGTCCTCTTTTATGAGAGAGGAGAGAGGCATTTTTCAATACAAGGTTTGATCATGGTGTTTCAATTCTCTTTTTGTCCTTTGTTTGGCAACCTTTATGTCAGGCTTAATTATCGTGGCAACTCGCTCTCTTTGTCTCCTGTCTCGCTCTCTCTATGCGTCTTTTCAGGCATATATGTTCACGTGTCAATGTGCAATTTTTGAACAGCTGATTATGCTAACAACATTTAGCATCTTTCCTGTTGAAGGTTAGTAGTGAACAATTGCCTACGGGTTTTCCTCAAAAAAGAAAAAAGTGTAGTGAACAATTTGCTGACATCAAACTAAACAGTGCTGTCTGGAATAAAATAAACATACTTATGCTCATCCATTGCAGATCATCTGCAGTCCTTGACAAAATGGAGGCTTCCGTTTGCTCTTGGCAACATAACAGATTAATTGCCAATGATACTACTATGAATAAAAAACAAATATTTTTCAAAGGGTAAAATAAAATTTAATTACCAAAATTGATAACTAACTTTCATTTATAAATTATTTGATACTTAATTAATTTTTCATAAGAAATAACAAGTGTATGAAATATATAGGAATAAATAAACAAAACTAAAAAGGAAAAATAACTAGAATTTGAAGTACACCGATAGAAAATATTTAGATATCCTTATTTTCTAAGGAATTATATATTAAACATATAAATATCGCAATAATATCAGTTTATGCATATGCATATACAGATACGAATACGGATTTGACTAATATATTTACTGATGATCTTATTTACGGATATTTATGTGAATATGAACACTAACAGATAAATATCTCTTCCATTATTTTTTTTACAACTCTTATAACACTTACAAAAAAAATTGACACGCTTATATTAATGACATTTTATATGAATACTATTTGCATAATTGCACTATAACTGTATAAGTGTATATCCATGAAATGTGGTATATATACAGGTCAATATTGGTCAATGGTAGAAGCATCAGACGCTGCAGTTTTTTGAACTCACTGGAGATGACGATAGAATTTGTGTACGATTGAATGCAATAATACTGTATTATTCTAATCCAAGTCAAATAAATGCTGGATAGCGTCCTTTTAAATATTCACAAATGAAATGACCGGTGAAGAAATATACATGCATGCATGCAATTTGGCTTTGCATCGACCAAAAAGCGACGACGACGACGCAAATTGTGCTGAGCAGTTGCTTTCTCTTCATCGTTAATTGAGCATATGATGGTATTTGGAATATTCATTGGTAATATTGGCATTTTTCATTTCATTTCAAATTTCACTGGTAAGTTCAATTTTTTTTTTTCTTTAATACGTAGAAACGGTACATTCCATAATACCATGTTTTTTTTTTTTCTTTATTGCTATCTTGTTATATTTTAATTTTGGAGTATATATCTTCTATTTTGCCCCTGATGTTTTTATATCTCTACCATCATATATAATTTGAAATCAACAAAGAGATATCTCGTATGAAATACCGGAATAACATGTGTAGCACCTGTGACCAGAAATACGGTACGGTATTCTTTGAAATGCAAATTGCATCACTAGGCTATGAATTAGCTTTAAAAAGAAGCTAAATCAAGAGCAATTGTGTGTGGCCAGTATTAAACCACATCCATGCTTCCAAATCCACTGCTATTATTCAAAAGAACACAAACAGAGAGTGTGAAAATCAGCTAACTAATCTAGACAACATAGTTCAATTTATTATTTTGATAGCAACTAAGTTTGATCATCAAAAAATTTCCACTAACCCTCAAATAAAAAGTTTTATCACCAAAAGCCTGTGTTACTTTGTAGTGCCAATCATCCCCATCTCATTTAATATTTTTCTGATAATGAGATGAGGATCAAATAAAATAAATGGCCAAAATAAACAATGGTAACTGTCCATTAAAGACCTAATTTTAATGCACATCATTAGTTCTTATGCAATTTTGCTAACAGGTATAGAACAAAGAGAAGTTTGCAATTGCTAACTGCCGCTGACATCATTAGAATTTCAGCATCAATGCACCAGAATTTAACACATTAATTATGAGTTGATGCCATTCAAAGCAACTGAATTTTGCAAACCTATGCCTGTATTAAGCCTAAATTCCATCTTCAAAATATTCAATTTTTCTTAAATTTGGTGACTCTTCACTGGTAAGGGCTGGTACTGGTACCGCAGTTGGCTGAAACCTCTTAACTCATTTCAGGTTTCTATTAGGGTTTTTCAATTTTAATTTGGTCCCATGTGTATAAATCTGTAGCATCTGCTACTTTTTATCTTTAAGAATAAAATACTAATACCTCTCTATAGTTGGGTTATAATAGATGGAATGGCTCTTTCTCTTGGATTCCACCAAATCCTATACATCACAAGTCAAAAAAATTGGAAAAAGAATATTTATTTATTTATTTTTGAAAAATTAACATAAGTTTGCCATAACAGCACGTGTCAACATATAAGAAACAAACAACAGGTAAAGAAAATTGAAGAAATCCTTGTACCGGAACGAGGGCTTTAAACCTTAGTAAATAGAGTATCCATATTCAGATACAAAACAAACTGGTATATCTTATAGGCAGTTTATAGTTAATTAATGTAAGAAACCTGACTGTCTTAGGAAAAGTATAGTCCCTAGGATTTATCTATAAAAGTCCAAGAGAAATGCAAAAACAAGTTTATAAACATCACCAGAACTCATACCTGACCCAACAGTTGCAGTATCAAAATTTCCAAAGATTACCTCTCCAGTTAAGTGGTTGGACTCCAGTAGCTCCTCGGCAATTTTCTCTACCAGTGTGTGGTTTTTGTGTAGGATATGCTGAGCTTTTTCAAACACCAAATTGTACAGATAATCACAAAATAAGGTGCACACTAGTCATAAACATACAAACAATATCATTTCAACAAAACATCATCAAGAAACCAAAAATTGGGGTTTTTTTCCTTGTAGAGAAAATTGCTACGATTGAAACTAGTTCAAAGAAAATTTCCACAATTTGTATAACACATGCATATTTCAGTTTTGGTGTAAGAAGTAATTATCTATAATTTTATAAAATTCTTTTCTACTTTGGCTGCCATCTCAAAGACTCAAACTCATGAGTCATGACAGTCTACAATACTGAACGTGCGAACCTACGAAACAGAAAAATTAAAAATCTAAACGCAAACTGAACTATTATTTTTTAATTAAGGAACGGTACAAGAATATGAATTTTGATCTGCAAACAGAACTTTTACTGATACGTACCTATAGCAAATCAGGACTGTACAACACTTAGACTGACAGACCTAATTATCCCAAATTCCCAACAACCCAAAATAACCCAATTTAACTAAGTACTCTAAATTTTTGCAGTTGAACCTCAATTAATATCTGATTTTCCATCCTTTCAATAGAAGCACCTAACTGTCCCAATTATAAATATTGATACACATCATGAACAACCCACAGTTAACACTATTTATCCTTCATTGTGTAATTATCCTCAATCAAGCTTTTAACAGTCCCTGAGCTAACACAGATCAGCCTCATTATATCACAAATTGTGAATTAAAACAATAAACAAGCAAATGGGGGATTTTCAGTCAAACAGTTGACACTATATGGTTCTGGTACATAGAGATTCATACTGGTGTCAGTACTGACTAATTTGGTACAAAGTTGTACTGCACTAATCCAATTCCTTCTGTGCCAGCCCCGGTTCAAATTCCCAGCCAACTCCTTACATTCTCTCTCGACAGACAAAATTTCTCCAAATCCCCACACTAAGAGTGAATCTCACTCTCATCTCAATTTTCTGTTTCAAATCCTCTCCCTTCTCAATTAACCCATTAAATTCTCTCTCCAGGCCCTCAAGCCTCCTCTCAAGCTCCTCTATTCTTTGTCTCTCCTTGATCGCTCCCTCATCTTGCTCAATGCCCTTCTTGCTTTCTCTCTCCTCGCCAATTTACCAATGCCTATCTTACCAGCAATGCTTATTCAAGTATTTTCTCGGCCTCCGTGAGACATTCAACTTTTTCATTCCCTAATTGCATTAACTGCTTCCTTAAATTTCCCATAATATAATCTCCTTTTGGATCTCTCTACCTATCTTTCTGGCCTCTTTTAAGGCCTTTCTTACGAGACCCATATCCCCTTTTCGTTCTATCACCTCTCTGATTCTTGTTTCAAGGATGGGGACACAATTAAGCAGCCTTAGTGTACACAGAGAACTCGTGGTCTTTGAACTATTCTCTTTCTTTGATTTAGCAGCATTTAGAGAAGCTGTTGTGGCCGGTGCAGCAATTGCATATTGGTTACAATGTGGGTTTTGGGTGAAGCCGTGAAACTGAGTGCAATGCTAAAGAGCATTATAGGAAAAGGTTTTCTCGCATGATCGAGAAGCAATGGAAATTTTGAAATGAGTCCTGGGTTCTGAGCCGGGCTGGGAAATGAGCGGCGAGACGAGAGGAAGATATGAGTATCCCAGAGGTACCTGACCGTGTAGAATAGTCACAGCCAAACCAAAATATATCGGTGTCCATCTGGATTCTGGAATGTAAGGTCTGCTTTGCTTTTCGTGCTAGATTGAAACGGACGATTCGGATCTTGTTATACGCAGTCAGGTATTGCACTGGATATGAATTTCGTTTTGCAGTCTGGATTCTACTTGTTCTCTCTCTTTTTCTCTCTCACTCCTTCCTCTCTATTTATTTCTATTTATTTTTTGCTCAAATAAAATATACAATTGTAATCTTATTTACATTTTGATATAATTTTTATTTTTTATGTGTATAAATGATTTAGAATAAAAAATTTAAGTGTGAAATTTTATTTGCTAAAATCAGAAAGTATTGTATTAGTCAAGATTTTAAATAGCGATTATCGTTTCATTGCGGAAAGCTTAAATAAAAGCTATCATAAATAGTGTAGCTATATAGCTATAGCAAAAGCTATCCTATATAGCGTTTTTTGTTTAAAAAATATATTTTATATTTCTACTCATTATTAACATTATCTAAAGTCTCATAGCGATAAGTAATACAAAATTTTAATATAAAAAGATATATAGCTTATGTCATGATACTTAGATTATTTTGAATGGAAAAAGATAGATAGTTTATGATATTATTGGGATATTTTGAATAGTAATTTGGACTTTGTATTGGTTTAATATAATATATTATACTTTCTGATTTTAACAAATAAAATTTCACACTTAAATTTTTCTATTTTAAATTTATACATACAAAAAATAAAAATTATTCAAAACATGAATGAAATTACAATTATATATTTTATTTCAACAAATAATAAATGAATAGGAATGAGTGAGAGAGAAAAAGAAAATAAATGAGGTCCACAAAAATATTTTATTAAAAAAAATAAAAAAATATATATTTTATTCTATATTTTGAGAAAAGAAAAGCTCTTTGTAAAATTTTCCGTCTATGACTCTGGGAAGTTAACTGAAAATGAAGATCGGAGATATGGGCCGACTTATCTTTGCCCTGAAAAGTGATAACACCGGGAAAATTAAAGGAACTCTTGGGCCCCGAGCCCAGTGCACATATCCATTGCTTGAAATTCATTCAGCCCGCTGTATGACGGATCAATAGTATTAATTATTAGATACTACCGGATTGTGAATGTCTCAAAAAGCCATTATCCACACGCCTTATCCTTGATCGTAATGGGAATAAAATTTTAATTCATTTCAACTGGAAAAAAAGTTTAATAAGAATGATTTTCAATTGAATTCTATTGACTGGAATCAAAATAAAAAAGAATTGAATTTTTCTCACTTTCTTAAATGAAAACCATTCACAGATTAAAAAAAAGACAAAAAAAATGATTTCATTTGATACAAGATGAAAATTGTCATTATAATTATTTGAGTGAGTCTATGGTACGACGCGTATTACTATTTTGAGTGTAATTCAAAATCTGAGCTCTTGATTTTTTTTGTCAAAAACCGTGCTGTGAAATTTGCTGGATTAGATAATTAACGGAGAGACTGTTAATTTTTCCAATTCCATCCCTTATTTCTCCTCTCAATTTCATCAAAAGTTGTGCTGTGAGTTAAGCCCTAACCCCTATAGCCCTACCTTTCTCCCTCGTAGTGGAACCTCATCATCGCTCTCGCTCGTGCGCGTGCCGTCGACGCTCCCTCACGAACGAGACTATCTCTCTCAAAAGGTGTCTCTCTCCTTTCTCTTGAATGATTTTTCTATTCTTCTTTTTTTTTTTATCTTGATTACACAATATAATATAAGATTGATGATTTAATGTCTGAAGAGAGGCAAAATGGAAAAATTGTTGAAGTAATTTCAAATAGAACAGCTACGAGTGAAATGATTCTATAATAAACAATAGATACAAAAGAATTATGAAGGAAATGATTGAATATAGGGCCTGAAGAAGAAAATTGACAGTTCAGGCAAGAACAGTTTTGATGATCACTAGACTTGGCATAATTAAACCTATAACTGCTTGCAACATAATTATAACTGTAAAATGTATTCTCATTATTCTTGGAGTTTACTCTCTTAGGCTTTATTTGGCTCAATAGTTTTTAATCAAATTCTCATTATATCTGTCCAAAAGGACTCTCTCTCTGACAAGCAAATTTTAGCTAATATGATGGTTTTTTCATTGTAACTCT
This sequence comes from Carex cristatella, assembly GCA_024447775.1. Lineage (NCBI taxonomy): Eukaryota > Viridiplantae > Streptophyta > Magnoliopsida > Poales > Cyperaceae > Carex > Carex cristatella. Next base: position 8,001,854 of record JAJHPF010000018.1, read on the forward strand.
TTCGATGTTGTCATTTAGCCCTTCTAAAGTTTTCTTAAATTCATTTTTTTGTTACAGTTTAGTGCTTTATATATTTATCTCCTCTTAATTTTTCTGATAAATTGGATGGAGGTTTGTCTGCCAAAGCATAATGGAAGAATGGGGGTAGCTAATTTGATGTTTAGAAACTGGGCCCTACTGTTACGGTGGTGGCGGCGACTGTACCGACATCCAGAATCAATGTGGGCACGAACGACAATCCCAATCAAATCTTTGACATCAAGACATCAACACAAGATTTGGATTCGTCAAGGATCCTTCTTCTGGATGCAACTCCTGAAAATTAAGCCTTTATTTGACATGGGTACTGAAGGATGTGTGTTTTGAAAGTTATCATTTAATAATAATTTATGTGTTGTTTATGATTTTATTACGAATATTATTATTCATGTTCCTTGAGATTTATATATTATATCTTTGGAAGTATTCAAGAAGATGCTCTTAGTCTTGAATCATAGAACTCCTTAGATGAGAAATATTTAATCACTAAATATGTTCACGATCGTGGTAATTAAGTAGGAACATTAATTACCAAGAAAGATTGCCATGTCGATTAAAATACATTGAAGTTCTATAAATGTTGATAAAGGATTATCATTTAATTACATGAATATATAAAAGTGTATTTTATATATTGAACACGACCTAAATGAATGGAACATTATATGGATTGTGTTTTGTGTCATTAATGTTTACATTGTGTCTTTAGAATCTTAGATATGAAATGTATATATTTTTCACATGAGAAGTATATAATGTGATTACTATTTAAATACTATCTTATGATAGAAATAAAATAGTAGTTCGTTGTATACAACTTGTGCGGGAGAAATCTATATATTAATATTATCATTGTCCCTCGTTTTATTTGAGTTATGATATTACTGGGCCCCTTGGTAAAGTGGAATTATATCGCATGTAATATAACTGATGTAGTTATAATTATAATTCACTTGAGAGACCAAGAAAAAGAATATAATGCAAAAATGACACGATCCTATTTTGCATATTATTTATAATATCATGAGACAAGGATAGACACGAAATTAGTGGATTGAGTAAATAATTACTATGTCGTTTGGATAACTATAATGTAATGATAGAACCTCTTATAGTCAATAATATAAAGTTTTATATTATTGCCAAGATGACATAGATCCTCTGTACGGTCACACCAACTGAAGAGAAACAATAAGTATTTTATATTTCATAATGATGTATAAGATAAAATACATGAGATGAAATGATAAAATAAAATGTTATAATATGACATGCTTAGACCATAAATAAATTTGTGAAGTTATACAAATATTATTTGGTATAATGTTTAAATGCATTATAAGAATAATAAGAATATTGCATAATAGAATAATATTATTAATATTATTAATATTATTTATTCATAAATTAATTTATTGAACTAATCACAAGATGAGATTAAAGATGATAAAATGGCTAAATAAGGTTAGTGGCATTTGCGTAAATAGTTTAAACTTAACACAAATAGTAGCCCTAACCTCTTGCCTATTTAAAGGGGTGTAATTAAGGAAAATTGATGAAATTTTTTCTGCCTCTTTTTGGGCCGAATTACTGTAGCAGTAAGGTTCAAAAAGTCAAAAATTCTCTTTCTCTCTTCTCTAGACCAAATCCTTGAGGGTTTTGCTCCTAGGTTAAAAAGTTCAAGGAAGGCTATCATCTCTCCTTGTTAGGTGATTGGATCTAAGCCTTAAACTTCACATTCATCTATCTAAGAGGTGTGTTAGTTTGTTGTTTAGGTTCAAGGTGAACCAAGAGGCGCATCCAAGTAAAATACGAGATCTAGAAGGGAAACCGACTTCCCTCTAATCAAGAGATTTGACAATCTCTTTAGGTAAAAGGTTTTTCATCATCTTTAGCAATAAATTAGTTGATATTAATTTATCTTAGTATACATTAGTTTGATGAATCAAATTTTGTTTGCTTTTGTCGTATAAATAAGATCTTTTGTGTATAGAGCCAAATGGTGATAGGAAAAATTTTTAAATTCTCACCACATAGGCATACACATGAAATCCCAACAGGTACTAGCTGGACAATAGGCACAGGTTCAGCTATATCTTATTGGTTCGACGCTTGGACGTACCTGATAAGGTCTAACATGGGTACTAGCTATTGATCTTCTTTGGTTTCTCTTTTCATTTTGGGTATCGGCAATTTGATGTAATTTGATGTATTGATGTACCTTGGATAAGCTGTACTTACTGATAGCCTCTATCAGTTTCTCAAAAAAAAATATTTATCTTCTCTGTATTGAACCACATTCTCAAATAACAAAATTAAACCTTTAAAATTCATTTTCATTTTTTTTGGCTCAATAGTTTTGAATCAAATTTTGAGTTGAATCCTAGTTTGATTCCGATATGTAATTTGATTCAATGAATGTAGTTTGATTCACTAATGGGATGTCACTTGGAGATGCTTCAAGTAGTTTGAACATTGAATAATTAATGCCATTATTCTAATGGCTTGATTTTAAATGTAGCGCAAAGAAGATCTTGCTAATGGTAAGAAAATGCAAGATGAAGAGAGAGGTGTCAATGAGAAAGATAGCATGGTCAATTAAACATAATTTGCTAGAGAAATGTATGTGTTGTTCCAAAATAGATTGTGTGGTTTTGTTTACAATGTATTTTGTTGCAATATAAATTGCTTATTGTCTCTCTCATTTTGGGCATTTGATGAATATGTATACACCCACACACAATGGTTTTAGATTGTTAATTTTTGTCATAGAATATAATTGACTCTACTCAAGTAATCTTTCTAGTATTTTGATGCGACTGATCTGTTAAATTGTCATAAAATAGAAATGATCAAACATGAGACACATATACATAAAGAATTTGGACGATGCCAAATTTGGAGTGAATCAGAATATGCAAATGATAAAATTCTCCATTCAATTTTTATTTGTGAGCAATTAGTACACTACAAAAGCAAACATAAGACATGGTTGCAAGAATTAGTACACCAATATCAATTTAATGTAGAAAATTTTCAAATAAAAACAAACACTTCATACAGCGCTATCAACTAATAACATCTATTTCTAAAATTCACATTTAACATAACGCAAAAATACAAACCATGCATTAAGATTAACATGCTGATACACCACAGAACATTAATTATAACCATGTTGATGCCAACTTCTAACATTATTCAAACCAACGAAATCCTAGGTTGGCACTTAGCGATAGCCCATAAGCATGCTATACATCACATGAAAAATAACTCAGATAGATGATTATCGGCTAAATCTTGACAAGGTATGATAACACGTCATTCTTGATGCTATAAAAATTGTCTTCTCTATCTAGAGCATCCATCAGAACAATCCTGGGGTTAAAAAAAATCTATTGAAAAAAAAAAAAAAAAAATATTAGTTGGCAAATAAGACCAAAGATGATTAAGATAACAATAAAAGAATCAATTTACAACTGAAAATTGAAAAAAGTAATATTGAAAAAATATTCAAATCTCTTTAAAGCATATCAGGGTCTAGGATGACTGAAAAAGTTAATAGAGAGCTAGGAAATAGTAGCTCTACTCTTGATGTACTTACTCCTGTTAGAACTGAGAACAAGAAAATGTTATAATTTCATTATATCCAACTCACAACAATATTTGGTAAAGAAGTCTGGGATTAATTTTCAATTTTGATTCAATGTGTATAAAATAATTATGAGTATAGCATCATCCTAAGTTGATCAAAACTAAAGTTAGCTGAACATGATTTGTTTATAATTGAGCCTAGCAATTAATGTTATTCTAAACAGCATTTGTATCAAAGAAGTTTGGAATTTCTTGATTTTTTCATTTTTTTTTTCTTTGTTCCTTCCAAAAAAAACAAAATTGAAAAGAAGTGCTACAGGTACCCAAAAAAACCCTCTAAAACAAACCACAAATTTGGTAATAAGCCCAAATAATCAGAGACCATGAGAGGAAATTGGCAATAAACCTAACTAAACTAGCTATAATCATAGTTTCAGAGTAGCAGGACGTTAAAAAATTAGGTGAAAGCTTTATGATCAACTATTTGTTCCTTTTTTTTACCCTCTAAATAAAAGACCTAAATACGATTGAAAAAAGCATGATTCATAACAACAACAAAAACACGATTCAAAAGACAGAGTAGAGAGAGACAGACCTGTCGTCGAGAGTCACACGAAAGTGATGGAACGTCAGTGCGAGGTAGTTCGACGCGAGGTAGATCGGCAAGTCGGTGCGAGGTAGTTCGGCGCGAGGTAGATCGGCAAGTCAAAGCGAGGTTGTTCGGCACGAGAGAAAGCGGCTTCTTTTCCAGCGCGAGGCGGAGGCGCCTGGTTAGGGTTTATCGTTGGAGAGATAAGAGACGAAATTGGGAGGAGAAATAAGAGACGGAATTGGAAAAATTAAAAGAGTCTCTCCGTTGATTATCTAATCCAACGAATTTCACAGCACGGTTTTTGACAAAAAATCAAGAGCTCAGATTTTGAATTACACTCAAAATGGTAATACGCGTTGTACCATAGACTCACTCTAATTATTTTCCATCAAACCACAAACAACGCCCAACTTGAAAAGCTACGCATCTGGCATACATGGAATCATGGATCATATCACCTGTTATATGTTGATTACGTGACATAATTTGCGTGTCGTATAACATGATTATTCATATGATGTGAATACCTTTCATTATATTAACCACGTTAGGTCACATCATGTTATATCACACAAATTTAATCTTCTAAATTTAACTCAAATTATAAACCAGAATCACCACCTCACAAGAGGGACAAAAAAAATCTGGAGGAGGGGGGCATTATGGGACTATAAATTTCGATAAAAATTCAAAATCCAGAAATGATAGTTGGTTTCCTGATTGGACCTCTGTACACATCAGGTTTTTACTCCCTTAAAGTGAACTTGTACACATCATCTCGAGTAGGAATACCGGATTACTTTGGCACGAATATTAAAGTGACCTTGTACACATCATCTCGGACATGAATACCAAATTAGTTCGGATTCTAATTGGTGGTGGGTCACTATGCGGGAGCTCCCTTCTGTAAATTTGACGAATTTAAATCTGCTAAAATCTGAGATTCCTGAAATCCAAAATCCCAGTTGTTCAACTTTTTTTGTGCATGCATCTCGAAATAGTTAATTTTTCTGCGTATGCATCTTGAAACAATTTAATGGCCGGATCTCATATTTCAGCAAATTTAAATCCAAATTTGACAATCTCATTAACTAACCGGCTTTCGAATTTAACAAGCTCTGCCCGGTGTTGCGATTCTTTACAAAAGCCCGTTAAAGTGTCTATAGCCCTTTTGTCTTTTGAATTTTGATTTTGTACATAGGATATGAAAGCCTGCCGACTTACGTAGTACCCGGAAAGATATCATTCCTTAGCTGTCACGATCACGACAACTTATTCACAAGCAATTGTTTGTCCGCGTTGTACGAAGACAGAGATGTATTTTTTTTTATTACACAATTGCACAAATTCTGATTATAGTATCAGACCGCCTATTAAATCACTGACTTGCATTAATCAAGTTGGTTTTCCAATGAAATGAGGAATAGACGGAGACATCGATGTTATTATTTCCTATCCAAATAATAACAGATTCAACCAACACGGCAACGCCTTTATAGTAACTTCCGTGATAAATTTATGAAACTGTGAGCTCAAGTCATTGGTAGAACAAGAAAAGGCAGAGACAACCAACTAGAGACAGTACTACTCTATATTATGAACAATTGAACAGTGTCGTGAAAAACAGTCGTTTTGGCTAATTAATAAGTTGATTAGTAGTTGGCAGTGATCAAATTGTTACAGATTATTTCTGATTAATCGGCCAATTATTTTCGATTATGACTGGTTATTTCTGATTATTTTCGATTAATCATTTAGCAATACTCTGTCTGTCCAACGAGCACAAACCGTTATTTACAACATTGATTATGAAGTTCACATCCTCTACAGTCTACAATAGGAAATAAATCTACTGTTATTTCAAAGGAATAACCGTTTGAATTTTTTAATGCGTAAATTTCAAAGAAGGCAATTTTGATTCACGAATCTCAATGAAGATCAATAGTTGGGATCAGATTAACAGCATGATTTATTTTCTCTACAGCAACTTATATTTTGAGGTTCTAATTGATCTGTATACTCTGCACGTTATAAGCGTGAACTAAAATTAGTCTGAATTTGATGTTTTTTATGGCATCATCATGCCTTAAGTTTCATGTTTCTTTTGAATATTGCTAATTTAATTTCCCCATTATAAAAATTGCAAATGTATATTACACTTATTAAAGAATAAGCAAATTTAATGGTGGTGTTAAATATAGTAACTAAAATTATATATTTTGTGTGAGAAATTATATGTTTTAAATTCAATGTACACTGAAAATAAAATAAAATAAAACAAGGGATAATTTAGTATGCAGCCTTCAAAATTTTCAAAATTACATATGTTCTCTTCTAAATTTTATACTATCATATCATATTTATCCTTGTAAATTTGAAAAACTCATAAATTGTCCATTTTTTTATTTTATTGTAACTCCATTTAAAATTTATAAAATTTCTATTTTAGTATAGTTTAGATATATGTTTGTGTGTGCATTACTATAGCTAGTAAGAAGATAAATCATTTGTTCTGACAAATTCGCTAATTAAAAAACTGAATATTTAACTTAAATAGGTTAGATATTTTTTTTATGAAGGTAAAATAATTTTTTTATAAATTTAAAATGAATTGAAAAGATATAAATTAGATAATTTTTTGAGTTTTTAAATTTTAGATGAATAATAATAATACCCTAAATTAAAGAAAAAATACGTAATTTAAAAAGTTCTGAAATATATACATGAAATTCCGAAAAACAAACAAAAGAAACTCAACCCCTTTCATATCTTAAAAAAGTACTACGGTTTGCTAATTAAATTGAGCATATTATTTAGCATGGGTAGCCGCTTGTCTGGACGCATTGTTAGTTGCTGAATGAATTTCAAGGCCCCACGTAGCTCTAAATTGCCAAATGGAGGCCAGTGAGAGAATCTTATTTGTTTTTTAGTTCTTGCCAGTTCAACTCTTCCTAGATAGTATCGCCACGCTGCATCTGACTTAAAATATTTCTAAGTTTCTACTTTTCCGGATCACTTGTGCCTCATAGTCATAGTTGGAAGTTTTTCCAATAACATGCCCTTTTCTAAAATAAAATGGAATTTAAATCGGCTAAAATTCGAGATTTTCTGAAATTCTTGAAATTCGAGATCCTAGCAGTTCAACTTTTTCTGTGCACGCATCTCAGAACAGCTGGTTTTTCTGTGCACGCATCTCGGAATAGTTCGACAGCTGGATCCGGATTTCAGGAATTTCAGGAACACTGTTTATTAGTCTCGAATTTCAATAGATCCGGATCCAATAAAATGAGATGCATATCTTCTTGAATTTATCAAAACTAAAGTAGGATTAAAATGCATTTATATTTCTATTTACAAAATAAAAATACTGGACTAAAACCGTTCAACGTGATTAATGTGTTTGGGTGATCAATTTTTATATTTTTTTGAAATTTTTTTACTATTTTTAGATAAATACAAAATCAGAAAATTATAGACCATCTAAAAAGAATAATTTTTTACCTATATAAAATAGTAAAATAATTCTAAAATATAAAAATTTGGTCTCTAAGTACAATTCAATATAGATATCATATTAAATGTTTTAGATCAATTATTTGAATCTTAGAAACAAAGATAAGAACGTTGAATATAATTAGAGCAAAAAACAATAAGACATTTTAACCCTGCACACTTATTAGCTACCATATATTACTTCAAAATATCTCACATATATTTTACCTTATTATCCAATATTAAGCAAACTAGAAGCTTTGGATTAAATTAACAGAAATATAACAATCGAAACATGAACTCCAACAATTTTCTCATTTTAATTTTTGGTAGTGAGAATTTGAAAATTTCTCTGATGTATCTTAATAATAAAGATGTAGAAGTACATTATTATTTATTTTGGAAGTTGAGTTTAGGGAATGTTTGGTTTGTAATAATTGAGGTAGTTGGAAGCTTCAATTGAAGCAGGAAGTGACGTCTCTCATGTTTAGTTTGCAATAAAATAATTATTTATGGTATTTTTTTTTTGTATTTCCTGTGCATAAATTTGAAATCAGTCGACCTACAATCAACTAATTGCATTTTTCACTTACATAAATATTTTTTATGGCAGTTTGGACTTTTAAAAAAGAAAATTTCTTGTTGTACCTTTTTAAAGTAAAAAGATTGAAGGATGTATTAATTAGTCCTCTTTATAATGAATGAGGTTATGGTAATATGTAATATTACACAACGACCCGAGCTACATACTCGTATCTCTATTTTTCAATTTTAAATAGTTGATCCGAACAATTCACCAAGACCTTCACAAGAAATTTATTTGCATTCCAAATTAGTATACTTTTTATAAAAAAATTCTCATATAGGCAGAATATCACTTAATTTGAAAATCCAGGACAATTTTCTACCTACCTGTAAAATAATAAAATAACTTGAAAAATTATAACATTCGATCCATATATAAATACATTTTTAGATACAAAGTTTATGTTAATGGTTTGGGTAAAAAAATTAAACTTTAAAAATAGTGATGTGAATTTATAGCACGGATTGTTCCATAGCATGCATATTACCGTAGCCTCATTCGCAATTTAATATAGACTTTTAAAATTACGAGTCTAATCACTAAAATATAAATAAGAATATGACAATGGTACTTGAGGCTGTGATTTCTCTTTTTTTTTTATTTCTTAATCATTTAAAGCTTCAAATAGTAGATGGAGATTTCAATATATACTTAGTCAAGCCTAATTCCACAACTTTAGAAGTATCAAAATAAGAAATTAAAGCTGATGGTGCCTTTTCTTTGAAGTAGGACATGACGCTGGAGATATTTTATAAATAAGTAAGGCTATCATTCTTTGCAAATTAAAATTGGTATTTTAATTTGCGCTCATATTTTTATTTTTAAAGTTCAAATAGTTAATTCGAACTTCTCAACATGTTCTTCATATTGAAATGTGCTTGGATACCAAATTTTATATTTTTTTTGGAATTTTTTTACTATTTATTAAGTCTCTTTGAAAATCAGAAAATCTGGGTGAACAATAAAAATTTATGGACCACCGGATCAGCGATTTTCAAAGTGGGTTAATAAATAGTAAAAAAATTCAAAAAAATGTAAAATTTGGTCTCCAAGCATATTTCAATGTGGAGATCATGTTGAGCGTTCGGATTAACTATTTGAACTTTGAAAATAGAGATATGAGTACAAATTAAAACACCTATTTTAATTTGCAAAGCATGGTAGTCTTACTCTTTATAAATAGCTATCTTTTGATTTCGACTCATATTAATTGTCTAAATAATTTTCTTTTTTGTATTTTACATGGGATAATGATTTTTCCGTCCAAAAAAAATCGTTTAGATTTTATTCAATAAAATGTTCATCCTTTTTTTTTCTCTCCCAAAAAAAGTTTTTGGATGAATCATGTAAATTTGAAAGTTTAACTACGTATGAATTTTAAAATAAAAAATTATGATATTGACGAAAATATAAATAATTTTCTAAGCAGTGGTTAGCACCCTCTTGCATATATTCTTATCTTAAAGGATGTTGAAAAACAAATCATTATTTCTGAGGTATAATGTTATATGTTTATTGTTTTATAAGTTACTCTTTAAAAACTACTTCAAATTAATTGAATGACTAACTTTACTTTCTTATCACTAGTTAATTCGGATTATTTATTCTTCAATAAGGAAACAATAATATCACTGGCATGTCATAAATGAAATTCAAGTGAAAAACAATAATGGCATGTTTGGCTGCAGTCTGGAAATAGGAATGGGCACAGGAACAGGTCAACAGTAAATTGTGTTTGACTATTCACGTGGAAAAAAATTCAACTGAATTTTTATTTTCCCACCTGAACAGTAAAACGCGAGCTGGCAGTCGAGCATGCCCTAATTGATAATATATCTGTATTTACTCCAAACACTACCTTTACTTGTGAAATATGGTATGATATTTGTTTACTCTAATGCAAAGTTAACTTGTTGAATCTAACCTTTTTTTTTTTCTAAAAGGTTTACCCAAAAACAATTAAAGCATTTAGCACCATTTTTTTTAATTGTTGTTCCTTAGTCTTGTATTGATGTTTCCCAAAGAAAAAGTTACTTTAATTATAGCTAACAAAAGAAAAATAAATAAATTAAATTGCATAAAATACTCATCCGAACACATGCATGTTGGGATTTTAAAAAGAACAACTCTCTACAAAATCTAATTTGTACAACACTTGCAATCGACACTTTTTATTACGAGATTTGTCTTAAAAATTGGACATGAACTTTGTAAAAAAAAAATTCTCAGAATATGAATCATGTAAAAAAATTATTCATCAAACTTTATAATTTTTTTTCAAGTGTTAATTCCATAAAAATTAATATTTTAAAGTGTAAGATTAGCGCTAGCTAATCCAAAATTTTACATTAAATATTAATGAAATACGTTTTACATTAATATTATTCTAAACAATTCAATCTTAACAATATCTATACTGTTTTAAATTATATAAAACTATAGTAACATGCATATTACGGATCGACTCATAGGAAATGGAATACTTTAGGCCAAACTAAAATTAATTTGGTGTCTATTTAAAATATAGAAGGGTCTGTTTTAAGATTAGTGCCAGACAAGAATGAACAACTCAAATCTCATCCTACTCGGTTATGTCATGTTTGATTGTGGAGTAAGTGGTGGAGTAAGCCTTTTACTCCATACTTAATCCACCTAAAAAAAAAAAAAAAAAGTAACTCAAGCAACATTTGAAATAATTTGAAATAATTTTATACTATAGAACCCACTGTTATAGATAATATTAAATTTTTTATATTATCTCTTTATCATCAGTGAAAGTAGATTATTCCATGACTTAAGTAACATGCTTTAATAAAATAAGAATAAATTACTCCTGTTTAATTTGAAATAAATAATTTAATCCTTCTTCATTCTAATCCACAATCAAATTAACATGTCCTTAGGGAATTGCAATGGATATGAATTCCACCCTTGAGACTCCAAACACGGTCAGGTGTTGCTCATTAGTTTTGTTGTCATTACATATTTTGAACAGCTAAGCAATTGAATATATACAGTCACACGTAGAGCAGCTAGTTGTCGCAATTAGAAAACATTTGCATATTGCAAGCAGTCGCATTTTTTATGCTCTCAAATGCTTGTTTTTAGCGCAGAATGTCGGGAAACCACAAAAGAACATTCTAGACTTTGTTCCTCTCTTCTTCCCTCCTAATTTTCTAAAAGTTGTTATTGCAAATATCAAAACTAAAGAAAGTGAAGGACATTTTCAAATATATTCTTCAAAAGTTTCAAAATTAAATAACAGGAGGGCAAAAGAGTAAATTTACTATAAATGGGCTGTTGTGGGCTTGTGGCCGTGATTTAATTCTACCCCACCGACTCCCTTCTCTATCAGTTCGCTCTCTGCCTCTCTCTCTCTTCTCCTTTCTCTCTGTGGGTATAGACTGAGAAAGATACTATCTCCATCTAGAACAGGGAAGCACCAACAATGGCGTATCGAGTGGCTTTGCGACCGGAGCTGTTTCTTTCCTTCTCATCTCCGCCATCAAAGAGCAACAATGGAAGGAGAATGGCTCCTATCAGGGTCTCCATGGCGGCCACAGTCGATACCAAGTGAGCCCTTTTCTTTTCATTTCTTCTATGCCGAGCTCCCCTTAATCTGGGATTGAGGATTGTTTTTTTTATTGCTTCGGTGGGTTTATCGGGATCTTATGTGGGTTTAGCGATTTCTGAAACTGTTGCTGCAATTCGAGGGTTTTGAGGTTGAAGAAGTTATTTTCTTATATAAATTAAGCTGCCATCTTTTCGTTCCCTTTCTTAAATTGAGCCTTTTTTTTATTTCGTCTCTCATCACCAGTCTTTAGTCCTAAAAGCGAGTCTCTATCTTGATCGGTTCTAACTGTTGATTATTTGATTCGAATCCCTGGATTCTTATAAATTGGGGCGAATTTGCAAAAGATTATTTAATCTTCCCATAAACATCTGACCTGATCTATTCCAATTCGGATTGAGTCAGGTCTAGATTGATTCTGAATAAGGAGAGTTTCCAGAAATTGTCAAAAATTTCCTAGATTCGTAATCTTACTTAATGACAATCATTGTGCCAATATTCTGACATAAGATGCTTCATTTCATAAGCATGACATCTGAACAATGTTTCCAATTTATTTGCAGTTGCATGCAATAAATTAATCTTTAATTATGTTAATTAGCTAAGATAAATAAATTGTGGATTATTGTTGCTCTTTTTATTCTCAGTTGGAAAAGTGTACCTTATTTGAAACCCTAGATTTTGTAGCACTTATTTTTGGGTCTTAAATCAGGCGTAGGTTGCATTGGTTTTTCTGATTTGTTTTCTATTTGATATTTGGTAGAAATTTAGTATTTACTCCTTGCAAACTTCAAATATAAGGGGCATTTCTGCAGAGCAAGTAATGTCTAGCAAATACTTGTACCCAGTGAAATATGATAACATTTCTTTCTATGCATATTTTTTTTCTGATTTTTTCGTTGCTCTTATCACAAGTCAGTGTAAGACTGTAAGTGAGGTAAATTTGACACTTCTACAAAAAAATCAGAGTAGGATGGTGTAGGCGTGACATTGTCCATCTTTTGGCAGGTTACATGTTATAGTTTGGAAGGGTGTACGTTGGAAGAAAAATGATTATCTATAGAAAATGTATGGAGGCTGACATCTTCACAATATTAGATTAGTTGATCCAGAAATATCAGTTACTTGTGCCAAAGTTTGGGTTACTGACAATAATTTGTGTTAGCTGCAGAAATGTCTGGACCGATTGATTTTCAAGTTGACCAAATTTCCTTAGCTAACTCTTATTTACACTCAAACTGTCCAATTTCTAACACGTATTTTTCTTCCAGGGTTGAAACCCCGAAAAAACCATTCAGCCCACCACGCGAGGTGCATGTACAAGTAACCCACTCCATGCCGCCACAGAAGATCGAGATGTTCAAGAGCCTCGAGCCCTGGGCTGAGACCAACATTTTGCCCCTACTTAAGCCGGTGGAGAAATGCTGGCAGCCACAGGACTTCCTTCCAGAGCCATCGTCTGACGAATTCTATGATGAAATAAAGGAGATCCGATTGCGGGCGAAGGAAATTCCAGACGATTATTATGTCTGCTTGGTTGGGGACATGATAACTGAGGAGGCACTTCCAACGTATCAGACCATGCTGAACACTCTTGATGGGGTCAGGGATGAGACTGGCGCAAGCCTGACGAGCTGGGCCATCTGGACGCGTGCCTGGACTGCTGAGGAAAATAGGCATGGTGATTTATTAAATAAGTACCTGTACTTATCGGGTCGGGTTGACATGAAGATGATCGAGAAGACTATCCAATATCTGATTGGCTCCGGCATGGTAAGGAATAATGTGATTTTGTAGTTTGCAATGTATCCAGAGTTCTTGTTCTGTGTGTTTGCCTGTTACCACTTACAGATACTGGTATAGTCTACTGTTTGTTAAATTGTTTTTGCAGGTACCTGCATTCACTACTATAGGTGGTGTATACCATTGCTGTTAATGGTGTTATTGTTTTGTGTATGTTGGGCCAGTTTTGAGAGTTATTTGTGGGAAACTGGTGGAAATAGCTGAAAGAGTGAAATAAGCACATGAATCGCATATTAAAATCCAAGGGAGAAAGAAATAAAGTTAGAACTGTTTTGGGTTATAGAGTTACTAGTCTTCCTGTGACAGCTGAAGGTGCTAGGCTACTAGCTCTAGTCTCTTTTCATGCATGCATAATTAATATTTGACCTCAACAACAAAGTTCTTTGTTTTTAATGTTTATGCTTACATTAAATTATTATTATTTTGTTTGACTGACAGGATCCAAGGACAGAAAACAACCCTTACCTGGGTTTTATCTACACCTCATTCCAGGAAAGAGCCACCTTCATATCCCATGGCAACACTGCTCGCCATGCAAAGGAGTATGGGGACCTTAAGCTTGCTCAGGTAAACTGTTGACCATACCAAATTTGTTCAACACTCAACATTCCTTTTTGTGACTTCCATTTTTCTTGATTTGTGTGTGTGTGGGTGGGTTGGGGGATGTTTCCATTTCCATCAGGAAAGAAGATCAAGTTCGATAATAGTTACTGTTCTATAATAATATTTCATTCATCCAATTGAACTGCGTCTACCTTGGTCAGTTTAAATTAAAAAAAATTATCTTCAAACTTTCTGCAGTTATGTGGGATGATCGCAGCAGACGAGAAGCGTCATGAGACAGCCTACACAAAGATCACAGAAAAGCTGTTCGAGCTTGATCCAGATGGCACCATCCTTGCTCTGGAAGACATGATGCGCAAGAAGATCTCAATGCCTGCTCACCTGATGTATGATGGCGTTGATGACAACCTCTTCGAGCACTTCTCCATGGTAGCACAGCGCCTTGGTGTCTACACTGCCAAGGATTATGCTGACATCCTCGATTTCCTGGTAGCCCGCTGGAAAGTTGGTGACCTCACAGGTCTCTCTGGCGAGGGTGCAAAGGCACAGGAATACGTGTGCACGCTTGCAGCCAGGATTCGGAGGCTGGAGGAGCGGGCCCAGAGCCGTGCCTCCAAGGAAAGGAGAAACATGCCATTTAGCTGGATTTATGGGAGGGAGGTTCAACTCAAGTGAGGGAAAAAAAAGAAGAAAAAAAAAATGAAAAATAAAGAAAGAGGGGGGCAAAGAATTACTCGGAGAGATAGTGAGTGTTTAATGTCAGTGTTTTAGTGTTTTGTTTGTTTGTTGGTGATTTGACGTGTAAGTACAATATGTTTAGCAAAGCAGACTTGGCATCTGTTTTTGTCAATTGCTGCATACGTGATTTAGGTTAATGCTTGCATTGATCAGCACTTTTGCTCGTTGACGCGGCACTTATAAAATTTGCTCTTGCAAAATATAATTTTTTTGTTGATGACCGCAATTTACCTGCATTCCATGATAGGTCCAATGTGATGTGTTTACATTTGGACGACATGACTTGTAATGAAGTACAACATGTTAAGAGGGCTAGAGAATTGTTGAAAGCCATAATGTCACATTAATAATTAAGAGGAATGGAATTTGAAGGTGATTCTGAATTGCCATTCATGTGTTATAATGTTGGCATTATGTAATAGTGGGTGCATGTAATGCTGTAGGTATTTTACCTTCTTTAAGATATATGTGCGATCTTTAAAGAAAGACATATAGTCAATCTTGTAATATTTGTTAAAACAATACATTTTCATTTAATATATATTAAAAAAATTAAGTATAATTCACAGAGAACGTTTTTATTTTATCCAAAATAAAAATATTTTTTTTCCAATTCACATAAATGTATAAACTAAAGATGAAAAAGATTTAATACCTTCCATAATAGATCTTAATTTGATACAATTATAAAAATGACTTTTTCCACCTTTTAAAAATCAACGGCTATCATCAAGTAAGGTATGATGTACCTTAAAATTTAGATTTATGCTAGAATTATTCTATTTCGAATTAATAAATCATGTACATTAAAACAAGAATGTATTTTAAAACAAAAGATGTACGGAGCGAGCGATAGACGATCGATAACAAAACTTCTAACTTCTTAAGGTCAGGTGTGCTCCAAAAATTAAAATAGAAGGGGAGGAGACATAAGAGGGATGAAAGGGGTAAGAATGAGAATTCAGATCCTCCTCGGTACCGTAAAAGAGAATCTTTTAAAATTAGTGGGGTTCTTTTAATTTTACACAAACTCAAAGCACAAATAATACTATCTCCTGCGTTATTCCCGAATAAACACCGTTTTTGAGTTAATACGAAGATGTAGAATAGTGAATCCCACCTTACATCTATCCGAGGGGATGAGGTTTTGTCCAAATGGAACAAGAACCGTCCAAAGTCTTTAAAAATTGTACGATTAAAGTTTAAATAGTCGATCTGAACCGTTCAATATGATTTTCATATTAAAATGTGCTTAGAGATCAAATTTTATATTTTTTTTGGAATTTTTTACTTTTTTTTTAGATATTTACAAAATCACTGTTTTTGAACCGTTCAGAAACAGTGATGTTGTACATATCTAAAAAAATAGTAAACAATTTAAAAAAATATATAAAATTTGACCTCTCAGCACATTTTAATATGGAAATCATATTTAGCGGTTCGGATCGACTGTTCGGATTTTAATCATACGATTTTTAGAGACTTTGGACAGTGTCCCGTCCAAAGTTATTTGTACCAAATCTTATTCCATATCGGAGAGATTCAAAATACACATTCCAAGAAGGAGACATATATATATATATATATATATATATATATATATATATTTTTTTATGGGATCAAATGCCCGTAGGCACTGTCAATTAAACTAGAAATAATATTGTTAATATTACAGAAGTGTTAGATATACTGAAAGTAAAAATAGACAAGGAAATTTAACTACTCAAGTGCGGAAAATGTTCCTAATTAAATTAACCACCTGACACTACACCTAAAAGCTATCCCAGATACTGGTCTATTGTACCGGTTGGAAGAATTCCTTATCTAAGTGCCGATTGACGCTCGGATTTCTTTCCTCTCGTAACCTTGTTGCCCTTACCGCCGTGAGTTCGCATGTTGTCTGTTCCTCCTCGTCCGATTGGCCAGTGTATGCGGGTAAATATTAAAATGATGTTTTATTTTGTCTTGGTTTCACTTGTTTTTTTCCTTAAATTTTTTAGAATAATTCATAGAACCCTCCATTTTCATCTCTCAGTCTCCAAAAAATGTGTTTTTTGTCTTTTAGTGGGGTATATGGGGGATAATATTTTTCGTTGTTGGACGTCAATGGTTAATACTACAATGAACAAAGTTAAATACTAGATCGATGAATGGTAAACATACTAAAGACTGAAGTTAAATACTGCAGGAAATTAAATATCTGAAGTTAAATACTGCAGGAAATTAAATATCTGAAGTTAAATACTGACATTCTTAAAGTTAAATACTAATGTGTATAAAGTTAAATATTAAAATATAGAATGCTAAATAGAATCCATGCAACTTATTTATAATTTTAGAGATTAATACTTTTGACTTTAAAGATAAATACTAATGTTCATAATGTTAAATACTAACATTTCTAAAGTTAAATACTGATGTGCAGGACGCGGAGACGATGTCAAATTAGTTTGTTATTTTTGTGGGGATAGATTTGTGTCGCTGTTGGACGTGAACGGTTAAATACTCCAATGAATAGAGTTAAATACTTGTTCGATGCACTATTAATACACTAAAAATTGAAGTTAAATACTGCAGGAAATTTTTATGGGGACAGATATGTTAAATTTTGGTTGGTTAAATATTCTAATGAATAGAGTTAAATACTTGTTCGATGCACTATAAATACATTACATATAGATGTTACATACTACGCGGAACCAGATTTTTTTGTCTTTTAGTGTAGATTTTTTTGTCTTTTAGTGCGGGAATAGAGGAGGGATGGAGGTGCAGGCATTGGCGGAGGCACATGTATCAAATGGGGGTCAATTGACCCCATTCATTTTCAAAAACTAATTATTATATATGTTACTTTTGTATATTTTATAGTTAAATGTTAAGGGTACCTAATAAATGACCCCCATTGTTTCTCTGAAAATTTTATATAGTTGACTCCCATTCATTTTTCAAGAAAAAAAATAGACTAATACAATGTGTATGACTTGGAGACATATAATATTTTATGTTTTTGACTACTATTAGTCAAAATTCTGCCTCCGCCCCTGAGTGCAGGAACAGTTACCTGGATCCAAATTTTTAACTACCAGAACAAATAAACTTATTTGGACTACCCATTGATCTTTCTCCATCCTTATTTTTTCAAGTTGTTTTATTTTTATTTTTTGAGAAACTGATAAAAGCTATCAGTAAGTGCAGAATTTTTTTCTTTTTTTCAAGTTTGTGAAGCACACCTAATTCGTAGTGTTTTTCAGGTAGATTTCTTAAATAGATTGATCCTTGATTATCGCACGTACAAACTTCTACAAATCCGATGTTACATTAGATCTGGAGCAGATATTTGGACTAGCGTGGCTCCGTGGTTATCTTGAATTTTTATATATCTTTGGCTGGTGACACTTGGCACTTGGCATCCTTCTATACTAAACCAAAATGGTGACGCCTTTAATTAAGAACTCAGATCCAGTGCAATACCCGACAGTGCAGAAATGAGGTCAGGCTCGTCAATTTCAATCTGGCACGAACTTTGAGCGGAACTTCTGATGAATGACTGATAGTTGCCTGCTAGTAGAGAAGGAAATAAGTGACGTGCACCCAATAAATAACATCACGACTTGATTACGTCGTGTGATTAATTTTTTTTTTACGTGATATGATATGTTGTGATTGAAATGGTGATAGACAGTCAAGTTATATAAATTGTCACGTTACGCGTAGTCACTCCATTATCACCACACGTGATATGACTTGTCATGTTTAATTGTTATTTTGAAGTTTTAAATTAGTTCATAGAAAATACTAACAAAATATACTAAAAAATAAAAAATATTACAAACTAAATTATAATTAAGAATATTTTAAAAATTATTCACATAATGTGACGTAACGTAACGTGACTAAAATAGTGAATGACTAAAAATTATTCATTATGAGTTCTTTATCATTTTTGTTTTCAAATTCTTTTAATTAGTTGGGAAAAAAAAACACAAGTCCGTCTTCAGTTACTTGTACCATTTAATATTGAAATCAGTCTATTAGGGCTAGAATAGTAAAATTTAAGATTAGTAAATGAGAAAAAGAGAAAAATAGTGATTTTTCAAATTACTATGAAATTGGTGCTATTTGGATTAGTAAAAATATAATTAAGATTGTACATTTGGAATAGTAAATAGCTGTAATAAAGAAAGAATAATGTTAACAATATGTTAGTTAAGATGGAAAAAAATATAAAAGTGGGGTCTCAAACAAATTGTTACGGCAGGGAGATGACAGAAGTGGTTTCAAGTTTGTCATTTCAAAACCGTGTTGGTAGGAATCCGAGAAGAAAAATATTTTTATCTCTTTCTTCACACTTTCGTATAGTAGCTATTTTAACATTTACAAGGAATAAATAATAGCAGCTATTAGTTACCAGGAATAAATAATAACAGCTAGTATAGCTATTTCGAATAGCAAAAATATTGCTTTGATACAATTGCTACTCCAAATAGCCACTATTTTAAAATAGTTACTATTCTTGACACATCCAAACATACCTAACAGTCCACATTGAAAATTCATGATACTTGTTTTTGTATGCATCAAACAAATTGTGCAACCAAAATAACACAATTAAAAAAAAAACAAAATAGCACAACTCAAACATAACATCAAACATCTTACAAAAAATTAGCAATGGCTAGATATGAATTGTACTATATATATATATATATATATATATATATGTATCATCATCTATCTTTAATTGAGACCACTATCCATTGATTTCCCATCCATCTTCAAAGCTTTCAAAGGATCACACATGTAAATATCCATATCCTATCAAAATCAAATTGCATCTATTTCTAGAGTCTAGACTACCTCTTAAATGGCTTGATATATCCACATTTCCTATCCAAAATTGGACAAGAGAACACTCATTGTTACAAGGAAGTACGCTTTTCTTTCTTGCTTAATCAATGATATGGCAAAATCAAATTAATTAAGTAGGTATTAATGACAATTCTAACCAACTTCCAACGATCATTTTTCCGTTTATTATTTTTTTTTTCATAACGAGAGGGACGGATCTTTGTGTATGTCAAAGTGGACGCTAGCCAACCTCTCATTCTGACAATAATATACGTGCACATAAAAAAAAATAGAACCAAAGGTTTATTATACAATGGATGCTAAAAATCTATTAGATATGAGCCCATCTATAGACCCGTCATTTGCCATTTATGACGTTGAATTTAAAAAATTGAATGCTAGCAGACCTCTCATTCTGACAATAATATATGTGCAAATAAAATGAACCAATGAATACTAAAAATCTATTAGCTAGGTATCATGCTTTGCTTCTTTCAAAGATTTCATGTTATTTTTATGATTTCTAGTTAGGTCCTTCAATCATGTTTTTGGTGATAATTGCGTTCTGTCTGATTTTGATTTTGCAGAAGTCAGAACTAAATTAAGGACCATAAATCAGAGGTGATTCTCTGACAAAACGCAACACATCCTGATCGGGTAGCTTATGCATATGTAAACTTCATATTGTTTAAATTAGTAAATTTAAAAAGTAAAAATTGGAACTGCGTTCGTTTTGTTTTTGTTATTTGGGATGGAAAATTGTAATATTTGATTGAACAAAACTATATTTCGTCTTGTGAAAGTATCACATCTTGGTCTACATTTAGAAAATTAATGACATAAATTAAACGATTGCTGCATTCAATAAGAATTTGGAATAATATCATTCTATAACAGCATCGGATGGGATTGCATTTTAGTCAGATTTGCAAGTAAATCCATAATTTATCATTGTTCTAAGTTGTTGGGTCAAGGCCCAAATTTGGCCCAATAAAAATTGAGGAATCCTCAGGGCTTTTGTAGGCTGGTTTGTTATAGAAAATTAGAAACTCAGTAATGTCTTTTCTTTATTATTTTGTTCCTTACATAGTTCTTTTTTGTTGTTGAGAAAATTAGTTCCTTGCATAGTTTTAACTTGCTTTTGTAAGAATGGTATTATCCGGTTTAGTGTGTGAGAAAAGTATAAAAATAACGCTAATTTGAATAGCGTGTGAAAAGTGCTAAATTTAGTAATTAGTAGTGCAATTGTTGTTATGATTGCATATTTCAAAATAATACTAATTCAAAAAGGTGATAACTTGCCATTTTTGTACGTTTGGGTCATGCAAGAATTAATGTAAGAATAAATAAACTGAAATTAGTAGATAAGAATAGAAAAAAATAGTGATTTTCAAATTTAATATTTTTTTTTGAAAAATGTGTATAATGTACAATGTATGATCATTAGCACACTCACGTTTGTAGGTTCTTATTAGATCGAGGAAGACCTACGTATGTGAATGGAAAGGATCACAATCTACATCCCATTGCTCTTAACAATTGTTGACTATGTATCCTGTTATTCCAGTCAGTAGTAGTTCAGATTTGACTCACCTATGAATCCTGTTACTCTGGTCAGTAGAAGTTTATGGCTTAGCCCGCAGTGTTTGGCAAGATAGATAGAATTGAATTTTAAGTTCCATTAAGAAAGAGATGTTCGGCAACAAAAAGATAAGAAAATACATGTTTAGTTTTCTTAAGAATTCTCAAGTTCTTAAGCCATGTAGAATGACTTCTTAAAACTATGGACAAACTTAAAATTGGACAAAAGGAGTCATAAGAAAGTAGTTTTAAGTTTTTCAAATTAAGAAGTGTTTGGAAAACTTAAAGACTCCTTAGTCTCTTAATGAGTTCTAAGAAACCCTAAAAAAAATGTGTCCTATATGTTTTGGAAGGCTATGAATGCAATTTCTAGCATCTATATATATTGTTGTACATCTGGTTTGAGGAAGAATTAATATAGTGCATCTCATTCGTCTGAGCACAACATACACTGCCTCATATTTGGAAATGGTAAACGGATAGCTCCATTGGCCACCGATTTATAAAATTCATGGCAACGGTGAAAAGAAACGGCAATAGCGGATTTCTTTGTGGGACTCCTCATTTGAGTATTAGTTTCTTATATCCGCTAATCCATTATTATGATTAATTTGGGAGCTTCCTTCCAAAACAAACATTTTAATCCGCTTTGAAAATGGCTAACGGTTACATATTTAATTGACCCTACATGCATGATGTGCATAAATAAACCCTTCTGTGATGTTGTGTATGAATCCCATTTGCGCCACATATATATATTTACTTTAAGATCTGAATGTGATTCTGCAAATTGTTAGCCAGCATTTTTAATACTGTACATGCGCTGTACACCATGAATTAATCAAACTGATGGATCTACAGTATATTGTGGGGGTAGCGTTATTATATATATGTTCTGTTCATTTAAATGATTTATCATCATCTTCATTTTTATTTTATATTGACGTAGATATAGATCCTTGTATATATATTTTATTAGCTAGTTAACGGCTGTTATTGATTGTTCGTGACTTGCATGCCAATTAAATTAAGCATCATTTCAAGCCTGTATGATTTTCTTTATATTATTAATTAAAAGATAAGGTGACAAATATTGACGCAGCTGATCATAGAAACAATTTTTACTATTCAAAATATATAGTTCGGTTTTGTGACTATATATTCTGCTAAGTGCTAACCCATCCCGAAATATGGAATAACAAGATTAGTACCTTTTAAATTAGTGCTATTTCATATTATATAATTCTCACAAAAATTCAGTTTTGCACTTTTCCCACTATTTTTTTTATGATTGGCGATAAGTTGTTGTCAACAAATTTTAATAATAATAAAAAAAAATTTACAAGGAAATTTGTAAAAATACACAAATGAAAATAAATATCTACATCTCGTACAAAATAAATAGTATGAAAGCCACTAATTAATTAGCCGTCATTTGAAGTTGGATCTCTTGCATGTACTGTTTGCGTAACCAGATAGTGCTCCCCACACTTCTAAAGAATGTTCTTCTATTTCTTTCGCTCTCAAAGCCCCCACACTCTTGCTGTCCAGATAATGCTCCATCTTATTTTTTAATCCTTCTATAGATCAATCCGTCCGTTGATCCAGACTTCTCTGATATTCTCTCCCTTCTGAAAGAGATCTCGAAATGTGCCATTAAGTCAAACCGGAACTTAATTGTATTGGTGCAGTTTAACATGATGTGTTCCTTTGTTTCGACCCTATTTAAGCAACAGAGCTGATCACATGATGTGGAAGACATCTCGCACTATTCTTACATTCTAATAATCCGAAATGTCTATCCTGTATTCCTTTGCATCTCTGGCTTCTCTGCGATTCGAACAATTAATGCCATTGTAAGTAGTTGTCGTAAATTTTCTTTATGAGATGCATGATTTCACCTCGACAAATTGTCATGCCAGACATTTTCCACGACTTAACAAAAATAATTCTGAAATCTGTATGCAAACACTTTAATTGGTTTGTTTGTTTTATCTTACAAATAGAATTTTTATGATTATTATATAAAATTTTCGTGACCCTTGAACAAAAAATTGTTATGATGATTTTTTTTAAGTTATAAATGAGAATTAAATCATTAAATTTTTAATTAATTGTGGCGAAGGATATCTAATCGAACCTAAAATTATTTTGTATGACAATTATAAGACTAATTGTGACCCGTGCTACTTCCCATAAATTACGGTGTAATATATACCAAATAAAAAACTATTTTTTAGGAAATTTGATCCTTCCATTGATCATTAAGTTTGTGTCAATTTAATTTATATTTCAACATAAAGGACTATGATTTAAATTAGAGCAGGCTCCTTGATAAACTTGATTTTATAGCTGGACGTTGGAAAAAGAAAAAAAAAAACTAGTTTTTCTTTTTTGTATATTTTTTTATTTAAAAGTATCTATTAAAAGAATAAAATCGGACAGATAGATCGAGTTTTTTTTTATAAAACATAATTAAAAAAAATAAATTTACTAACACATCATGATTATGGGAAGATTTACAAAAACCATAAGAACCGGTTTCTCAAACCGGTTTCATGCATGGAACCGGACTCCCAATCCGGTTTTGACCCGTTTTTGACTGGCTCCTGCTTCGACTGTGTAGCGAACGGTGTGGCAACTATGAACCGGTTTGGTAAACCGGTTTCATGCATGGGACCGGACTCCCAATCCGGTTTTGACCCCTTTTTGATCGCCTCACCTCTGAACTGGATTGGGATCCCGTTTTGGCCTCTTTTTTTTTTTTTTTTTTTTTTGCTTTTTTCTATCGGTGGAGGAGAGTATTATAAGAGAGAGAGTTCCCAGAGTGAAAGAGTCCCCAGAGTGAGTTTATTCATATTTCTAAAAGTTCCAAGAGTTCATCTTAATTGAGAGTATTATATGGCCATGCTATCTTAATTTTTTTTTTTAATTTTGAGAGTTAGTTGTGATCTACATATCGACCTCTACATTATATTTTTCGTATTCGTCTGAAGATTATAGTAAGTTTTTTTTTTTTTTTCAATTTCGATTATTTTTTAGGATGTCAAATTCAGAATGATATTTAGATTAATTGTGAAATATTTTTCAGAAAATGTCTCAACTATTAATAAATGTGTACTATCATTGTGAAATTTTAGACGCACCCACCTGTACTTTTCCGATTTCTGACACAACCAGTCTTGAAGAGCTAAGAAAACACATATATGGTGGTATTCATTTGCTCCCTAGCCAGTTTGATCTCACAATTAGGGCGCGTTTGAACACGGTGCCACCTGGCTTAGTAGAAAAATACCAATTATTTAACATAGACCACGAACTGGTATGGCAGATGGTGCTTCAACACGCCACTCCGGTCTTGAATTTTAAACTTCTTGAATTAGTTGTTGAGTCAGTACCGATTGTTAGTCAGAACAATTATGACCCATATCCGGGTAGTGAACCCTGAAGTAGTAGAGACAGACCAGTGTTTGAATCACCTATATATTGTGATGGCTCCCTTGAAATGCCAGTATCAGATGATTTGCCTAATTATTTTGACCAACTAAACAATGATACTGACTCTGACTCAAACTCTGATCCTGATGGCCCGGTTGTCGGGGAAGAGGACATGGCTGAAATTGAGGATGAGATTAGGGTTGAAGAGGTAATAAAGGAGTGGCAATCGTCTATTCCCTTTATTAATCGGGATTTGTAGCATCCTTGTTTGGTATTTAATGATGATGTGCCGATGCCGTACAAAGATGAAGCATTTTTTGGTCATGCATCCAGAATCGACGGTTTGTTTTCAGTGGAACAGATGTTCGAGTCCAAAGCCGAACTTAAATCCAAGTTTGGTGGATTTTCTATGGATAATAACATACAAATAAAACAAACTCACTCGAATCGTACTGGCTATGTTGTTATATGTAAAGCAGAGGGGTGTCCATGGAGGTTATATGCAAAAACTACTAAAACTGGAAAGTGGACAATTGCAACAAACTCATACCAGCACAATTGTTTCAGTATTGCTTGTACAGCAGACAGTAGTCAGATGACTGCTAGGAAGATTGCAGAAATAATCAAACCTAGTCTGGAGAGGGATCTGGAGATGTCAATAAAAGCATGTTACAATTCAGTTAGACAAAAGTACCCAATGGTTGAGCCTTCATACAACAAAATTTGGAGAGGACAGGAGTTAGCTATGGCTAAATTATTTGGTTCTTAGGAAAAAGCGTACGAAATGCTACCTTATTTGCTTGGTGCAATCTAGAGGTCTAACTCAGGCACAAAATACAGAATTGAGCATGAACCATCTACACGTATGGGTGTCCATATTTTCACCCGCGTGGCATGGGCTTTCGGTCCATGCATTCAAGCATGACCATATCTCAGACCAGTTATAAGTGTAGATGCAGGACATTTATCCGGCCGGTACAAAATGAAACTATTCATGGCATGTGCTTATGATGCAGAACAACAAGTATTTCTCATTGCATTTGGAATTGCAGAGGAAAAGACTTCATCTAATTGGGGCTGGTTTATGCAATTTGTACACGAAGTTGTGGTGGGGCCTGGTCGGATTTGTGTTATATCAGACCAGCACGGGGCAATCCGTTCAGTGTTTGATCGACCAGATTTAGGGTGGTGTGAGGAAAACGGTGAAGCAGTGCATCGTTTATGTACTCAACATATTGTGGCAAATGTTTACAAGCTGTGCAAGGACAGAAGGTTGAAAGATATTTTTGTTAAATTTGTGGGTAAGATGAAACCATGGAGGTTTAATGAGGGTATGGAAATGATAAAAGATAGGAGTATTACTACTCATAAGTATGTAATGTGGTGTGGTAAAAGGGTGCAAAATCTCGAAGAAGAGCCTTTGCAACTCCATAAATGGGCACAATGTCATGACGGAGGCCTGAATAGGTGGGGTATTATGACTTCGAACAGGTCAGAATCATTGAACAGTGTATTTCGTGTCGTTCGCCAACTCCCTGTATCAGCGATAGTGGATCGCACATATTACAAAGTTGTGGACTGGTTTGTGAAAAGACGTGAGGTTGCCGAAAAGTGGCTTCAAAACAGAATGGAATTATCATCAAAAATATTATCCGTTTTGGAACATCGGATTAGAAAAGCGAAGGAGCACCGAGTGATACCTTTGGGACCCGACACTTATGAAGTCATAGATCACGACGGAGTTGTTAAGACGATATGTCATTTATTTTATTAAAATTAGTACAAAATTTATATATGATATTATTATAATTATTTTGCTTTACTAATTGTAGGGAGTGAAGGGAGATATGAAATATGAAGTTAGATTTTTAGAGGGAGGGGGAATGTCTATTTGTGAGTGTCAGAAGCCACAATTTACTGGCATTCCTTGCAACTATGTACTGGCGGTGTGTTGTTTGAGACGCCTAAATCCGATACAATATGTAAGTCACTACTATAGCATTTCGAACTATGTGAACACATGGTCAGGGGGATTTCACGGATTTGGTAACGTTACAAATTGGCCATATGACATGGGAGCACCTATAATCAGACCGGACCCTACAAAAATTAACAAGGGAAGGAGGAAGCACCAAAGAATTCCTAATTCTATGGATCATATGGATGCTCGTATCAGGCCACGCAGTGCAACACAAGA
The DNA here is from genome assembly GCA_024447775.1 of Carex cristatella. Classification (NCBI taxonomy): domain Eukaryota; kingdom Viridiplantae; phylum Streptophyta; class Magnoliopsida; order Poales; family Cyperaceae; genus Carex; species Carex cristatella. Next base: position 8,028,897 of record JAJHPF010000018.1, read on the forward strand.
GGCAGATGGATTCAATAGAACAAAAACATCAGGTTAAGAATTATGAAGTTCATATTTTAAATATTTTTTATCTTACACACACCTAACTACATACTTGTCATTATTTAACAGGTGGAAGACGAAGAAGCGTATCTGGTAGCCGACCTTGTGCACCTGCCATGCACGTGGACGAATCTGCTACACAAGGATCACGAAGAAGCGTATCTGGTAGCCGACCTTGTGCACCTGCTATGCACGTGGACGAATCTGCTACACAAGGATCACGGCGAAGCGTATCTAGTAGTATAACATCTGGCAGTCGACCTTCTGGTAGCCGAACAGCTTGGTAGTTTAATTAGCAGAATATTCCGACGTAAAGAACGATGAATGATTTCATAAAACTAGGAAAATTTGCATTAATGTTTGTAAGATTGTGTTTGTAAGACTATATGTATATGTTTGTAGTACTGTTTGTAAGACTATATTTTTTTTATGCAAAACCACACTTAATTGTCCAATTAAAACATAGGCATAATAAAATCCAAACAAAATACACTTAATTGTCCAATTAAAACATAGGCATAATAAAATCCAAACAAAATACACTTAATTGTCCAATTAAATACACACTTCATGATTCGTTCTCTCTGCCACGACCTTCAAATTTTGAGTGACTGAACTGCCTAGTTGGTCTGGATTGTCTCCTCTCCTCTTCTACTTTGGACGGCCTTGGGGCCGATGGCCCCGCACCTGATGACCCCTCACCTGCTGAGCCCGTAGAATCTCCGATATGATGCCCGTCTATCATTATTGCCTGAAGGGACTCATAAATTCCGTTCATTACATCATCGGCAGTTGTTTGAGGAACCTGAACATCTGGATCACTCGGAAATCGGTCTGGATAATCATCATTGATATTAATACGCCTAATATCAGATGGAAGTCCTGCATGGTTCAGCATGGCTCTGAATAGTGCCATTTGACCCAGATCCTGCAGAATATCGCGACTATATTTGAGAAGTTGCAGTCCGTAAGCCTTTTGTCCACGTGTCTTCACCATTGCAATTCCTTGCGCAGTGTATTTTGTGATACGAAATTTCTACAATATAATTATATTTTAAAAGTTAATTATAATTTGTACAATATAATTATATTTTGTGTAATTTGTGTAATAAAATAAAATGATATATTACAAAGAAGAAATACTTACAATTCGAGCTTGAAATAGGGCATCTGATACATACCCCAGGTCTCCGACATCTCCTTCTGATTCTGGCATTGACTGGCTCAGAATTGTTGCACTGTTCTGATTCGGAAAGACAGACGGCATGCCATTATTGAAGAACCAGTGCATGTACTCGTCGTACCTGCAAATAAAATAAACCGGAAAAATATCTTTAAGCCAAATAAAATTGTTCACGAATATCTTTAAGCCAAAAAATATCTTTATTTGTACCTAGCATCGTCGTACGGTCCATGCTCAAACATAATCGCAGGTTGTGCCGTGTAATACACTTCAAAATAGTCGCTCCAGTCAACAGAGTATCCGTCATCGGACAAACCGTTTGCTCGCTGATAAAGCCGAAGTTCTTCAAGATCCTGAAAGGGTGGTGGAGGACAGGGAGGAACGGGCTGATATATGCCGAACTGCCGGAGAACTCTCTCAGGACAGTGAATCTCTAGGTGCCAGAAATGGATGTACCACAACCTACATGTAAAGAATGAGTAGTCTCTAATCCCGTGCGAATGTATGCCGAGCTGGTAGTAATCGGTGTACGGTTTCCAGTTGACAACACTGGCTCTCAGACGCTCAAATTGATTCCGGAATTGCGATGTGCCTAAGTTGTAAAAACATGGTGGTTAAATATTGAATGAATACTAAATTGAATTGAAAATAATATTTATTATTCAAATGTACCTCTCAGCGGATTACCCTCCCATTCATGCGGTTGAATCTACTTCGCTCCAAAAGCCATTCTTTCATTAGGGTCACCTTGACCAAATGACAAATTAATTTTGGGCCTCGGCCGTCAAATAGGAAACCGAGTCCAAGACCACATTTGGAGCAGTAGTACCGGACCATTAATCGATACAGCCAATTTTCTACAAGCCCGGGAAAACTCCCGATATAGGCAAGCAAGCACGGCACCTCCCCAATTGTAGTCCACAGATCGAGGTCCCAAATTCTCTAAAAACTGTAAATACATTATCGGGACACCGCTTGCACATGAATCATGAAACATTATAGAACCAAACAAGTCCATGCAATATGCACGGGTGTACCGATCGATTGTCTGCTGGTCACTGGGCGAAGTCATCTTCTCAACAAATCTGTCCTTTAATCATTTTAAACGCATGTGATATTTCGACTTTGTCTCACCGTCCACTTTTTTCAAGAAAAATTCATCGTCATCGTATTCATACCCATCGTATACTTCATGTCCCAAGCAGTCTTCGATTAATTGGGACCAATTATCATCGGTACATCCAGCTACAGCCGTACCTGTAAATACAAATGTTAGACGAACATATAAATTAAAAACAAATAAATTATTAATAGAAAAAAAATTACCGGTAATGGGCAATCCCCACAAACAACTGACATCTTCTAATGTAACAGTCAACTCCCCCACCTGAAGATGGAATGAATTCGTCTCCGGCCTCCACCTCTCAACAAGAGCGGTGATCAATCCTTTATCAATATAGCATTTATTCACATCTTTCATCTGAAACAAGCCTAAATTCACCAAACCTGATTTCATCTGAGGTTGGTAAGGAATGCCCATTTGACGAGTGCTAGTACGTAGCGTGGACTCGTCTTGTAACGATAATTGCCATGCATAAAAAATTAAATCCCAAAATTGAATTCAACCTTATAAGTAAATTTCAAGAAAAATCACAAAGTTATGATAAATACCTGCATACTCGTTTGGCTTATTTTGTGTAGGTCTTCAGACAATACCAACAAAGGGGGTAAGGGTTCAGAATACATTTTTCTCTATATACATAAAATTATAATTACATAAACTACAATGCAAAAAAAAGAAATTATTCAAAGAAATTTCACAACAAAATTAAATTAAATAAATTCTCTAATTCATTGAAAAAATTAGCCTAAATTACAACAAAAAAAAATTATTCTACATTCATTAAATTAAATTTTAAGAGGTAATATACTCCAATGTGTGAATCATTCTACAGTTAATAAAATAACACTAACTAAACTAAAACAATATACAATTTATTTATATTACATGCAAAACTCTAAATTACTAAATCATTATACAATAATTAAAATTACGCTAAAATACCTAAATTATACATGTCATTCATATACCCTAAAATTAAACTACAAACCCCCAATTTTACGCTACAAAAATTAAATTAAACTACAAGAACTTATTTATACCAAAAAAAATTAAAATGCAAAATATATTTTGGATTTTTATAAAAAAATTACCTAAATTACACTAAAAATTACCAAATCATTCCACAATTTATTCATATACTCATAATTTCTTTATATACCCTCAATTTCGTATTATACTATTAATTAAACAATACAAATGTGAAATTAACTACAATTACTTATTTAAACTAACAAAAAATTAAAATTTCGGATTATATCTTCCAAAAAAAAATTAAACTACATACTTAATGAAATTAGTAGATCTGAAGCTTATTTTGTTCTTCTCAACAAAACCTATAATTATATGCATTTAAAATAAAAAATAATAATTAATTAAGAGCTGAAAAAAAAATTAGGAGACTTACCTTCTTCACTTCGGAGGCAGAGAGGAAGCAGCTGGGGCTGAGTTCGGTTTCGTTTGAAAACGATTTGGGAAGGAGAGAGGGGCCGAATTTATTCCCCACCGAAACGGTTTGGGAAACCGGTTTCGATTTTTTTTTTTCACCGCCAAAACGGTTTGGCAAACCGGTTTTGATTTTTTTTTTCACCGCCAAAACGGTTTGGCAAACCGGTTTTGATTTTTTTTTTCCACCGCCAAAACGGTTTGGGAAACCGGTTTCGATTTTTTTTTTTCACCGCCAAAACGGTTTTGATTTTTTTTTTTCACTGCCAAAACGGTTTGGCAAACCGGTTTCTCTGTCGTTTGGATTTTCTGTGGCGTAGATTGCTGCGGTGATGAAAATTTATCCAAAACGGTTTGGTAATCCGTTTTGGAATATGGAAAACGGTTTGAGAAACCGGTTCTTATGGTTTTTGTAAATCTCTCCAAAAACAGCTGTTTTAGTAAATTTATTTATTTTATTTATGTTTTATATAAAAAACTCAGATAGATCGGGGAATAAGTGTAGTTGATCAAAGCTCTGACTTCAATGCGGAGCTAATCATTCAAACGCTACGGCTGTACCGAAAAGTAAATGTACTCCATGGAGTTTAATTGAAATGACTAAAATATATATATTTTTTTTTTAAAAGAAAAGAGAGATTTAAAAGATGGTAAATCGGTAAATTTGCACTGCATAGAAAGGATCACATGCAGAGGGGCAAACCCACCTTGAGTTGGAGAGGACAACCGGACAACTGTCTCTCTGAATTTAAAAAAATACGGATTCGGTACTATTTTGTTTTGTCCTATATTGCATGAATATGGGTACGGGTATCGTATCGGCAATACGGTAAATTTCAAAAATTCCGGATACGATACGTGTATTATATAAATTAAATATCAAGATAAAGTATTTAAATATAGTTTATATAGATAAGGTACTGTGTTATAACAATAAAGTTGGGCTATTGCATTGGTAAAGGCTCTTGCCTCATAATCTCAGATCTTTTGTTCGATTCTCCGCTGGAGACTGATTTTTGCTCAATTCGCTGGTCCACGCGCAGCTCATGGACCATGGTGAACACATAATTGAAATGGAGAGAATAGTTCGGTCCACGAGCGGCTCATGGGAGGAATCTGAAGCGTCTGCAGGCATATCTAGGCCGTATCTAAGCAGATTGGAGCCGTATCTGGGCCGTATCGTACGCGTATCCGTGTCCGATACGCACTCGATACTGGTACGAAGCCCAATATAGAGTATCCGAGTAACATAGATTTTGCTCCTTCCTGATCTGAAAAACATGTCAGATCAGTTCAAAAGTACTATTAATGAAAAATTGCGTTGTTTTATAAAAAAAATTATTAGAAATTTATGGATTCAGACCAACTTTTGTTTTTTAATATGTAAAATGATATTATTTTGTTATTTTTATTACGTAAAAGTATATTATTTTTATTGTTTTTATTATGTTGATTGTTTTTTTTATCTAGTATCCGATTAGTTAATGAATTTGAATTCAATAAATTATTTGAACCCGATTCTAACTGCCCCTCCAATCCTACATCCGCCCCAGCACATGCACATGCTTTCTTCTATACTATGCTTATGGCCATAAATTGCACTCTACTGCCTCTCTTTCATCTCATGTCCTCTCAGTACTATTCTTCTCTCATAGGAAACAGAGGAAAGAAACACAAACAAAGAAACACCAATAATGGCGTACAGACTTGCTTTAAACATGGATCTTCTCTGCTCCTTTCCACCATCAAAAAACAACAAAGGAAGGAGATTGGATTTGGGACCTCTCAATGTGTCCATGGTGGATACAGTTACCATGTGAGCTCATTTCCTTTTTTCCTTTATATGCTGTAGTTGCTCAATTCATACATGAGGAATTAATGTTTTCTTTTATCAATGCAGTGGTTAATTAATTATAATGAAATGTTAGTTCAATCATGGAGTAATTGTTTAGTTCTAGTTGTTAGCTTTGTGAAGTCTCTCTGCACTAGTGGAAAAACAGGTATCAGAGACAGTCGTTTATGCACATCAGGGACGGACTTACAAGCGATACTGATAGTACTAATAATCAGAAAAGGTTAAATAACCGTTACAGATTCAACAATCAAGAACGGTCGTTTAAATAACCGATACTGAAAGTGACTATTAAGAACGGTCGTTAATAAACGAGGAGTTAAAATACTAGCTTAGGCTAATTTAGGATCGGTTAAGTAAATAACCGTTCTTAATTAAATACAATCAGGGACGGTTATTTATAAACGATCGTTACTGATAGTGTCAGGACTATCAGTAATGGCTCTTTATTAATAGCCGTTACTAATAGCCCACTATCAGTAACTATCGTTTATAAACGACCGTCCCTGATTTGTTTGACCCAATTAGTAACGGTTGTTTATAAACGACCGTATCTAATTGTCACTTTTAAGAATGATTTTTAATTTTTTCCGTTCCAGAAGATAATCAGTATTGCTTGATGTCAATACCCGACCCTAATGTGCCGATACAGCGATACTGATATCATATTTTCCACTAGTGCTGGACTCTCTATATTGAGATGAACTTACACAAAATGATTTAAACTTGCTTTATAGTTTGACATAATCTAACGCAGATTAATCCTGAAATGAAGATGTTTAAGAAAATAACAAAAATATCTATAGATATATATACGAGTATAACCTATCTTAATTATTTCATCTGGCCGGAAAGCATGACATATTTGATGAATTTTGCATGATGCATATACCATAACATGGAATGATCAGTCACTGGGCTGAGATAAATTCTTCAATTTTTTTATTCTGAAATCTGTACTTTAATTAAACTCTTAAATGATCCCTATTCTTTCTTAAAAAAATTAAACTCTTAAATGATCTAATTTAATTAGTCGGTGCAATTCTACGATATATTCAACTTTTATGTTTAATAGTTTGAAGAAATATTATTCAAATTAAAAATTAAAGAAAATTTAGATAATGCATGTATCAAATTTGAGTCAATTTAAAATTTAATATTGGTTATCATCATAAAAGAAATAAAACTCCATCATTAGAAAACTTCAGATTAAATGTTTGATTGAATGTTAAATCTCTTTCAGATCGAATAAAATTTGATTCATGCACTATCTATGTAATTAAGAATACATCTGCAATTTTAATTTTTTAATTTCGATATTATTTATAATTATATGCATTATAAGAGTTGAATATGCCATAAAGTTGGATGTAAACTAAAATACCTATTTAGTTGCACCAAATATCTAAAAATCTGTTGCTTTGCCTCATGATAGTTTTCCGGTTGTTTATGTGCCGGCTATGTGAGAAATGTAAATTTTTAAACAAAGTATATCGTAAATACAAGTAAAATTCCTATTTTACGAGAAACATCTTGCAGGAACCAACAAAAAAAAAGTACGTACGTCAATATCACAAATTAATATACACGTACTTAATTTGCAATATAATTAAATTACATCCTTTATTTCTATACTTCGTATATTTGCTCCAAATAAATATCCTTTGTCCATCATTATGTCACGTACGTGTTCATCTTTTACCTTTTTTTTATACTGTCACATTTTTTAAGAGAACTATAGTTTACATTAAACCAATTAATCAAATATTCAAGTCTATGTATTTTATATTTTAGTCAAGTATATAGGTGTCTAAATGTGGTCATAAAGCTAGTTTTGGGTCACTAGCAGACTGCAGTATTTGGTTTAGTTTCATAGTATAAATTTGGATCAAATAAATACGTTTAAACTTTAAAGGTGGTCCAGTTTTCCTCAATTAACCCTTCCAAAAAAGAGAGAAGAAACAAGAGTTAAAGAACCTTAGGTCTAATCAGTTCATACACTAATATCTTTCTTTTGAAGGGTTCAAACTGTGAAGAAGCCGCTCAGCAGTACACCAGGCAAGGTGCACCAACCGATAACCCATTCCATGCCGCCGGAGAAGATCGAGATCTTCCAAAGCCTTGATTCCTGGGCCAGAGATAACATCCTGCCCCTCCTAAAACCTTTAGAGAAATGCTGGCAGCCACAAGACTTCCTGCCAGAGCCTTTGACTGAGGGTTTCTATGATCAAATACGGGAGATCCGGTTGCGGGCGAAGGAAATTCCAGATGATTATTTTGTGTGCTTGGTAGGGGACATGATTACGGAGGAAGCGCTGCCAACATACCAGACTTGGATCAACTCCCTTGACGGTGTCAGGGACGAGACCGGCCATAGCCCGACGAGCTGGGGGATCTGGAGCCGGGGCTGGACTGCAGAGGAGAACCGGCATGGCAATTTGTTGAATAAGTATCTGTACTTGTCGGGCCGGGTCGACATGAAGATGATCGAGAAGACAATTCAGTATCTGATTGGCTCTGGGATGGTATGCAATTGTATAATTTTGTTTGTCTCAGAGCGATTGTTTATGTTGGCTGTGGGTCACATGTTACCTGTACCGTTTTGCACTTGAATTGCATGCATCGATCTGTACAGGTGGTCCATACCAGTTCGCAGTTCACTGGATTGATGAAACTTGTAACCATGCATTAGGTTAACTAGTAAGTTTTTTTTTTTTTTTTTTGAAGAAAAATAGGGGTCTACCCCATATATTTGACTAATTAACTGATCATGAACCAACGAAATTATTCTGCTACTGGCACACTATAGACACCTACACAGAGAATTTACATTTGATTTGATAAAAAAGATTCTAAGTTTCATGTTTTGATTGACAGAATCTAAGGACAGAGAACAACCCATACATGGGTTTCATATATACCTCATTCCAAGAAAGAGCAACCTTTATTTCCCATGGAAACACTGGTCGCCTTGCAAAGGAATATGGTGACCTTAAGCTCGCTCAGGTATAGTATTGAGTATTGACTACTGAGAACTTGTGTGCTCATATTTTATTTTCCCGGTGATCATTTTAGTATACATACACTTCTAATTACTTATTTAATTATCTGCAATAATAATTGTTTGATCACCCTTGCTTTAGTACGTACATTATGAGATACATCATATAATATAATACAATACTGTCATAGAACCTTTTATAGTTTTATGTGCCACACTCAGAAAACTTTAAAATTCCAAGTAGGACAGTTCATAGTTTCACACTGAAATGCAATATTAATTTTTGAACTTTTCTTCCAGATATGTGGGATGATTGCATCAGACGAGAAGCGACACGAGAATGCCTACAGTAAGATCGTGGAGAAGCTGTTTGAAGTCGACCCGGACTTCACTGTCCTCGCATTGGCAGACATGATGCGCAAGAAAATAATAATGCCGGCGCACCTGATGTACGATGGCAGCAACAACAACCTCTTTGATGACTTCTCCTTGGTGGCACAGCGTGTCGGCGTCTACACCGCCAAGGACTATGCTGATATCCTTGAGTTCCTGATAGCGCGCTGGAAGGTCGCTGACCTAACGGGGCTCTCTAGCAAAGGAAAAGAGGCGCAGGAATACCTGTGCATGCTCGTTCCCCGGTTTCGAAGACTGGAGGATCGTGTGCGGAGTCGTGTTACCGAGGAGCGGAGCACCATGCCATTTAGCTGGATTTATGGGAGGGAGGTTCAACTCTGAAGTGAGGGGAAACAACAACAAAAAACAGGAAAAGATGAAAAGTGGGCGTGGGGATTACAACAAAAAAGCACCCACTAGCTAGCATTCATAGTGCAAGTCCAATAAATATATAGAATACTGGATGTTGTGTGTGTTTAATTAGATCTTACAATATTCCCAAGTTTTCCGATAGATTCCTCAAATAGAAAGGCACTTTAATTAATGAGATATTGATCCTTGATTAAATTCAATCAAGATCATGATCTTTTGTTGGTGACATTTAACACAGCCTTCTACCTAAACAAAATGGCGACGCATCATTATTGAGTCCATATATAACTAGGTCAGAAACGCACCAATACGACTGGGTCATCGATCGCCTGTGAAGAAGGGAATCGGAATCCTCTGGTCCCCAAAATATTTGGGACCTGTTTGGTCCCAGTCAATCTGGGACGTCCGATCAAAATCCAATAGTTAGGATTTATAACGCTCCCAAAATTAAAAAAAAAAAAAGAAAAATGCTGCCCGCTCTCTCTTTATTTGCTCGTGTCGAGTCTTCTCTCTCGCACACCATTCGATTGGGACCAGACTCTCTCCAAATCCATTGTCGAAGAGAGGAGCTAGGTTTGCTAAAAATCGAAGTCGAGCAGTAGTCGAGCCAGGATTAGCTGCCGGCGTTGCTCTCCACAAAGTCGAGCTAGGTTGAAAATCGAAGTTGAGCAGTAGTCAAGCTAGAGTTTCCTACGTTGCTCTCTTCTTCGCTTCCCTGGCGAGACAGATAGAGAACAAATCGCGTCGAAGAGAGAGAGAACACTTCGCGATGAGAGGCAGAAGAAAAGCGAATACAAACCGATCCAATACGAATCGGGGCAGATTGGCGAGAACTCTCTCACGAGCGGGCAGGCTATTTGGCAGCGTTTTCCCTTCTTCTTTTTTTTAGTTTTGAGAGCATTTCTAATTCTAACCACTGAATTTTGATTGGACGTCCCAGATTGACTGGGACCAGACAGGTCCCAAATATTTTCGGGACCAGAGGATTCCGATCCGTGAAGAAGGGGGATATCCGTTGGGCATTAGATCAAAATAATTAGCACGATGTCAGGTTGGAATCGTTCATTTTACATTAATATTTGTGCGGTTTAAGTTTGTACGAATCTTAACATGAATAGGACAGTTCCAAACAAACATCGGACCGATTTTAATTAGTCCGGTGTTCATCGGATGCCTTCTGGTTTCCATCGCTAGTCTCTATATTATGTGGGCGGTAATTATGTTATTAAGTTAGCATTTCATCTCGTCTAAACTCTAGTGTGACAATACTCGTGAGAAGTTCGCAAATAAAACGCGTTTAATTCGTTTTTTTATCGTTTTCGAAATCGAACTCTGAATAAAACGCAAAAAAAACGTATAATACGTTTTATTCGCAAATAAAAAATGCGAATCACAAATTATTCGCGATAAAAAAGTGAAATTTTCTTATTTTATTTTTTATTTTTGGGGGGGTTTGGATTTTTTTTTTACTTTCTTATTGTACTGAATCATTCTCAAATTATACTTGAATTATGAATTTTTAGTTCTGCCAAATTTTTCTTGAATCAATGAGTTGTCACTGTGGTATTAATGGACGTATATTAACAGAGTAATAGATGTCACACAAAATAAGCTACTCCGACCTTCATTATAAATTTTATTACAAATTTACAATGCGTCCGGAGTTTATACAAACACAAAGAGTACTTTTGTGTAGCGTTTTTTTTTTTTTTTTTTTTTCGTTCTACCAATGACTTAAAAAAGCGATATCCAGCTGAATATTTGAATATGTGCCAAGTCTGTAATTTAGCACACAAAAATACGTAAGAGGGCCTATTGACACAGATCCTGATAACGGGCCTTTCTCAAACAATCGCAATAACAGATGCAATTTATAAAAAGCAAAGCCCGTTTACGATCAAATTCACAAGTGGTACGAAAAAGGCCTTGCGGCCGCTTAAAAAGGCGGGAAGAACCACGAGAGAAGAGGAAGCCGAGAAGAATCAGAATCCCTAAAGTAACTGAAATTTTGAGTTTGGATATATACTGTTCGATCAGAATCTGCACGAATATTGAAGTATCCAGTGAATTCTACCTTGGACCGGATTGGCCCGAATTCTGATCGGACAGTCCGGATACAAACTCAAATTTTTATTTACTTTAGGGAATCTTGACCCTGGACGAGCCGGAGCCGAGGGGGACCCTCCCGCACGGATTGCGAGTCTTTGACTCTCTCTCTCTCTCTCAACTGGTCTTTGACTGTCTCTTTCTCTCCCTTTGGCGCGCTCTCTCTCTCTCTCCATTGATGGCTCGCAATAAGGTATCGCGATTTCTTAAACCCTAGCTTGGACCTTCATCTTTTTCAACGGGGTCGCACTTTACTCTTTTGTATTTTTATAAATTTGATGATATATTGTTCTTCTTTAAAACTGTAGGAAGCATTGGTCTTGCTAATTGATGTTGGCCCGTCTATGCATGGCGTGCTTCCAGAAGTAGAGAAGGTGTGCTCGCTTCTCATGCAAAAGAAGGTAAGTCGTGACCCAAGATAAAACAATGCATCCATTTTAGTTTCAGGTTCTCAATCCAAGCCTGTACCAATTAAAATTTTGTACGGTACCAGTTCAGCCAGACAGATTGTTCAGTTGACTACAGTATTTTGCATTCTTTAATTTTTTTTTTTTATTCTCATGTATTCTACTACCATTTAACCTGCAATTCTTGTTGTCTATTAAACCAGAACAATAATCCACCTTCAAACAATTTTTTATTTACTTGTGTATTGATTATTACAGTGGTTACCGTTTCTTTGTAGTTGATATATGGGAAGTATGATGAAGTAGGGATTGTGCTCTTTGGAACTGATGGTAATTGATTGTTTTGAGTTGATGTTTTGCCTAACTTAAAAATGCATAAATTCTGTTATTCTAAGCCTTAATAACACATGCTTTTTATTTGTGAAAAATAATGAAGAAACCGAAAACGAGCTTGCAATTGAAGTTGGAGGGTATGAGCATGTATCTGTCTTACGCAACATGAAGGTTGTTGATGTAGATGCTATTGAAATCACACAAAATCTCAAGAGAGGCACTTCTCATGGGGACTGTATCCTTTACTTTGGGAAGCATTTTGTGCATAAACGATATGTATATTTCTGCGAAACAACTTCTTGCATACACCTCTATAATATGAAAGAGTTCATCTGCGTCCCTAATCTCCTGATTTTTCTAAACTGCCTGCCCAAATTGTCCTTCTTTTGCTGTCTCGTTTATGATAGATACACAAAAAGGGTGGGAGAGTGTGAGCAGTGCAAATGTAGAAGGAAATGGTATATAAGATATCAATTTTTGAGAGGTATATATGATACTTCATTTTTTGCATTATCATATTTGATAATATGGTAATTTATACTGGGTATTTAAGATTGCCTCTTTACATTTGTTATCATTGTAATTAGGTGGTGGTAGAAAAACTCATGCTTTAAACTGAAAAATATCTCATTTACTGATTTTAATTGGTCAAGCTCCAGGTATGACAGTTAATTGTCTCAGGATAGAAATATGGACTCGAACTTTTTCCCACTCATGGTGATTTGGTTGAATTGCTTGTTAAGCATGGTATATATTACTATGCATGTTCCCCCAATTTGTTCCAAAATTCATAACCTGCCCCTATATTTTACTTTACATCCAGAGAAAGCTCATCAGAAAGGATGGGTAATTTTGTCATCTTTTAAAAAATGATGAGCAAGGAGGGAGTACATATTAGCTTGTTTATGGTAGTAAAGTTGCTCCATAGTCGAGCCAGAGGGATCTTGGGTGTTTGGTTAGTTGGTTTGTCAGGTTGTCTGTTTTTAGGTGATGCCATATGAGGGAAGTTCTTCAAATCATATAATGTTTTGTATACATGCAACTGAGATGATATAAAACACATCCGCCAGTTTAAAATTTGTAAACTTAAGCACAAATTAGTAAGTGGGCATCATTTGACACTAATGACCATTGACATTAGTTACCTCATTTAGAATTCAAGTTGCATATGAAATTACCTCGCTCCCCCAAAACTTCCCCATCATTATCATCAGATCTTGTATCCATGATATCCCTCTAAGTCTTACCGAGTTTACACAATGTTGTAAGGTATTGAGGCATCATTTTCTTATCATTATTACCTTGACCTAGACCAGTTATCGATGCAATCGTGGTTGGGATCGACATGCTCATAAAGAAATACGGTGCTACGAACAAGGGTAAGCAACGCATATGCGTCATAACGGATGCACGGTTCCCGATAAAGGTGCCTTATGAGGGTACTAAGGAGGAGCAGGTACTGCAGTCAGAATTTATTGGCAATTCTGTTCTTGAGTATTTTCTTTTATTTAAAAGTTTGAATAGATTCCTTAAATTTTATGATACAGTGCTAGAACCAACCATCTCCATTTTTGTTGTTCTATAGTTAAACTTTTGCTTCCATTTTTTTCAACATAAATTATTTGAATATCTCTACCCATACATATATTTCAAAAGATCAAGAATGCTAGGGGAAGAAAATATTTTACTTTATAACGTGCTTTTATTTGTGATAAGTTGACTTTCTTTTTTGAGTAAAGGTTGGAGGTCAAGCCACCCAACTATTTGTGATAAGTTGACTTTCTTATGCACGAGGATAATTTGCATCAATTTAGAGACGGTTTAAATCAGCCATTGGCTTTTAACAAACGAGAATTTTGATTTGTTATCAGGTTGATGCAATCTCCGGACAAATGAAGGAGCATGGAATCAAGTTGGAGAGCATCATTTTTAGGGAATCCAAGGTTTTACAGGATGAGGTCACTGAGGAGAATGACCGCTTGCTCGGTCAGTTTGCAAAGGAGACAAGGACTAGAGTGGTGCATGTGGATAGTCCAACATCTCTTCTGGGGGCACTCAAGACCAGGAATGTGGCACCTGTCACAGTTTATAGGGGTGACTTGGAAATCAGCCCCAACTGCAAAATCAAGGTCACAGTTCCATACTTTTGAACAAACCCAGGTTAAGATACCATTTAACTATTGATTTGGCCCTTGCTTTGCAACCTTCTTTTTGTTTATTCTGGTTTTAATTGGTGTTTGATTGGACAGTTGACGTTGGTGGAAGCTAAGTTAAATTACAGCATTATCTGCAATGCTACTAATTAAACACAATTGGCTTACTTGGGACTTGAATTGCACAACTGATGGCAGTGCTAAAATTTTTAGCCTAAATGTAATTCTTGTGGAAATAATAATCATGGGTTTTCCCACTTCTCTATAGAATTAGTTAGTTTCCAATTTCTCATGTATGTATGTTCTTATGTTTATGTATTTTCTTTTTGTATAGGTATGGGTGTATAAGAAAACTTCAGAAGAGAAATTTCCAACTCTGAAAAAGTTCTCTGACAAGGCACCCCCGACAGACAAATTTGCAACTCATGAGGTCAAAGTAGAATTTGAGTACAAGAGCATGGTTGAGCCTGATAAGGTTGTGCCTCCTGAACAAAGGGTCAAGGGGTACCGGTATGGTCCCCAGGTGGTACCAATGGCATCTCATGACTGGGATTCTATTCGGTTCAGGCCTGAAAAGGGTGTCAAGCTTTTAGGATTTACTGATGTCTCCAATGTTTTAAGGTATGTTTGTGTGAGAGTCAGTAGGATTTATAAGCAGTACCAAGTACTGATGTCTCCAAAGATTTTAAGTCCAATGTTTTAAGGTATGTTTGTGTGAGCTGTTATCAGTAGGATTTATAAGCAGTTCCAAGTACTCACACTCACAGTGATAATTAACTGCATACCTGATCCGATAATACTCACCATCCACTGGCATAATGAACATGATGTGGGGGTAAAATAGACCCTCAATATGATACTGGTGTACTGCTCTGCTATGAATCTGGTGCTATTCTTTCAGATCGTGTACTGTTATGAACCACCCAACATACCAATACTGTACCATTATTCCTAGAATGGAATGTGATTCTAGTGCATTTTTATATTTTCTCGTTTTGTTGACTTGCTAACTTGCTGGCCTTTTGGAAGGCACTATTACATGAAAGATGTGTACTCGTTCATCCCTGAGCCAAAAAACAATAGGGCAATAGTTGCCGCATCAGCCATAGCACGGGCTATGAAGGAGATGAATAAATGTGCAATATTAAGGTGCGTG
This sequence comes from Carex cristatella, assembly GCA_024447775.1. Lineage (NCBI taxonomy): Eukaryota > Viridiplantae > Streptophyta > Magnoliopsida > Poales > Cyperaceae > Carex > Carex cristatella. The sequence goes on from JAJHPF010000018.1 coordinate 8,044,461, forward strand.
TGGAGACAAGGACAAGGGAATGTTGTTATTGGGGTGCTCACACCAAATATCTCTTCAGTGGATAATATCGTGAGCTTGTCTTCATCTTTTGTGATCACAACAAATTATTTTCTTTTGACACAGCAATTATTATCATTTGTGTTGGAATGGACAAGCATATCAGTGGTTAATTTTGGTTTTCTACATACTCATTCTTCACGAGTCAAAAAGAAGCACCAAAAAGAAAAAAAGAAAAAAAAGAAACTGGTCCAACTGGAACTTTTCCATATTGTATGATACAGGAACTGAGTCACAGACACATACCATTACCTGTTACATACCATTACCTGTTATTGCTAATCATTAGTCTTAGATGTCTTTGTGTCTTATACATCATCATAACATTATCATTACTGCTTGAAGTTTTTTATATTATAATTTTTAATTCAACTAACAGATCTTCATTTATATAAGCAGCCAGATTCGTTCTACTTCAATGTACTTCCATTTGCAGAGGATTTGAGGGAGTTCCAGTTTCCGTCCTTTGACCGTCTTCCTGCAGCATGGCAGCCAACTACAGAACAGCAAGAGGCAGCCGATAATTTTGTTCTAGGCCTCGACCTTGCACCCCCAGGGAGGGAGGAGATCTTGCCACCTGATTTCACACCAAATCCTGTTTTGGAGGTAGCATTTGGTGTTTGGTACCCCAAATTGAGCAATTTAGCCAAACCTTAACTAAATTATAATTCACTGATCTTTTGGCTAAAAGCCTTAACTTATTTCAATATTTCCTCAGTCATAATCGAGTAAGATGCCTATTTTACTCCCCATATGACCTAGAGTTGTGTAATAAAGCTTCAATACGACCATCCTACCCCACCCCCTACATTAAAGAACAAAAAGAAGAAATTCCATTTTCTATCATTCTTCAGTGAGCTTTAGTTGTCTATAAGCCCAATTCAATATCAGTTGTTCTTAAACTATGCGACTAACCTGTATTATGCTTTGTTTATTCTAAATTTATCCAATACAACCTCTATCAACACATCCACCTTTGCAGTTTTTTTCTCAATTACACTTCTGTTTCCTTGGGGCTTGTTTGGCACAGAATGCAATAGAGGGAGAACAGGGAATAGAAGAGCATTGATAATTATGTCTTTCTACACTATTTAAATCATGTTCGGCAAGCATAAAATAATGGAATAGTGGAATTGGGCCTATTCCAGCCCATGAAAAAGACACTCTTCCTCTGTTCCATCCCTATGGAATAGTGAAAACTGAAGAGTATATTTCATGTATAGGGACTAAAGTGCAAAAAGGAGGGATATAAATGCAATTTTTCATCTCAATTCTATTTTTTTTAACAGTTTCACTCAATTCTAATCCAGTTTGGCACCTATTCAAACACAATTCCACTGAAATTCTTCTATTTTCCCCTACCGAAGAATCCCTTGTCTCTTAGCAAAATCACCTTGAGACTTTTAACTGTCAATCAGCTTCAACTGTTCTTCAACAGACCCAGATTTAAATTGCTCTTCAGCTATGCTCCATGTAACCTGCATTAGCCTCAATTTACCCTCATTTGGACAGTCATATCCTAACATATTAAGAAAAAAAATATATTTATATACAAGGCAAAAGTGCTTTTTTATTTATGCAATGTTTCCGCTTTTATGTTTTTCTTATGTATCAATTCATTTTACAGTCTTAACCTTTCATATTATGGAATAATAGATCTGTTTCATTTTTAATTGACACTTTTTTAACCCCATCTCCAAGAGGTTTTACCGGTTTCTCGACTTGAAGTCAAAGCAACCAGATGCTGATGTACCACCCCTCGATCCATCTCTTAAAAGAATAACTGAACCCAATCCAGATCTCCTTTCTCTTCAACTCCCCTTGCTTGAAAACTTGAGCAAAAGTTTCGAGCTGCGGGAGAATCCAAAGGTTGCTTCTTGCTTTCTTCTACTTTTTACTGTTAATTAAAATCTGTCTTGTTGCCGATGCCATAGATTAAGTAAAATTATCATTTACTCTGCCGAGCCAAGCTTGATTTCTTTCCAGAAATGATTTTTTTTATTTTAACTTGTACCCAGAAAAGGAAAACTTCTAAAACAGCATGGAGGCCAGGGAACCCAACTAATCAAGAAATAGAGGCAGGCCCTGCTGGCAGTCAGAATGCGACAACCTCTAGTAACAATTTAAAGATAGAAGCTAGTGCTTCTGGTGCATCTGTAACTGATGTTGAAATTGGAGATTTGAATCCAGTGGAGGATTTTGAGGCTATGATGGCAAGAAGAGACAGCTCGAAGTGGGTACAAGTAGCAATCGAACAGATGAAACGTTATATAAATGACCTTCTAGAGAATTCAGTTGAAGGGGATGGTTCTTATGATAAGGCGATAGATTGTCTGAAGGCGTTGCGTAAAGGTTGCATAATCGAGCAGGTATTCCCTTTTTGACACCTGGTTGATGAATTGCAAATTTAGCCTTTACTGTTCAATTGTGAAGCTTCAGTTTATCTTTCTAGTATGTGTAAATAGATAATAACAAATTAAGAACCCACAAAACAAAACAAAAATAAAAGAACAAGTAAAAAAATTTCCATACAAATTACTAAGTGCTAAATATAATTAATTCGTAGGAGCCAAACGAATTCAATAAATTTCTGAAGGACATGTTTGAAAAATGGAGAGCTACCTCTCTTGCAAGTTTCTTTGGGCTCCTTTGTTCTAAAGGCATCACACTAATTAGCAAAGAAGAGGCAGCTGATAGGTTTGAAATCTTAGATCTTTTATTTTTCACTATCAGCATCAAGGTGCGCTTCTAATAATGGAAATTAATACTTGGTTATTTTGTTATTTTTTCTGTGCAGTGATGTGACAGAAGAGACAGCAAAGAGTTTCCTTGTCAAAATTGAAAATGAATCTCAGTGACAGAATGAAGCTCACAATTTTGATATGCATTTTTACCCATAAAATATTATAATCTCTATCCCCATCCTGTATCTTTGTTAGCGGGTAAAAATGCAACCCAGTTTCATAGTTTGTATACAGAAAGTCTAATCCAACTGGGATTTCTTTCTGACTAAACATTATACATCAATTTAATCCAACTGGGGCTTCCTCGCTCAGTAGCATTTCACTCTCAACTCCGTTAATGTACAGTTAATATACTAACAGGTGTCATCTAAATGATTTTTGCCATAGTGTTTTTTTTATCAGGCCCCTATATTTATCTTCTTAACAAACATGACAAGGCGTATCCTTGCCAACTCTAAAAATTTCCGTCGATTTCCACCTTGTGAAAGCACAAAATTAAAAAAATTGTTTCTATGAGTAGGAAAATAATGCTTGAAATCTAAACATGTATTATCTAGAGAAACATAAATCAAACCGTTTTTTTATAAAAAAAAAAACACTGGAGAACCACCGGGCACTCCTTTTTGGGTTATTTATTACTCTTAAATTTGTGTATGTATTTGACGAGGACGAGCTACTTCGACGAACGAATCATTTCTTGAAAAATTAAAACGCGCAGCACTACGATTATAAACCAAATTACCCTGGGAAGAATTATACCGGAGAACCAATAATCCGCATCTCGTTTTCAATCGTGATAAAAAAAATTATTATTGAGATGGGAGCAAGTGGTTTTTGCATCCTTCGCGATATTTGTTTTTCGGCCTTAAATTCTTAGAAGAATTTTTTTTGGAAGTAACGATTGGAAGAAAAAGCAATCCAGTTATTTAATATTTAACAAAACAAAAAGGCATTCGAGTTTAAATCTACACGGGAGATATTGTTTAATCATTATATCCGAGGCCGGTTCTCTTTAGATGAAGTTTTTAAAAAGACACGAGTTTGATGAAACTCAATTTTGTCAGTGTAGGAGAGAAGATGGGAATTTTCAATTTTAACCGTACAACTTTTGCAGTTAATCGTGAGCTTAATGCAGTTACACAAGTTGTCTCTCCACAGAGAAATCGTAAATTTAATTTTCAAGAATAACAACTAAAAAACAGTATATGGTCGTCGATAAACATGATATTGTTGTAAGTTACACAAGTTGTTTCTCCACAAAGAAGTCAAAAGTTTAATTTTCAAAAATTACAGCTAAAAAACAGTATATGGTCATCGGATAAACATGATATTGTCAAATAATTAATTAAAAATAATCGACTGATTAATAAAAAAAATGTAATAATTTAATCACTGCCAATAATTAATTCACCGATTAATTGACCTAAATAAACACTTTTTTACAACACTTCACCAGGCCCTTTAATAAAAAAAAGAAGTGCTAACTTTTCCAAATCATGCTTACTTTTCCCCCAAATCTCTCTGTTATCTTCCAAAATCATTACAGCAATATATTGCGATGTCACTTTTGCATGTATGTTCCAGTAGTCTTGAGACAATGATAGATTAGTATGAATATCTCATGGACCACAAACTATTCTCAGGCGAACATCTTGGAAATATCAACCGACAACATCTATCTTGGTCAGAAACGGAACTATAAAATATTGTTAGAGGTGGCTAAAAATTAAAATACACAAAATATGACTAGTGAAAATTGAACTCATGCTCTCTCCAACTACAATATAAACTCTTACTACTAGACTACAAGCAAACATGTGATATTTATAAAGGGGGCTAGACTATATAAATTGTTCCAAAAAAAAAAAATTCAATTAAACTTTAATATATATAACTAAAATTTTAAAATCATAGGGGTGGCTTAGCCATCTTTGAATGACTTTAGATCCGCCTCTGATCTCGGCTGACAAGGATGTCACTCTGTATTTGCTTATTATTAGTGATAGTTATAAGAGAGTGCCTAACTCTCAATCAAAAAATTAAATATATAGTTATAAGAGAGTGAAGAGACGCTACCTTTATCATCATCATCATCATAATTATTCAATCAGATTGATTCATGATGTAACTTAACTCTTATGTTTCATATATGAAACGGACCTTGTTGCCTTTTTTTCAAAAAAAAATCAGATTGATTCATGATAAATTTAGATAAACTGAATAAAAGTTTTGTAAGGTGAATAATAACACTCTTATATTTAATGATAAAGTATATATGTTAATTAATTCAGTTGAGCACATGTTCAAGTCCCTTTACAAATAAATTTTGGGTCTTTTGACCCCTTCCCTGTTGACTTTTCCACTATATTTAAGAGTATAAACTTGAATACTCATGCTGTCAAAATAAACAATAAATATAGTAACAGTAATATTAACAATAAAGATATTTATGTACCAACTTCCGACATTTTAAGTGGGGAATTATTTGATCTTATCATTCTATGAGAATCAGAAGACTTTAGAGCTAAGATGTATGTATGTAATATCTGTGATGTGAAAGGTTCCTTTGTTGTGTTCAGTAAAACCAACTATTGCACATGACATGTATAAAACTCTCTGAATAAAACAGAGACAGACAAGATAGCCTAATCGGAATTTTCTTCTCAAATTCCAAACTACAAAACAAATAAATAGGTGATGTGCGCTTGGTCAAATGACCTTGCTAAAATCCAGAACATTTTGATTTTATGGGTTCCACTTTGTAAATGTCCTCTTTATAAGAAACAAAGTTTTTATTTATAGAAATTCACTAAAAATAATATAGAAAACAGATAGATTTTCTGAAAATTTTGGTTCCATATAAGAATATTGTTCCTTTAGACAGTTCTGATTGGACCGAATTAATAATTCGATTCTTTTAGAAATAAAATGGGACCAGAGGGAATTTTAATGGCAAGACATAAACAGTTCTAAATGAGACCATTGATTCAGTTCTTTATATGACATTACCGCCATCCATACATTTTTCTATATTATTTTTATTTATTTTTTATAAATAAAAATTTCTGCAAAAGAAAATAAACAAAAATAAATAATGCTATACTGTTAATGTTCCCTTCCCCAGACCAAACCAAGGGTAATTTCATGTAAACACCTCAAAAATTTTGAAATTACGTAATTTACCTTCTAAATTGCATAACATCATATTTGCCCTTCTAGATTTTATAAAAAAAACTCACAAATTTATCCATTTTATTGTCTTTTCTAAATATACATATTCCTTTTTAATTCAGTAAGTATCCATCTTATCCTTTATTAAAAAAAAGTAAAAATAAATGTAGCATGTTTAAGTAAATTGTCAGTCTTCTAATTAGTCGGTTTCTGAGAACAGATAGTTCATTTCTCTACTTCTAATGCATACATAAGTGTATACCTAAATGTCACCGTGTATACATAAGAAGTAAACAAATTAACCATTTGCATTTAGAAACCGATCATTTAAAAAATTGAAATATTTCTTAAACAAGCTATATATTGTTATTTTCTAATAAAAACTAGAGTGAGTATTATATAAATTTAAAATGACTTTTCATAGAACATGTAATAAATATGATATCATAAACTTCAAAGAAAATAATATACAATTTTGAAATTTTTTAGAAATGTACATAAAATTTCCCCAAACCAGAAAAACCTCACGTTGATGTCTGACCTGACGACGACTCCAAAGAGAGAAGCGATTTCACAGAGTTAATTTTTATATTTGTAACCACATGGATGAATTTATACTAACCAGTCAGACAAGGAAGAAGCTATAGATTGAGACTGGCGGCTAACGCAAATACCTCAAAAAGTCAGAAAAAGGAAGCTGATTTATTACAAATTATGTATTTCTTTCTGTAACCAATCGCGGTCCTTATTCTTTCTACAAGAAGAGCGCGCGCGCGCGTGTGCACAGTATATTCTCAATCAAGCTGATTTAGAATGATAATCATGTTGAACGGTTTGGATCAATTATTTAGACTTGAAAACAGAAATAATGATGTTGGAACATGATGGGGCACAAAATCAATGAAGTATTTTAACCCTACTATATATGTTCACCACGAGAGTTTGGTGAGCACAACTCCAAAAGTATATCGAATCAATTTCAAACGACGAATCCAAACTTTTGAAGTTCATATACTTCATGAGTGATGCACGTACATGCAAAATTTTGAAAGTTTTGAATTCATTTGCTACATGGTCAAGTGCACCTACAAGAGGTTATGACGCCCCAGAGACGTAGGTTTTTTTTGCCGAACTCCGTTAACATCCGCGTGTCAAATTTCTCTAAACTCATCTATTTACTTTTAATTGCAATTATTTTTCAATTTTAAATATTAGTGGTGCCCTTAGTAGTGTGTGTGTGTATAGAGTAAATCTAGGGTGTGACGTGCTCACCAAGAGAGTTTGGTGAGCACAACTCCAAAAATATATCGAATCAGTTTCAAATGACGAATCCAAACAGTTGAAATCTATGTACTTCGTTAGTGATGCATGTACATGCAAAATTTTGGAAGTTTCAAATTCATTTGCTACGAGGTCAAGCGGTCAAAGTAATGATGAAAAATGAATATATAAAACAATTAATAGAATAATTTATTAAAAGATTCATTACTTTGACCGCTTGACCTCGTAGCAAATGAATTCGAAACTTCCAAATTTTTGCATGTAAATGCATCACTCACGAAGTACATGGATTTCAATGGTTTAGATTCGTCATTTGAAGCCGATCCGATGTATTTTTGGAGTTGTGCTCACCAAATCCTCTTGGTGAGCACATCACACCCTAGATTTACTCATATATATATATATATATATATATATATATATATATATATATATATATATCTAGAGAGAGAGAGAGAGAGAGAGAGAGTATGGCTAATATGCTTTTCAGTTGTATTTCGACTGAAATACAACCAATGCATTTTTTAATTTCCAAAGTCCAAAAAGTCGATCCAAACCGTTAGATATGTTTTCCATATTGAAATGTGCTTGGAGACAAAGTTTTATATTTTTTGGAATTTTTGTACTATTTATTAAGCCACTTTAAAAATCGTTAATCCAACGGTGACTCAACCAAACAGTGAAACCGTTGGATCAGCGATTTGCAAAGTGGCTATTCTAAAAAATATAAAATTTGGTCTCCAAGCACATTTCAATATGGAGAACACATCTAACAGTTTGAATCAACTTTTTGGTACTTTGGAAATTGAAAAATGCATTGGTTGTATTTCGGCCGAAATACAACCGAAAGCATATTAGCCATACTATATATATATATATATATATATATATCCCTAAAAAGTCTCTAAATTATGTATTTTCAGATTCATAATTTCACATTTACTCATCTAAATTTCAAAACTTACGAATTTTCTTTAATGTTCAAATTCGTTTTTGATTGTACCTTCTATTAAAATGATAAAAATATTCAGTTTGTCTAAGAAAAACGTTTATTCTTCTCTATTAAAATTCGTTTTTGATTGTACCTTTTATTAAAATGATAAAAATATCCAGTTTGTCTAAGAAAAATGTTTATTCTTCTAGTTTATCGGTTGACAAATAGTTCATTCCCTTTTTTAGTGAGAATTTTTTTTTTGTCTTCAAAATATTAAAATAAGGCAGTCATTATAAATTGACAATTAACCACCGACAAATACACGGGGTAGACATGTTAGCGACCTTAACAGAATTTTTCTAAAGAATACTTGAAAAGAAGTCATTTTAAACAACAGGAGATGTCACAAAAAAAACTTGCGACAAAAACATATCTCAAGTTCCAACCATTTATGATTCACTAAAGAAAACTTCCATAAAAGAAGGCAAATGTACACACTATATGCAAAGTCCTTTATCCTCTGTCGATTGAACAGAAACAGAAAAGAAAACGAAAGAACTTCAGAAAGAAGAGGTCCAAAACTTTTCACATTTATAGACAACAAAAATCATTTCTGTTGTTCAAGAGGTACTAGGAGCTGCACTTTTTGTCACAGCATTTATAATCTCTACGTAGCCCACAATACCTACCAAGGTGTCTCCATCTGTGACCCACACATGAGTGGCCCGGTGAGAAAGCACTTGCGCCATTACGGCAGCGAGTGAACTATCATACTTACATGTAAGTGGGGCACTTCTTCCCCGGTACATGTTCCTGCCCCTCGTCAAAGAAGCTGTACCAACACTGACACCATCAACACGGTTATTAAAGAACCCGATGCTCCTACTGCTGAACCGTTTTTTGGGCGAGACCCCTGGAGCAACAGATGGGCCCGGATCATCCACGGAAGCCATTATTTCTTGTACGGGAACAGGTATCTCGCCCGACCCATTCTCGTCAGACCCCATAACAAACTGTGCGGCTGTCAGGTTTGCAAGGGCCCACGCAGCTGAGGAATAGTCACACTTCCATAACTTGTATGCAGAGATATCACCTATTATTTTTTTAGTTCCGTCGGGAGCCGTCTCAACCACAGCAACTGCACAAGGGTCTAGGGGTGTTTTGGTAATTGCCTCCAAGGCTGGAGAAGATCCCTCAACATAGGCAAAATTTGTAGAGATTGCACCAAGAGAGGAGATGGTGGTGAGAGGGATGGGGGCAAGGGCACCAAGGCAACCAATTAGGAAGCGAACCACATCTTCCCGTGAAAGGCTACAAAATTTATCCACATAGGGCGTCGCGAAAGATTTGGGGGTTGTAGAGGTTGTGGAGTTGGATGAGGTGGTACCAGTTTTGAGCCACTTGCCATTGTAGAGGACAGAGAAGCGCTTGGAGAAGCCATACCAGGAGCCACTTTTGCGGACTATGAGGCGCTTAACACCTTGCTTCATCATTTCCATTGCGTCAATCAACCTGGCAGGTAAAGAAATAATAAAATTACAGGTCAGAGAGGTATTATACCAATAGAAGCATGGTTACTGGTTTGACAAATAATTTCCCCTATTAGTTTGATTATATTTTGGCCTCATTCCTCAATTATTTGGTGTTTCACTGCTCTTAATTTGAGGTAAATTTGCGCTGAATCAGGAATTTGACAATTGACAAGCCCTGGACTATGTCATCTGATTTCATACTAGCATGTGTCAACCTACACCAACTAGAGTATCACCATACTAAGAATATAGAAGTCTTGTCAGAAACCAAAATGTTAAAAACCAGAGTTAAACAAAGGAAGGTTAGAACTAAAATTAATAAAAGGGCATGCATAATATAAATAAATTGACCAACCTAGTTTGTGACAGTGAAGGAAAGAAAGGGGGGAAAAGCATAAGAAGAAAAGCGGTCGTTGCTCAAAAGGAAAAACAAAGTTAAAAAAATAATAAAGTGCATGTGCTTGATGTGTATCTGAGCGGGTGTGTGGCTTGGACGGGGATGACATCAATAAATATGCACGACGATTTTGAAAAATTCAGAAGATATTGTCGTATGCTATTTAATGTGAAGTATCATCAACCTATCTACCAATTGAAGATATATAAAAAATTAGAAATATCTGATATTCGAATAAAACAAAACTATAGTTTTGGACATAAGTTGAAGAGTACAGATTTCGTTGTCGCGAGCGTGTTGTCGGGACATTACTTTGTGCATTGAATAGATTAAATAATGAAAAGAGAGAAAAGAAGGCTTTAAGTCTTCAACTAATGAATTTTAGCTATATTGGAGAAATGAATATAAAAATTTGAAGTCATGCATACAGTTCACTCAATATTTTAATACAATCCTATACATAATTAATCATTATATTTCTAATTTTCCTTTGAAGTACGAGGCTTTGTTTTAAGTCATTAATATACACTAGATGAATATGGTCCCACCCTTGTACAGTAGGACAAACTATTTGATGATCTAATATAATGCCATTATATACAAAACAAATGTTATGCTAACATTTAACTATGGTCATGCTAAGAATGATTGACTATCTACAAAAAAGAATATCATAGCATAAATTTCTTTAAATTTAATATCATAGCATGATTTCCAAACAGCCTGGTAATTGTACCAACTGTTTAGCTATAACTGGCATGGATCTAGGCCAACAAGTACAGGCTGGAATCTGCTGGTAGATAAATCTCTGGTAAATTATACTTATTATTCCAGCATGATACATGAAAACTATTATACCATGTTGTAGCCATTGTAAGCCTTTTGTCATCTCATGCTCTTTCAAAAATGAGAAACGAAACCCTTGTATGCAAAATAACGATCAAGCAAGAGGGGGGGATTCCTTTATTTCTTTTCTCCTGTCAGGTTTCTTTTCTTAACCTAACGAGTAGTTATCCAAATAAATAGATGCCAAAATGGCGTTCACAGTCAAGCTGTTCAGGAAGGATAGATATTAGATAAAATGAAACGACACGTACCAAATAGAAAATACCACTACTTAAAGCTAAGTGTTTGTGACTTTGCAACAAACACATTTGTTGTGCATGTTTCCTACCATATCGTAATTCATAAATATTTTACAATGCACACAAAGTTAAGCAACTACATAAGACGAAGTTTTGAGACACCTATAAATATAAAACTAGTGGAAAGTGACATCCCTAAATTAAATAGAGATTAACATGCCTTGTCAAACTATAACCCTATTAAACAGAAGAAAATGCATAGAATGTAGATCAGACAATAGACAATATTCGAAGGGGCACCAAATTCAAATTGCAAAAGGAAAGACCAGAAGAATTGAACATTAAATGACATTAAAGTGCAACAATATTTTTTGGATTCATCTTTTTATAATCCAAATTACCCCCCCCGCCAAACCACAACCTTTTTCTGCATGTGGCGCCTAGCGCCCACAAACTTCCCCCTTCGTAACAATGCACTGAGAGAATGCTATGAAAGAGGGAGGGAGTGAGGGAGAGAGAGAGAGAGCAAAATTTAATCAAATCTTTCTAACCGCCGTAGATTAATCAATAAAATGAACACCAAGACAACATCGCAAAATTCCCAATCCACAACAAAATCTGAGAAACTTTTTAGATAGATAAAATTCAAAATCAGAAACAAGACTATACCTTGTACCAGGATCAATCGATTTCAAAGAGACTTGATCTGAATCAATCACCTCTTTCACAGTCGCGGCCTTCATCAGATTCTCTCTCTGAGTGTGGTTCCCATCCGGGCAGTTCCTCGCCAGAAAACCGACGATCTCCATGGGATTGATCAAACCGACATACCTGTCCTCACGAGCAAGGATACCAGTCTCCGGAGGTCGCCGGAGAACGGCGGCAGAGGCCTCTGGAGATGCTGCGATAACGCGCGCGGCCACCTCGAGGGTGTCAGTCTCGTACAACTCCATCAAATCGGGCTTCCCGACGGTCAGATCGCCTATCACATGGTGGATGAATAACGAATTCATGATTATGTTTGAGAGAATTAAATGAATGGTGAATCTCTCAATTGTTCTTCTTTTCTTTTCTTTTTAAATTTTAGATCGAAATAGAAATCTAGTGATGAGGTGTTGCTATAAGAGGGAATGGAGGAAGGTAAGGTGGAGAGTAAGAGAGAGAGTAATGGGTTTCGGACAGGAGGGGGTTAAGAAAATTAATGGTTTTGTTTGGATATGGCTAGAGCTAGCGTTTCGAGGCGGAACCGTACAATGGAGAGAGGAGGTGGGCATGGTAGCACGATTGAGGTCGAGCCCATGTACATGTATGTAAGTAATGAGGGGTTGAGAAAGAGAGAGAGGATTGGAGTCTGGAGAGCTGGAGAGCTGGAGAGAGCGGACTTGACTTGTGGAGAAATCTGCGGGGTTTGTTATTTCTTTGATAAATGGAGCACGACGAAAAAGGGGTCACGCTTTTATGGACCTCTCGCTTTTTTACGGGAAATATCCAGACTTCGTATCCAGTGTAATTCTCTCTCAGAATTCGGACCGTTTTTTTAACTTTTAACTTGGCATGAATCTTAAAGTCCAATAATACTGACTCCTATTTTCTCCGAATCTGTAAAGTGATGCGCATCGTAACAGAGATGGTACAGATCCAAAATCCAGCGAAATTTTTAATATTTATACATATTAAAAATTAATTTTTAAAATATAATGTATGCATTATGTAGTGTCGAATATTCAGGTGGCATACTTGCAAGGCAAAGTAGCAGAAAACTTAAATATCAAAATAATGTATATATTTTAATTAGAGGGAGGTTATAGTACTATACATTATGCATATCGATCTTTGCTATAAATTTATATTTTAATTTTTTAAATCTTAAAATTTAAACTATTAATATGAACTATTCAATATAATTTTCAATATAATTTTCATATGAATTTGTACTTAAAGACTAAATTTTATATCTTTTAAAATAATTTTACTATTATTTAGATAGGTAAATAATCACTTGATCTAATGATTCTAAATCATTCAAAAATAGTAATTGTGATTTTGCATTAAAACATTTAATAAAATATAAAATGTGATCGAAGTACATTTTTATATAGAAATTGTATTAAATAGTTCGGATCAAGTATTTAGTCTTTGAAAATAAATATATAAATTCTTAGTACAGGATCAATGTGTGCTATTCACAGTACTATAATTTCACTCTTTAATAATTATATTGTATATGTTATAAAAATGAATTACTATATGCACAACAAATTGTAATTTTATTTTCGTTTCAACGGGTATCAACTATCAAGAGCCACTTTCCTCTATTATATTATTCATCTTCCGAAAACATATGAGAAATATTTTATAGAATTATGTTTATGGCATCTTCCAACAAAAAATTGAAAGATACCAATAAGAAGAAAAATATTGTACTCAGTTGCCTCTATTTTCCATCTTTTGACAAATCAAACAATATTGATTCAGAAAAAAAATTGCTACTTTCTTTTTGCTAGTATATCAAATCAAACGGACCCAAAAGCGGACAATTCCAAGATTTAATAGATATCTAAAAAATATCTCATAAGATATAGGCGTCAATTTGTGAGATTTAGATTCGTTGTGGCTAGATTATCAGACTTTTTCCAAATCCTGCCTAAATTTATTTAAATGTGTTCCGCTCGTATATTTTATTTCTAACAAACATCTTTATTAGTCTTTTGGTGCTTTTCCATTTGCAAATAGTTATCCCCGTCCTTTTTTTAATCGATTTTTCATAAAAATTGAAATCTTGCTCTTTATTGCTTACTTCTTTTAGGATATATATCATTGTAGATCTGTTAATTAATGTTCAAGATTCAGTCACTATATAAAATTCAATAGGAACATGTTTATGATTTAATATTTTTTTTAAAATCTTCGCAGAAGCTGCGAAGTCGTGAAGTTGTGAGGGGGAATCGAACTCTCGATCTTTGGGTAACCAACAATTCTAGGACTTCTCTCCTAGCTAACTGTGCTACCTCCTCTTTCTCGTTTATGATTTAATATTGCTGGAGCAAAAAGAGAAAATTTTGCCGGAGCACTTTAGATCAGATCCAAATAGTTTATTCTATGTTGGGTCTGTGTTGGTGTCAATTTATTGTACATTATAATATGTATAAAAGTGACGCTAGCACGTACTTAAACTTATTAAGACAGTTGATGAGTTTAATTCTAAAATTTGTTGAATCGATATAATTTATGAGTGATATATTTATATTTTTTTATTTTTTTTATTTTAAATTTTAAATTATTATTACCAGTGATATATTTATATTTTTTTATTTTAAATTTTAAATTATTATTACAAAATCAAGCAGTAAAAAATATTAGTGCGTCATTTTTATCATATTTTTACCGTTTGAATTTACACTAAATAAAATTTACAATTTAAAATATAAACATATCACTCGATGAGTAAATCAATTTTAACATTTTTAATGCATTATTTGAAATCAATTTAATAAAGAGTATGTTAAAATGAACCATTGGTTTTGTGCTCCAGTAATACTCCATATTATTTTTTCTGTTTTCAAAGTTCAATCAGTCAATCTAAACCGTTCAAAATGATCTTCATACTAAAATATACTTGGAGATTAAATTTTATATTTTTTTTTTGAATTTTTTTACTATTTTTTAAATAGATACAAAAGTATTATTTTCCGAAAATTCTGGACCATCTAAAACAGTGATTTTGTATCTATCTAAAAAAAAGTAAAAATATTTCAAAAAAAAAAAATTTGGTCTTCAAACATATATTAATATGAAGATCATATTGAGCAGTTCGGATCGACTGTTCAAACTTAAAAAAAAAAATATATGAAACATGATTGAAACATAAAACCAATAAAACATTTTAACCTACCCTTTAATAAATTTTGAAAATTAAGCTCGTCTACTATCTAGGTAAACTTAAGTACACATGGACCTCACATGAGACTTGAGGCTGCCATTTTTTTTTTCTAATGTAAAAAAACTATTATTTATAATAATTAAAAGAACGGATCTGAAAAACTAGAATTGGAGGAACGGATCTGAAAAGTTGGAGCTGAAAAATTAGTAGACGCGATTATTTTTATTCACAAGTGTCAAGAGGGCTCACAGAGCATCCCTCTTGGACTTCAATTTCAATTATTGAGTGCTTGACATCCTTAGCTCATTTTTTATTTTTTATTGGATGAGCTGTCAATGCCTATCTTAGTTATTACTTATTACTTAATACTATTTAAATTTTGATTCAATAGAGACACAACTAGTTGAGATTTGCTAGTCTATTGATGGTATATAACGTTTCATTGTTATTATTTAGAAAATCTATCGAATAGAATTTAAATTGTTAAAATTGATCTACTTTACAAGTACTATACTAAATAAACTAAAAACATCATAATTTTATACATGTAAATTACTATACTAAATAAACTAAAAGCATCATAATTTTATATATAAACGCATTAAAGAGTAAATCAATTTTAATAAATTGAATTTGTCATTTTAAATCCTATATAATAATTTTTCAAAACATAGCATAACTAGAGGTGCTATTTTTATTTGATTATCTGAATCCGATTCGGAACCTAACCAGATCTGATTTGGAACCAACCTAAATCCAATTAATTTAGATAGGATATGATTTAAAAAATATAACCGGTCCGATTTATAACTGAACCTGACCCGATACCCGTATAAATACAATTTTTTAAATAATATAAAAACATGGATTAATAACTATATAAAAAAAGACAACAATCTATATCATTTATTAAGAAACAAATCATAATATCATATCATACATTAATAACTAATTTTTTCATTGGTTGTGAGGTGTGTAAGAAATTATAATTATATTGAAGAGTAAAGGATTTTTCAAATACTTGTGAGTGGTAATATTTATCTGCTCCGGATTCGAACCGGACCTGATAATTTACAAACAAGTTGTCCATCTACTTGAAACCAAAATATCTACTATTAGGTGCGGTATCCGAATCCGGACCCAATCTGATTTAAAATTAATAAATATATAGATTGAAATTCGAATCCAGACATTTTTAAAATACGGATTCAAATATAATACTATATGGATCCTACCCGATCCGATGGCACCTCTAACTCTAAGCAGGGGCGGATTCAGGATTTTCGTCAAGGGGGGGCAAAAAAATATCGAATCGGGTTTAAATGACTAATCGGATTTAAACCCATTAACTAATTAAGTATTTGATAAAAAAATAATGATTTAACTTATACTTTATAATGCTCTGATTTGTAATTTATGATATTCTGACTTATAATTATAATTATAATTATCAATCATATTTCAATAAATTTATTTTAATTTTAACTATAAATTTAACCCGAATTACGGAGGCGGCTGCCCCCCTCCCCCCATGCTGGGTCCGCCCCTGACTCTAAGCATAACATGTCTATGCTGCGTAGCTAAATTCCAATTAGTTTTCACGCGCGCGCACACACAAAAACGTTGCAGCAAGGGCTGGCTATCTTTTTGGTTAATTGTCGGCGCTTTCCATTCATGGTAGCTAGAAGTTCTGGATCGTTTGATTTTGAACCCACGGTTTGATTATAATTCCTGTGAAATTTCTCTACAAGATATAAACAGTGTGAATTCGATCAGATGGACAAAATTGAATGACAGTTCCTTTTGAAAACATGATAAAATTTTGTCAGATATATTTATATAGGAGGATCACTTGAAAATTCTTCATTTTACAATTTTTAAAAAATAAAATTTAAATTTAAATTAAATCCCAGTATTATAAACATAATCTATATATTTCACATGTAATGCCTACAAAAATGTTGAGATTGAAGTAGCTTTTACTGTACATCAAGTGATTTAGAATTCAAAGGTCCAAAATTACCAATAGTTACATAATTACATCATCAAACAATATTGAAAAAAAAAACTATATGAAATTTGATTATTATGCTATCTATATATCCAATAGCACATCTACAAATTTACTTTTTACCTTTTAATTTTATTTGTTTTATTTTTCCATAAAAAAAAAATCACTGTCAAGTTTGTTAAAATAATGATTATTAAGTGATCTCCCTCTTTTATGAATTGGAAAAAAAGAATCATGTTAAAAATCTGGAAACAAATCTACTGCGATTCTTTGGAATCGCAGAGTCCCTACTTGTCCAAATCAAATCATTCACTTGCTTCAAGATTTGTACATAAAAATCAACTTCTTTGAGATTCGTGCATTTCAAAAAATGAATAGTTTGAACTAAAAAAGCAGGACCTACAATTCCAAAGAATCGCAGCAGCTTTATTTCCTAAAAATCTCAATGCATTTGTTTAAAAGTATGATCATACCTTTAGCTATAGCAAAACTAAGCGGACGAAGTGAGATAAAAAAAAAAATATGACAAGAAAAAAAGAATAATCGTATGATCTGTATTGGATGATATTATTCATTAGACATGAAAATAACTATTGAGTAACTAGCAGTAAAGTTTAAAAAACTTTAGGAAAGTAAATAATTATTGTATTCGTATGATCTCTATTGGATGCAAATCTTTTTGGTCAGAATAAATTTATTTGAACTGATGAAATCTGGGGGCATGACTTCCAAGTTTCTCTCTTTTTTAAAAAAAAAAAAAAATCATTTGAACCGGTCAAACATGCCATTAATCGGCAGCAACTACAAGTAGTATTAATAGCAAAGTTTTAAAAACTTTTAGTTTATTAAATAAACAAGTATCTTATTCGGATGATGTCTATTGTATACAAAGTCCTCTAATCATAATTAATGATCAAACGTGCCATTAATTGGCAGTAGCTGTTGGTGCATGGACTAGACATTTATTCATGTTGTTTTCATATGAATAATCTACACTCGTAGAGAGTTAAGTTTTCAGATATGTTTATCTGTGTCACATCATCAATGTATTCATCCATTCAATTTTATTTTTCTCTTTATTCTTTATGATCAAATTTCATATTTTCTTATGGTCTTTCTTTTCATCTAATTAGAGAGTTTGTATTTTTATAAAGAAATTTATACGTGGTTAATTGTGTTGTTTTTTATTTTATATATTTTTAGAATTTTACAAATCACTTTATTAGTTTTTTGAAAGAATCTCATAAAAACCTCATAAATATATTCTGCAAAAAAAAAACATAAAATCAAAGAAAAAAGTGAGAGAAGAGATGGTATGGCGCGCGCAGGGCCGATCCTCAAGATTTTGGGGTCCAGGACGGGAGAAAAACTTGGGTCCTTTATATATATATATATTTTTATGAAATAAGATAATATACTTCTATAAGTACTTCAACACTATATGTTTATAAGTCTCTTTTGTATTTTCAAAGTTCAAACAATAGATATGAACCGTTCAATATTATATCCATATTAAAACTTGGAGACTATATTTTACAATTTTTGGAATTTTTTACTATTTTTTAAGATAGATAGAAAATCCATTGATTCAAGAAGATTTTGGACCATAAAAAATAATAATTTTCTTCCTATCATAAAAAATAGTAAAAAAATGAAAAAAAAATTGGATAAGGTTTGGTCCAAATGGCTTTGGACCTAACATTGTCCAAAGCCTCTAAAAATCTTACGATTAAAGTCCGAATAGTCGATACAAACCGCTCAACATGATTTTCATATTAAAATGTGCTTAGAGACCAAATTTTATTTTATTTTGGAAATTGTTTACTATTTTTTTAGATACGTACAAAATCACTATTTTTGGACCGTTCAGTAACAGTGATATTGTACGTATCTAAAAAAATAGTAAACAATTTCCAAAAAAAATATAAAATTTGGTCTCTGAGCACATTTTAATACGATTTTTAGAGGCTTTGGATGGTGTCTGTCCAATGCCATTTGGACCAAATCTTATTTCTTAAAAAATATGTAAATTTGGTCTCCAAACACGTTTATATTATGGATATCATATTGAACAATTTGGATTGACTATTTGGACTTTTAAAACGCAAAAATAACTTATAACCATATGGTGTTCAAGTACTTATAGAAGCCTATTAGTCGGTCTCATTTTTTTTTTGATATGTCAATAGATTGTACCTATTTACAGAAAAATTTGAACTCTTTATATATAAAAATTCGAGCTTTAATATTTTATTTATTTTTAATATATACATATTTTTTTATATATAAAAAAAAACTATTTTTTTTAGGGGCCCCTTGAATCTTGAGGTCTGGGGCGATCGCCCTGGCTGCCCAGCCCCAGGGCCGGCTATGCTGACGCATGACGGGGTAAATTCTCTTGTGCGGTGGCCAGAAGGAGGCACTTGTTGGCAGGGGCGGACCCAAGTGTATCCAAAGGGGGCAGCTCACCCTACTAATTATTAGTAGAAGTCAGGACGTTTCGATCAGTTCTGCCTCTCTCTGAAAAAAAATTTGCCCCCCGCTGGATGTTTAATTTGAATTTCGAGTTAAATTTTGGGTTAAAATTAAAGTAAATTTCTTCAATTATGATTAATAATTAGAATTATATATTAAAATATCAGAAATTATAAGTCAGAGCATTGAAAAGTACAAATTAAACTATTATTTTTATTAAGTACTTAATTAATTAATAGATTTGAACCCAATTAGTTATTTAATCGATATTTTTTTCCTCCCTCTGCTGGTTGGTCCGACATCTCTATTACCGCACACACAGATGCATGCTGACACAAAATAGGTGAGATATATCATTTCTTGAGTAGCTAAACATATTTGGATTGACATAAATCCTTAACCAGGATGAAAGTTTTACAAAATTGCATTGATTTTGATTTCAAGTTTTCAACATTGTCTACAGCGGAAGCGGAATTGGTTGCGTGTGGAGTGGCGAAATGCTAGATTGGCACTTCAACCAGGGACATGCATGCATGACAAAATTATAATCATGTAATCATGAGACTTTTTTTTTTTTAAACGGTAGGGATGTAGGGTGCAAACCGATTGGATACGGATTGGATACTAATCGGATACGGATATGATTCGAATTTTTAATTCAAAATATATATATCTAATTAACCTTTTATGCTATTACAAAGTATATATCTAATTAACTAAAATTCACCAACATAATCATAACTTTAATTAAAATAGTAAAATGATTAGTTTATTTTTAGCAGCAGTTTGTATGCTCTACTGGAAATGTGAAATTAATGTTGCAAAGTACACCGAGGACATCCAAAGTACATGCTGTTGTTGATTAATTGAAGTTAAAAAAAATACATGCTTTACATGAAATTGATTTATATATAATTAATAGTTTGACAAATTGACCATTCAACAAACAAAATCAAGAAATTGAACATGATCTCAACCATGGAACAATATTTAATGTCATTTTGTCAGAATAAATCATATTATATGTGAAACATTTATCATATAATATGTGAAACATTTTGTCTTCTAGTAAAATTGGTTTATTTTTGAAAAGGGAGGTAGCGTTCTAGAATTGTTGTACTAAAAAATCGAAGAGTTCGATTCCTCACGACTTCGCAGTCTCTGCGAAGGTTTCAAAAAAATAATCGGTTTATATTTAGAAACAGAGAAGAAATTGTCTGATCGGACATTCGGACCATCTCATTTGTTATCGGATATCCGGTACACTAAAATATACGAATATGGATAATTATCCGAATCAGCAACTATCCGTATCCGAATATCTGAATCCACAAAATTTCGGATATGGATCCGAATTCGGACGGATAATATCCGACCCGTTTGCACCGCTATAGGGATGTTTCATGTTGGTACTCCGATACAATAAAAAAGAAAAGGAAGCTGTCAATCAAATCACCAACGACAAATTGGAGATGCGGGGTATCGAACCCCGTACCTCTCGCATGCAAAGCGAGCGCTCTACCGTTTGAGCTACATCCCCTATGTCTGATAAAAAAAATGTATTACTAACTTTAATAAAAATAATTATTACCATTATGCTCACCTAGGCGGCATCCTGCTTGTCAAGGAGTCCGGATCCCCCAATGTAACCCAATTTTTGGGTTTTGAATTGAAACCATTCGATTCGAATTTGTCTCTTCAAATTGTCTCGGGGTTCGAATATGTTCTCGGGATGTGTTCGCTTCAGATCAGGATAGATTGTCTCGGATTCAAATCGGACGGTCCCGATTTAAAACCCAAAAATTAAGTTACTTCACTGGATCTGAATTCAAGAGGCATATTACAAAGGCTAAAATCTATTCGTGTTCGATCGAATATTGAAGGTACTATAAAATTTATGTTACTATTATCTCAATAACAGTTCAAATTACAAATAATAAATTTGATGTTTTATATGTAAATGTTTTTTGACAGTATTATTTCTTTATTCCAAAATTATTTGCAAAAAAATTATTTTTTCCCCAGCTTTTCTTTATTACCTAACTTGAAAGTTCGAAGCAAATAGCTTAACTATTTCTCATTATGTTGAAAGGCACGATTAAGTCACAGTATTACTAATATATCGTGACTATCTCTCATTATGTTGTTATGATTTATGAACATAACAAGACACGTAAAAGATTGAAAGCTTGAGTTACTCACGAGGTATAATTAAAATTACAAATTACAGTGTGATTAGTCACGACACGGCAGAGATCTCTCTATCCCCGACATTACAAGCACGGACTCAAAGCAAGATAAAAAAGGAAGTTTTGTTTAACAATGGACAAGCAGGTATGAGGTATCACAAGTCTATGAACCTATAGTTGCTGTTTGCCAGGTATGGGCCCGAAAAAATTGACAGGTATAATTTCAGGAATTCGTATCCGAGGTATCTCAAATTTTGAGTTGATCTGTAAACATGGTCCGTTAAATTCTTAGGCACAAAAAAAAAAATTAACCCAATTTTTAATAAACTGAAAATTTTAAGATATCTGAGTGGGTATGAACTCGTAATTCAGGGTACGATGGAGAAAATGTTGTCCTGGCATAAACATAATAGAATTCATATATTACGATGCCAATTGAAAAATACAGCTCGTACCCTACAAAAAAAAAAAAAAAAAAATCTGATATCTGCTTCTGTCCACAAATAATTTGAGGTCCCCTTTTAAATATGCTTAATTTGTTTAACACTTGACAGCTATGAAACATTACTGCAAGATAGAACATAATGAGTGGTACTCTTTTATAGGGGTGTTTATTGGGTCCGGTTTAATCGGTTTTGGATCGAACCGAATTAGTTCGGTTCAAACGGTTCGGTTTTTTCGGTTTAATGGTTCGGTTCGGTTTGCTTTTTAAAACTGAATTATAACTTCAGTTCGGTTCAATTTGAAAATTTCAAAACTGAAATAACCGAACCAACAGAACTTTTATATATTATGAATTTGGTCCGGACTACCCCAGTTTATTTCTTAATATTCAAGTTTATTTCTTAATCAATTGCTTTAAATACTTCGGTTTATTTCTTAATATCCCAATTTATTTCTTAATACTCCAATTTATTTCTTAATATACTTTGATTTATTATAAAACAATTGCTTTAAATAAAAAAATTATATATTTCAGTTTGAACCGAACAAACCGAAATAAAACTTTGGTTCGGTTCAGTTCAGTTCTATTTTTGAAAGCAAATTATAACTTCGGTTTGACTAGTTCGATTCGGTTTGAACCGAACCAAACCAATGAACACTCCTACTCTTGTATCCATCTACCTACCTACCTATCTATATATTTATATCTATATATTTATATCCAGTCCTCTTCAGAAATAATTAGACTTGTATTCATATTATAACATGATGAATGAAATTTATAGCATTAATATTTCTGCTTAAAAAAAATGTTCTTTAGATCTTTTATCTCAAAGAGTTCTAACGACCTTCCATCTCAAATACATGGCATGTCAAATTCACTTTCTCATTTGCCTAAGTCTCAATTTATGCCTTTCTCAAGTTGAGAAACTAATCCTCATTATGGCCCAATATGGCAGTAATATAGCAGTAAATCAATTGCATGAATAGCAGAAGAAAAATATATACAATTTAAACAAAGCATGAAAAGACAAAGCCTTGGGCGATTAGGTCAGCCGTCCCCGCCTACACACAATGTATCACAATGTATCACAAGGAAAAAGAACATGATCAACCAATTAAGTACATAACATTAAAAACAAATAATACACTGCCTTTTCTTTCAACTCCTTCATTTTTTTTCCCAATTTTCAAGCTTTTTGTCTAACTGAACCCTCCTCCTTTGCCCGGGCTGGGGACCGGCTATGTGCACATGACATAGGCGGAGTTAAAAACTTGGAAATCGTTAGTAGCCAATGATAATAAAATAAAATTATAAAATTAATAAAAGTGTAAATTACTTATTGAAAGAAGGAAAAGAGTACTACCACCATATATATCATCCCAAAGAAATATATCACATGCTTAGAATCGGTGTTGCAACGCCTTCAAGTGG
Source organism: Carex cristatella (assembly GCA_024447775.1). NCBI lineage: Eukaryota > Viridiplantae > Streptophyta > Magnoliopsida > Poales > Cyperaceae > Carex > Carex cristatella. The sequence goes on from JAJHPF010000018.1 coordinate 8,068,096, forward strand.
GAAATGCCAGATGATTTGATCTTCAAACTTTCTGATCCTAGGGCTCAATCGACCGCTAGATCCACATTCCCCTCCAAGCTGCCATGGACAAATGCCATGTACAAATGCCACCAGATTTGTGGACAAATGCCACATTTTCACATTATCTAATCTCATCAAACACACTGTGGACAAATGCCACCAGTTTCATCACAAGCACAATAAATAAGATATGCATTACGAGAGATGCCAACACCACTAGCTAGAATTACAAGCAACTACATGGACAAATGCCACGTCAGCCTTCTACGATCTCATTACGCACTGGGGACACACCACATTTTCGCATTCTCCAATCACATCAAACACACCGTGGACAAATGCCACAAGGTTTATTCACAAGGACAATTGGAAAAACACATCCGTGGACAAATGCCACCAGGTTTATTCACAAGGATAATTAGAAAAAAAACACCGTCGACAATTGGAAAAACACACTGTGGACAAATGCCACCAGGTTTATTCACAAGCACAATAGGTAGATATGCATAACTCAAGCATGAGAGATGCCAACACCACTAGCTAGAACTACAAGCAACTACATGGACAAATGCCAAGTCAGTCTTTTTTTCAATCTAATCAAGACCTGTGGACAAATGCCACGTCAGTCTTCTCCGATCTCATAACGCAACCACATTTTTGCGTTCTCAAATCTCATCAAACACGCCGTGGACAAATGCCACATATGGTTTCTCATCAAGCCTGTGGACAGTTGAAACCTTCAGGTTACTCAAAACCCCATGACCAACAGCCTCCACAGTTGACTTTCTCCAAGCCAAGTGGACAAATGCCACATTGCTCTTCTCATCAAGCTTTTAGTGGACAAATGTCACTCGGATAATTAGACGCGTGGACAAATACCACTTGATTAATTAATCACCAAGCTCAAAGAGAGGTCTCTTGATTCATAATCAAGCACACAATGAGAAAAGTCCCTTGATAAGCACATTGCATGAGAGATGGCTCCTTGCTTCCAAATCAAGCAAGGAGAGAGCAAGAGAGACCCTTGATCATCATCAAGCACGTAGGTAGAAAGCACCTTTCTTGATCATCAACCTCGCATAGAGGAGACCTGTGGACAAATGCCACAGAATTAATCATCAATCTCAAAGAGACCTGTGGACAAATGCCACAGAATTAATCATCAATCTCAAAAAGCCCCTTGTAACATCATCAAGCTCAAGCTAATAGAAAGAGACCTGTGGACAAATGCCATTTAATCCATCAAGCTCATAGATAAAGACAAACAGGGGAGACAAAGACCTTGCTCCAACGCCGCCTGATTCATCAAGCTCATTTCAAGCAGCCTGCTTGATTTGTTACCCAAGCTTGGTGGCAAATGCCCACCCAAACCTGAGATATCTAGTGTATGCCATCAAATCACACAGTTATATGATGAAATACTGTGGTAAGATGTGGTTGGCATCTCCTCTATCGCTCTGGATCACCTATAAAAAACATGTCAATTACTCCTCCATCGCTCTGGATCACCTATAAAACATATCAATTTAGAGTATAAGTATAATAAAACATGTTTTGCAATAGAGAAATGCTCATTTAATGTTTGCTTACAGTAATTTTTCTTGTTTAATTCCCTTCTTTTATTTTCATTTATTTTCTCTTTCTTTTCTTTGTTGGAGGTTGGGCTACCTATCATCTTCATACCCCAATAAAAAAATCCTCAAATCAACCATGTAACCTAAATTAAACTATTATGGCAAACTGAAACAGTATACCTCATGCTGTCAGAAGTTTCCAGGGTTCTGAAAGGAAGAAGTTTACAGAAAAGAAACTGAACAATCAGGAACAAAGTTGACCAAAATATTTTGGCCGCCACAATTTATAGATTATAATTGTATCAGTTCCCAAAAGTTTGAATCCAAAAGTACTGTGTAGTGAGAGATGTGCATATAAATTTGCTCTTTGTTTCTCAATCTTACAAATTTTGTTCCCCCGGAGAAAAATCGCAAAGAATAGAATAGAACAGATGACAACCTTGCGGTAAAATATGATAAAATCGTGTTTCAGTTATAGCGGTTACACTTGAAATAAATAAAACGTGACAATCCAAAGTATTTAATCTACAAGAACAAACCCTAAGTGGAACTACAGAGGGCCAACAGAATAGGATCGACCTTCTTAGACGATTTAACTTTTGAAGAAGGAAAGAGAAAGCGAAAACGTGAAGAATCAGAACAATATCATAGATTGAGAAGAGAATAAAAAATCGACTTGGCGCTAACGAATCCCAAACTCAAACCGATCTTTCTAAGAGAAGAGAGCAAGAAATTACCTTTCCAACAGATAGGAACGCATCCGGTCGAGAGGGGAGCGAGCGGGGCAGATCCCGAAGTGAAACCAGAGAGGGAGAGAGAGACCCCATATTTTGGCGGAGGGGGGAGGGAGGGAGAGAGAGGAGGCCCCGAGGGGTACGATCGTACGAGGAGGTGGGGGTTCGCAGCGAGAGCGAGCGGACTTAAATAGAGCGAATTCAGCGGTTAAAGGAAGTCGGGTTTTTTCGATCTAATTTTAGCGGATCGGACATATCACAGATTCACAGGGAAGAAAATACATGGCCCAATATTATTAGTCCGTTATTTTTATCTGGCCTAATAATATTTAATTTCATTCCAATTTTATTTGCAATTAATTTAGGAATGTATGATAATTTCATAAATAGAAAAAAATATTAAATTGTTTTCGAAATATTTTGATGATAAAAATATTAATTCATGTTCGTTTATTTATTTCAAAAATTAATATTTTTTATGTGTATGAAAGTTTCTTTTTTAATTTATGAAAGCTAAATGCAGTTAATTTACAAAAATAATTGTATGAGTACAATACTTTTTAAATTAATTTTAGTAATTTGTATTCTAGTTTCAGTCTAATTATAGAGGAGGGATCCACTTACACTCTTTTTTTTACACCGAATTACATCTTACATAGCATAAAAGCTCAAATCTCTCCTTATAGTTGCATCGGAGTATAATTCATAATTTGTCATCTTCTACAGTATACAATAGTAATATTGCAAACTAAATTATACACCTTGCAAATATTAATTATGTATATATTAAGATGTTTTAGTTACCGAGCGATAATTTCCTGAACTTTAGAATTGTAAATTTTAGCCTTTCAATTTTGTTGCTGGTTTATTTTGTAGCCATTAGGAGTGTCAAACTTCTATTTTATTTATACCTTTGTGCACTTAGCTAAAATTTTAACATGTATTAGCTCGACAATATATAATTTTATACCTTTGTACACTTAGCTAAAATTAATCGAGGGTTGATAAGTTGCATTTTATTTGGAGCAGAACCTTAACCTTCATTTTATTTGGATCAGAACTTTTCTATTTATTATAGAGGAGGGATCCACTTACATTTGTAAATTACAACATTTTACAACAATTTATTTTTGCAATTTAAAAATCCAAACAATCGATTCAAACGTTCAACATGATCTCTATATTAAAAATGTGCTTGGATATCAAATTTTACATTTTTTTTGAATTTTTTTTAATATTTATGAAGAACTATACAAAACTGTTTTTTTAGACAATTATAAACTACTGAAAACAATAATTTTGTAAAATACTTAATAAATAGTTTAAAAGTTAAAAAAAATGTAAAATTTGATCTTCAAGCACATTTTAATATAGAGATCATGTTAAACAGCCTGAATTGATTGTTTGAACTTTAAAAATCATAAAAACGAATTGTTGTAAGATGTAACTTACAAATATTGTTAGTAATCCCTCCTCTTATTAATAAATTCCATGTTATAAAAAAATAGAGGTTGAAACCAGTAAACTGTTCAACCGAAACATTAACGAGTTGATGGTATTCAATTCGGATAACATTGGGCTAAACTAAAGGTCACTCCACGGGCACGGAGTGATCAAGACATTAGCATAGTTAAGGCTTGAAGGTTGCACCATTGATGGGATATTATTTCTGGGTGAAATTTTGTACTTCATTAACTACTAGTATCGAGCCCGTAGGATGCAACGGGACATACTATAACAAAATAAGAATATATTTTTATTAAATAAAACTAATCCAATGAAATTAATAATTATTCAAAAATTGATGAATATTATCTCTAAAGAAAATTTATATGATTATGAATTTTTTTATTACTTTCAACTGTGATCTCCGATAATAATTTGATGATGTGATGATTATGTATTTTTTAAGTACCAATGATTTCAAATAACAATTCGATTCGAATCTAATATCAAATAATTACTTTTCTCATAATATACATAATAGCTCAATTCAAATCTAATATCAAATATCGAACAACAATTCAATATCGACATACAACATGATACCAAATAACATAAATAAAAAGTGACATCATATATATATAGATTGTTATTTTTTTATAGAATTACAAACTCCATCACTTACAAACTCTAATAAATTAATTGTACTGCTACAGAGAGAAATTGCCCCAACTATTAATTGCAAACCAAACCTAATTATGTTATCTATTAACATTACAAGATTGTTAATGGTAATTCATTTTTAGCTGCTATTTACTGTTCTGACAACCAATATTCAAGAAATTATTTCTGGATAATTGACTGAACCAAATTTTTTGTTCTTTTTATGAAAATGTAGGTCTAAAACTGTTCTATATGCTTTAAGAATTTTCAAGATTTTAGGAGAACTGAAACTATTTTTTTATGCATTTTTCTTGGGGCAATTTAGGAAAACAGCTTGATTATTTAACAGTTTTTTTTTTTTTTTTTTTGAAAGATGAGATTCATATGGACATTCAAAATAGCAGAAAAATGTTAAAAATGCAAAATCCAATGCCAGCATCTCTATACCTGCCCAAGTCAGATGCCAGCAAAAAGCTCCCCATTCTTCTCCACTTCCAAGGCGATGGTTCTACATATATCTACAACACCAGTATCTAAATGGTGTTGCAAGTACATTCTTTGATATTTTACATCTAAACTTACAAATCCTACAAGTAAATTTTTTTCAATATAATGGAACTTGCCATAAGCTATCCAATTTATAATATTTAATAAAAAATAATACAGCCAATCACTTAAATTCACGCCCTTTCGGCCTTTCCAAGGTTATACGTCCTGGTAATGTGCTGAAACAAATAACACATAAAACTAATAAATATTTTTTTATTCATCACACATCAGTGTACAAAGGCTATATATTTGTTGTCTCAAATTTAGTAAAACAAACTCAAATAATGACAAAACTTCTATGAATGACATACTAAAACCACAAATAGAATCATCAAAATATTTAACAAGTTAGGATGAGATAAATGGTACCTGATTGACCAGAGCCTCCATTTAGAATAGAAATAGAGCGTGAAAAAGCCAGTTGGCATACCTACATAGCCAAATGAACCTATATAAAACAAAGAAGATGATTTTAGCATGAAAATAAACACAAAAATTGAAAGAGCATTAACCCTAGTCAAAGCCAGTCTAGTTGTAAAATTTTTGGAATTGGTTTCAACAATAATTTGATTTGTGCTCCACCAAAAAAGGATTTGACTCTACCATTGACCCATGTATCAGCCACCTCAGTAATATTATGGTATTAAGATTGGAGTTCGATTTGCACATTAATATCAATTATGCTTTCAGAAAAAAAAAATTATTATGGTTTTGACAGACCTTTTGTGATTTAATCCCATTGATTTTTAAAATTTGCCATACAAGAGGGTTATCTTATAAACTTGGTTCTTTATCAATGAAACACAAACCAATCAATTTAAGGTATATACAATCAACTCATAAGCATAAACTGAGGAAAAAAGTAGAATTTCTTTGATATTTGTTTTTAGTTCGGCAATATTTGTTCTACAAATAGTAAACCTCAGGAATAATAAAACAATAAAAATATAGAACTAACAAGACCACTTATTCTAGGAGAAATCTTTCTCAAAAAATAAATATTACCTAAGAAGCAACAGCTTCATTTAATTCTGAATCGCCATCCATCCCACCCTTTTCTTTGGATTTCTCGAGTCCCCTCAACAAATCCAATACAGGAAACATATTAGTTACAAACAATCTATCAATTGAAAGAAACATAATCATTCAAATTGAAAATGAAAAAAACAATCATTAGAACCTGAAGATCTCTTTGCATTGCTGAGATCATTAAAAAATAAAGATTAGCTTCAATAAAAACATAAAAGATAGTTTTGCCCCTACCATTGAATGAGATCAGGGAGCTTCTCCTAGAGGCACAAATGCACTGCTTTTATAATAAGAGAAAAACTTAAAATTAGTAAGGTAAGTCACATTCTTGAATTAAATATGGTACGTCTCATGCATTAGGCAAGTAGTTCATGATGGTAGTGGTGGTTGTCCAATGAGACAACAAATCAACCATTTGATGAAGTCAAAGGAGAAAGATGAGTGCTTCAAGCTTGTATCTGAAAGTTGCTAGAATTAGTTAGGTTGTTATATGCTTGTCTACACTATTACACTCCCTGTATAAAGATGTATCTATATCAAACATTCAAATAATGAAAAGAAATAAAAAAATCTTGTCTCAATTCTATTCTCTGTATCCTTATTTAGATGGCATCAGAGCATATCTTGATCCCTTTACCAGTATCCTAATCCCTAATAACAAAAAAATGCTTTCTTGATGGATACCAACAATTCATGAACCACTTAAATCACCCTGCCTATCCTGATAAGTAATCCATGTAACCATTTCAAATTCCGAAAAATTGAATAAAAACAACTTTCTAACCAGGAAATCATAAATCGAACTGATCATCAATGGTTTTCGACTTTGTAACTTGGAAATCATAACACCTTTAGAGAAGTTAACTGCGTCGTCTCTTCGATTTTTGCTCCAGGGTTAGGGTTTTTGGTCCTCAAGAGAGAGACAGCGGGGGAACGTTTATGCTCGGTTCTCCGGCTCAGAGAGAGAACGGGGGAGGATTTGTGCTCAGTGCTCGAGTAAAAGAAAGAGAGGGGGAGGTTTTTGTTTCGATGCTCGGTAGAGAGAGAGAGGGGGGGGCCAAGGAAATGGTTGTGAGGTTTTTCTTTTTTTTTACATGTCGAGAGTAGTGTTTGGTAAATGCTCGCCCGGACCCAACCCGTACCGGTCCGTCCGTGCCCGTGCCACGGGCATCCACGGGCACACAGGCACACGGGCACGGGCGTTAAACGGGCCGGATCCGTTTTTTTGGAAAAATGCCCGTGAGAACCCGGACCGCCGTACCCGTAACCCGTGCCTGTGACGCCCGTGCCCGTGAGCCCGTGACAGAAATTTTTTTTTTATATTTTTTTTATTTTACTAAAATTCAAAATTTAAACTCAAATTCCCCACATTCCCCCTAAAATAAAATAAAATCTATTAATCTTTATTATGTCTAAGTAAATGAGTTGTCAAATAAAATTTCAAAAACTTTTCAAAATTCAAAATCAAATATTCTAAATTTAGTGAGAGATATTTATCATTTCACATCGGACTTTTATGAATACATACAATTCTAAAAGCAAAATATTTATAAACTTTTTTTGCAATCTTTGTATAAATTTATTTTTTATTTATAATAGATATAGCGACGTAATTTAGTCAGAAATAGTGTATACTAAAATCGAATATATCAAACGTAAATTATAGTTTAATAAAACGTAAATTACATTAAATCGAATATTATGAATATATCGAATATATCAAATATTCTAAATTGTATTTAATGTGTGTTTTTTTTATTGATTCTTAGTATCACGTGAATTACATGAATGATATTAGTTACTATTTGTTATATATTGCAAAAAAAAAAAAAATCACTTCACACTTTTCTTTTTTTGCCAATTATAACCATCTTCAAACAAAGCTTCAATTTGAAATCTAACATTATAGACGTAATCTATATTATCCAGTAATCTATATTATCCACATGACCACTTATCATTAGCAAATAAAGTCTAACTTATCTTATAGCAGAAGATTTAATTAAAATAAATTTATCCATCATATTATATATAAGTTTATATTTTGAAATAGGATATAATATCTATATCTCCATATTATTAGAAAATATATTCAACAGTTTAATAAAAAAAGTTTTAATTGCTATGTGATGTTTAAAGCATCACTATCCCCAAAAATAATCTCAAATTTTGAGAACCAAAGGTTATATTTATCTCCATGTATTTAGGTTATTTCAAATAAAAAAGGAACTAATTATTCCAACTACAATACAATTTAAAAAGTGCCAAAGTAAATATTATAATGACGGGTACCATGTCACTTCAACCTCATTTATATTAAACACATTCATAATCACCATGACATGTGGTTCTTCTAAGCTCACCAACATCTACCTCAATTATTTTTTTGCTCTGATCATTAAATTTAATCTTCAATAGTTTAAAAAAAAATACATGTTTTCTAGATCAACATTATCATAACCCTTTGAGATTCATTTATTGATAGAAAAAAAAAATGTTGAAACCATCATGAGTTTTTTTTTATGCTGGTTAAGATACAAAAATGACAATCTCTCTAACAAAGAAATATGTATACAAAAATGTTAATATAATAAAGTAGAATATTAATAAAAAAAAATTACTTGGTATTAAAAAAAATCTGAATTTAAAATTCAAACATGAGATTGTATCGCTGAAAAAACAGAAAAAAAAAAAAAAAAAAAAAAACCCGGACCCAGACCGGACCATCCCGCCCCCGAGTCCGTAACGGGTACAGGCATTAAACGGGCAGGTCAGGATTTTTGAAAAAAATGCCCGTGATGCCCGACCCGTTGTGCCGTGTGCCCGTGACCGTAGCGGCCCGTGCCCGTGCACGGGCTTTGCCCGGACAGTCCGGCCCCCGAAATTTTTATAAATATACAAAAATTCATTTTAATTTAATAATCTATACAAAATTGCGGTGTAATTTTAAATCTACCCAAACCTAAGAATGGGATTACCTAGCTTCGGAGGCTAGAACCTAAGCGAGGATTGCCGGTTTCAACACCCCGTAACCGGCAGGCGTGTTTGCGAGATCCCGAACACGCAACACGCTTGCCTGCCTCCAACCCCTGGATTCGGCAATTTAGTTGCCGGTTCTGGATTCGGCTATAAAGCCTCCCCACCCGTCCCTTTCTCCCTCACCCCTTCTCCATCGTTTCCCTTCTTCAGGTAATTTTTTTTTTAATATTTATTTTTTATTTAAATTATTTAAATTAGTAAGATTAGTTTAAATTTAAGATAGATTAGTAAAATTAGTTTAATATATAATTTTTTTTAGAAAATTAGAAAATGTCTAAAAAAATTTAGATAATTAGAAGATGTGAAAATAATTTTAGATAATTAGAAAATACCAAAATAATTTAAAGTAAATTAGAAAATGGCAAAATAATTTTAGAAAAAATAGAAAATATTAAAATAATTTTAGTTAAATTAGAAAATTACAAAATAAATTTAGGTAAATTATAGAATGATTCCTGATATTATGAAAAACTTTAAAATTATTTAGAATAGTTTTTAGAATTAGTTAGAAAATACCAGAAAATCACCAAAAAATTTTTAGAAACAATACCAAAAATTCGGCCAAAATTCGGCCAAAATTGTTTTTGAAATGGTTTAGAATTAGTTAGAATAGTAGAACGGTTCAGAAGAAATAATTTACAAAATAATTTGGTACGATTTTTGAAATTCAGAATAACAGAGAGAGAGACCTAGATAATGCAAGGTAGGTTCAGCGAATTGTTGTGGATACCCCACAGTCATTATCGAGTGTCTTTGGCTTCGAAAGAGGTTAGCATTTACTGATTTTTCTTAATAAATCGATTAGAAATCAAATCGTATATTGCTTGATATTTTTTTCGTAATGTAGAATTGTTCTAATTTGAACGTGAGAAATTATCGGAGAAATATATTGTACCACGACCGATACGTTCCGTATCTACTATCGTTGGGATTATACCAGGTTGCGAAGTTACCTGGTATCATATTGATGCGTCACTTATACATGCGCTTGTCGAGCGGTGGCGTCTAGAAAGTCACACGTTTCATCTTCCATTTGGAGAAATGACAGGTATTTAGCGAAATGATTCAAATAAAAAAATGATTGGTGAAATAAATATATTATTTATATTTTTTTTTATTTAAATTAATTACAGTTACGTTAGAAGACGTGAGTTGTTTGTGGGGTTTGCCTATAAAGGGGGCCCCAGTGACCGGGAGGTCGGATGGGGTGTGGGCCAGAAGCAAACTGTTCGAATTATTAGGGATCCGAGATGTTGAAGTGGATCTTTTTATGAAGAAAAGGGGGTCTGCCCATTCCGATTGGATAATGACAAAGAAAATGCTCCGCCAGAGGTTTAAGAAGCTTCCAGATGGCGCCGACGAGCAAACGGTGCAGTGGTAAGTATTTTCTACTGATTAGATTGTTTGTTCTTTAAATTTTCAATCATGTGCTTACATAAGATATCACGCAGGTATGTACGCGCATTTATTTTGGAGCTATTGTCGTGCACTATGTTCCCTGACAATAGCGGAGACGGGATACCGCTGTGGTATCTTGATATAATTGGAGACTTGGAGCAGCCGGTAGGATACAATTGGGTTGGAGCTGTTCTCGCATATCTGTATCGATACTTATGCCTCACGACCGATCCCTCGGTTACTTCCATGCATGGTCCTAGGTTATGCTTCTTCAAGACCGGTCATGGACCCGATTTTCGGTCACCGGCCGATGCCAAGATCAAGAAAGTGGACACCTTCATGGGGCCGGCCAACCCCGGGAGACATGTCCGGCCTTTGCTGACAAATGGTGCACGAAACATGCGTACGATAACTCTGCACACAATAAAACAGCCGGTCCAAAAATTCCGCGCAGCAGCAGGGCGTAGCATCATCAGATTTTATTGAAAATCTGTTCGGTGGACCGCATGGGTCGGCATATGACGCCGGACAGGTATGTTACATGTGTTTAACGTTACTTCAATGATCGTCGCTTACTTATTGAAAGTAAATATGTTTATTTTTCAGGTGACCCAGCAGGCATATGAGTGGCAATTTCAGCAGCAGGAATATCAGCGTGAAGTTCCGTCGACTCTCGGTAGGAATTGGCATTTCGGGGATGCAGGGGCATCGTCATCCCAACCACCACTGAATACGCAGACTTAGCCAGAAGTGATACAGCATGACGAATACAGACGTCCCACACAGCGAGTCCGGCATGAGGTCCGCTCTCCAGACCGTTTCTCGCATTCGCAGTATCCTGGACATTGACCTATCTTCGGAGTCTATCTATCTTTTATTATATTTGTGAACTTTTATTATGTATGTATTGTTGATCTGTTTTATCTTTTATTATGTTTTTATTTCTATTACGTATGTTTTATTCTGCACATGCAACGTATCAAGTATGCTTTCAAAAAAAAACACATAAAAACAAATTACAAAACAAATTACATAAAAACAAATTACATATGAAAACTTCAATATAATACAATAAACATAAACTAGAAAATGACTAACGCCCGCTGGTTGAGCGCCTGCTTGTTGATCTTCTAGAAGACGATGAACCAGTTTCCGCTTGTCGTGCTGCTTGTTCTACAGAACAAACAAAATATGAAATATGAGGTAGTTCCAAAAATAAATTAAAAAATACATGTGTTTTGAATTATACCTGCGGCATGCCGATCAATGGTCTCACGATGAGCCCGATGTCCGAGTCTTCGACCTTCCATTATGCTAAAAGGTCCCATGCCGATCAATGGTTTTCACCCTTTACCATGACCTCAAAGGTCCCATGCCTTCTGCTAAAAGGAATCACATGCATGTTAAGAGATTTGTTGATACGCTTTTGCAGAAGCAGGCTTACCTTGTCGGACCACAACTGACCCATTTGTTGCATCATTTCGGCTTTGTTCCGTCGTTGGAAAAACCATCTATTTAACTTGTAGAATGTCTCCTCCACGAGAGCACAAACCGGCAGCCGCCGACTCGTCTTGAACACATTATTTAGTGACTCTGACCCATTTGTTGTCATTATTCCCCAACGGTGACCTTCATCATATGCTTGAAACAACTTCTCTGGACGTGGAGGCTCGTCCTCGTCATCAGGGTCTCTCCTACCCACCTTGTTAAGGTACGTAATAGCGTCCGGGCAACGAATTTGAAAGTCCTCAAACATCTCCCCGTAACCTCCTAGGTTTCTTCTTGTTCACTCCAATTTTGAACCGATCACCGACCTCTCTCTTCCGCCCCACATGCTTGTAGAGGTTCTCGGCAACATGATGAGCACAGTATCGATGCACACATAGATCGCTATCCTCATACCATCCGAGATGTGGATCCTGGAACACGGATTTTATTGCCAAATGTCTATCCGATATGACACAAAAGAATCGACCATCTCCAATGACTTGTAACCGCAACCATCTCATAAAAAATCCCCAAGTATCTGAGTGTTCTTTTTCCACAATTGCGAAAGCCAACTGAAGCAACTAGTTTTCGGCATCATACCCACATGCAACCAGCAGCCGTCCCTGGTACCGTCCCGACATGAAACATGCATCAATACTAATCACTGGTCTGATAAAAGGTATTGCCGCAATACACGGCCCGTACGCCCAAGACGCGTACAGGAATTGTCTATCATTTTAATTCTCAATCGGTGTCGAGATTGTTAGTGTTGTGATCTAGAAGCCAATCATAGGATGATTGTTTTCTAAGTTTTGTTTATGTAATTGAATGATTATGTTTATCATTTTGTTCCTTGAGTATTTTATTAATTATAGATCATTCAGGTTGAGGACTTGGAATTGTGGAACTCTATACATGTGTTAATAAATATCCTAAAGTGTCCCTAGTCTTGGTAATTAACAAGGGACATTAATTACCGGTATAAGATTAGCATTTGGATTAGATGATGATCATGTTCTGCAGATCATATGACAAGGAGTTGTCAATCTGATCAAATGGATACCTGATGGAGATCAGGAGATTGGACGTGACCAAAGTAAAACATTTAATATGGATTGTGTTTGTGTCATTAATGTTTTATTTGTGTCTGGAATTCTAAGGTATGAGATGATTGTTTCTCTTACATGAGAATATATATTCGTGGATATTATCCAACGTTGTCCGTAACTGGCAATTATACAGATTCTATCTCAGTATGTATTTCTTATGTGGAGGGATAGTAATTATCAAGAATATCAATGTCCCTCATATAATGAGCGATGATATCACTGGGCCCCTTGATGAAATAATACAAGTATGTGCACATATGATTAAGGAGTTAATTATAATTACTGAATTATTTCGGAATCAAGAAACGAGTAGATTTGCAAGGATGACACACTCCTACCTTGGATCTATTCATGATATCATGAGACATGGAATTGACACGAGGCAATTATTGCTTAGGGATCGTGATTCAGTATGGCACTTATCATCTGTGTCATTTGGGTAATTACAATGCATATTGCTAGGTGCCGCTTGTAATTTATGGAATCGAAAAGAGTTTCAGATTCTATTGCCGAATGACATAGATCCCACAGGGTCACACCGATAAGGAATTAATTAGAAATGCTCCTTAATTTATTTGACATGTATGACATGACAAATAAATTGGTTTCTCCACTAAAACATGAGAAATATAATTATTTGGATAATTATATATGATACTACAATTAATTAGATTAATTGTATTTGATTAATTCAAACAAGGAAAGTGAAACTTGGCCCAATAAACAAAGCCTAATGGCTGTTGTTAATTATGGCTCATGTTTATTTAAAGAATTGTTTCCATAATTAAAAGTTAGCCCAAAATAGTTTACCACGTTTTCTGAAAGTTGCTGCGCAATGTTTCTTATTGGGCCATATATTTCTAGTACGATATCCGTTTTTAGCGTTCTATATCTTTCTGGAAAGGTAATAGAAAAATCTACAACTTTGTATTTCTGGAAGAAAACCAAATTAGAAATATATCATGCTCAAAAACGTGGTAGAACGTGGTGCTAAATTTAGACTACCATGTTCTGGAAACTGCTGCGCATGTTTCGTATTTTGACCATAACACCCTCATACGATGTTTGTTTTGAGCGTACCACATATTGATAGAAAGGTAAAAGAAAGATCTATAACTTTTATTCAGAGAGCAGAATCTAATTCGAATTAGATCATGGTCAGAAACGTGGTAGAACACGAAGTTAATTTTGGAAACAGAATTTTACATTCCTTATTTGCTATATATGCACTCTCTCTCATTCCTTTTGAGAGCAATTCGTTTTTAGAGTTGAAGTTCTGCCAAAACTCTCTCTCTCTTTCTTGTTTCTCTCTCATGTGTTGAGAACCCACAAACCCTAGAATCAAGATCTTGTTCTCTTGGAGGATAGGGATTAAGGAGCGACCAAATTACTACTCTCTAGCAAGAGGAAAGTTTGGTTTCTAATTAATTTCTTGGTGGATACCGTGGAGGGCTTCTACTTTGGAGTCTCATCTTGGTACAAGGCGTTCAAGGTCACGCACACATCAACCACCAAGGCGCTGCAAAGCATCAACCACAATTAGTATCGATCAACAAGGAGGTGGAGGCTACAACCCTACATCTCAAGGATCTTCATTTCTTGTTTGGAGACAAGAAACTAAAGGTATGATGCTTATTAATTTGGAAATTGATTTTGGTTTGATTTTAGTCATACATAATGATCTTTTGGTACTTTTCTTGTCAAAAATTTTGAAATTCCGCTGCCTTAAGTACCATGAAAACCCAACAGAGATCACACAATACTTGGTTCCTGGAGTGCCTCTCTTTATAGCTTCCAAAAGCGGAATGAGCAGGTTGTACGAGTTCTCCCAACTCCCATAAATGTTTGCAATTGCGAGCTTACGTTCTCGCCATAATTTGTTGTACTTGGGCGTCACTTTTTGGTACGTTGCCTTTACGACATCTCGAATATGATTTATACTCGTGCACACATCCCTTCTCACTGTGCCATCAATGGCACGTGCAACCATCTCTGCCGTGAGCTGGTCATGATCTTCATGTGTTGCCGGTACTTTGCATCCATGAGGAATTTTTTGTTTGTAAATAATCCAAGATTCTGAGATACCCTGAGGTTTCGCACATAACTTGAACTTGCACAATTTATCTTTGCATATCCATACCATACGCCTAGGTTCGCTTCTTTGAGTCCTAAACTCAAAATTTTTTTGGATATGAAACTCCTGAACTGCTATTCTTAGAGCCTCTCTCGACTCATACACTTAGCCTTCAGCTATTGGGTTATCGACAATTCTTGTTGTACGGTTGAAAAAATCGACATCTGCTTCCCGAAAACCCGAAGTGTCGTTGAAAATGTCTACCTGGATGTGTCATATTTTCTCGGCCCGAGAAACGGGTATTGTGTTTGGCGGGACTGTGACACAGAATGTCTACCTGACCGTGACACGAGAATGTGATTGTGTCTGTCTAGTCGGTGAAAGGTTTTCGTCGGACCCTGCTGACTCATTTGAAATCATCTCATCCCCGCTTTCCAAACCGTCATCATTAATTGCATCGACAGTAAACGGGAATAAACAAGTACCTCTACCGGCCTATGGGTCTCGAACAGGTTCTAGGTTCGGGGTTGCGACTCTTACTTGGCCGGGATCTCGATTCGGGGATCCGTCTCATTTACGGGGGCTTGACTGTTCGATTTCAACCGAGAATTAAAACCTGAATGATTTGGTTCCAATTCTACATACGGTTCAAGAACCGGTACCCTTTGGGGGAATAACGCAACAATTCCTAAAATCATTTCGAACGATACCTGGTTTGTTATCGGTACCAATTGGTAGTCCCGCTGACCATCGTTAGACATATTAAATCTGGCTTGGATTTCTATATTTGCTTCACTAGCAGTAAACCCAACCAGTTTATAAATTTCATTTTGGAGATAATCAAAGTTATGATTAATAGTTACTGGGAACGAGTATTTGGGTCGAGTACTGTAGAAGACTCATTCATCATTGTACTGGATATTCCCTCCAACAACTTTCACACATATCATATTTGATTTTTGTTTGATCTGAATAACAAACATTTAAAAAAATTAACGTTACAAAATTAATTATAATTAAAATTAACTAACAAACAATGTACAAACAAAAAATAAAATAACTCACATCAAAATTGAACGATGAAAATAAAATTAATTAAAATAATTATTCAAAATGAATTAAAATAATTAAAATAATTAATTAAATATTAATCTAAGTTAATTAATATAACTAATTTCAATTAATAAAACTTACCTATCTCAGATCAGCAAGATGGAAGACGGGAGAGCAACAAGTGGGAGTGAGGTCGGCGCAATTTATAGCAATCCAGAACCGGCAGCTGGGGTGCCGAATACAGGGCTTGGAACCGGCAACTGTGCTGCCGGTTCTGGGATCTGCAACACAGTTGCCGATTCTGGGGTGTTGAAACCGGCAATCCTGCTACCGATTATTGCCTCTAAAACCGGCAATTTTGTTGCCGGTTTGGGTAGATTTAAAAATCCGCCGCAATTTTGTATAGATTATTAAATTAAAACAGACTTTTGTATATTTATAAAAATTTCGGGTCCGGTCCGGACCGCTTACCAAACACTAGTCGAGAGAAAGAGATTGTTTCTTCTCTTTTTTACAAAACTCTCTCTCTTAGGTCTCAGCTGTGTCACAAAATATGTAGCGAGTATAATTTTAACTAAATTTTGACTTCTACACAGATACATTTAATAAAAAAAAAGCCAGATTATTTAATTGGAGGATTCAGATTCAATCCGAATTTAGATCAATTAATCACAGCGTTACAAGATAGGAACTCCAAGGTGCTTAATATAGAGAAGAGATTCATTTCCATCATACCTATTTCTGCTTTAGTCTGATCTGTGCATTGAAAGAGAATTTTTTATCATGTAAAATCATATTTCCAAAAACTAGGTTAACTTTAAAATTGTTTTCTCCATTTAGTTTATTCCCTTGATGGTTTGTTCCGTATCCGAAGCACTTCAAACCAGATGACATTTTACAATGAAGCCTTTCAACTTAGCTTAACTGCACTCTTTATACATACCTCTGCAGTTAAATACCAGTCAAACAAATATGGAAAAAAATTATCCAGCGGTCAAAAAAAAAGAAGAAAAAACTTGCAACAATGCATCAATAAACAAGACCATCTCATATTACTACAGAAGTAATTAAATCGAGGAAAAACCCTGGTAACAATGCATCAATAGCAAGAAAATATTATATTGCTATTGATACCTGACCTTCAGTCATGAAAGAATTAGATCATTATTCAGAATTTGATCATTTTATCTTGAAAGTTACCAAGGCTTTTAGTTTAACCCTCCTCCTTATATCCGGGCTTGGGACCGGCTATGCATTATCATAACATAGGCGGAGTTAAAAATTTGGTTAGTATAAAATAATAATAATAATGGTTAAAAGTAATAATATAAACAATAAAAACACCGCCAGCATGCTATGCTGATGAAACAACCCATCCTCACAATTATCATGATTTCTGATCACCTTCAGTCTTTAGCCCAAATATCCTCTAAAGCAGTGGACAGATGCCACTTAATTACATCTAGTCTCAACTTCACGGACTAATGCCGGGTACATCTCCAAGCTTCGTGGACAAATGCCACTATACGTGTCCAGATCCCCTGTGGCACAGCACTGTGGTACACAACGTTGCAACCGTTGGATTTCTGATGATAAATCCAATGGCAACACCATCATGTAACACCAGTGCCCTGCTACAGAGGGCCTGGACTCGAGTGATACATACATGATATTTAGAGTATGGCCATGGTACTAACACTAGTACCAAGGAGTTGGTACAAAAGGTTGAAATCTTACATTTTGACATCCAAACCAGTGATCCAAGCATTCCATTAAGATATACACACATCAAACCCTAGTAGAGTTCCAAATTTTATTTTTATAGAAGTTTACCCATCCATTATGTGAACTATTTAATGACCAAAAAAAACACAAATATTGTTAACTTATGGTGAAATACTGCATAAATGTACTGAGTTTTATCTTATATGTAGTAATAATGTCTAGTTAATTGGTTTACTCATCTGCTTATTCTATGTAATGTTTTTGCATTACAGACTATATCTCTCACCATTCATTAATGGCAAGATTTAAATAAACCAGTTGATGTGATAAAACTTTAAAAGAGTTGGAAAAATTGTCACTCTACTAAATTTTAATGTTCCGATCACAATGGACTGCTTGGATTACTTGTTTAAAATTCAAAATGTAATATTCAAACTGTTAGTACAAATTCCTTGGTACTATTGTTAGTGCCATAACCAAACTCCTATAGTTGTGGACAAATGCCACTAGCGAAAAGCCCACATACTCTACAGCACCACCGCATGCAGCACCATACTGTTATGTTGGATCTTTGATGACAAGATCAAACATAACAGTATTGTGCATCACAATGTAGTGTCGAAGAGAATTTGAACTATGAGTTGCGTGGGCAAATGCCACTAGATTTCGCTCCAAACACGTGTGCAAATGACACCAGATACAAGTCCAAATACTCTACAATAGTTGCACTATGCGGCATGTCAACATAACTGTGGGATGTCATCATCATCCAACAGCCACACTGCCATGCCGCACAGTGCAGATATTGTAGAGGATATGGACACCAACATTTTTGTGGACAAGTACCACTAGTTTTCATTCCAAACTCATGTGCAAATGACACCAGATACATGTCCAAATACTCTACAATAGTTGCACTATTCGGCATTTCAATATACCTGTGGGATGTCATCATCATCCAACAGCTACACTGTCATGCCGCACAGTGCAAATAATGTAGAGGATATGGACACCAGCATTTTTGTGGACAAATGCTACCAGACTAAATAACATTGGAGCCATTGGATGCCATCATTATTACCATTGAAGGGCTAAAAACGTCATGTCACCGGAAGCAATAAGAGTAGAGTATCTCAACTCAAGTGATTCAGACTTGAGCTTTGTTAATAAATGCCCATAGTGTTATGTTCTAGCTTTTGTGGACAAATGCCACAAAATTTAAGTTCAAGCTTCCACGAAAAGAGTAGAACTAAAATGCCCCATTGTTTTCGTGCCCCAATCAAGCCTTACATCCTTATCTCTGTATCCGAAGTCCAAACAGTTGATCCAAACCGCTAAACATTGATCTCAATATTAAATGTGCTTGGTGACCAAAATTTTATTTTTCTTGAATTTTTTACTATTGTTTTCAGAATCACTATTTTTCAAAAGATTCTGGACCAAAAATTGATTTGTACCTAACTAAAAAACAGTAAAAATTTCCAAAAAAAAGTATAAAATTTGATCTCCAAGTACGTTTTAATATGGAAATCATGTTGAGCGGTTCGGATCGATTGTTTGCACTTTGAAAATGGAGATAAGGATGTGAGGCATGATTGGGACACGAAACAATGGGGTATTTTAACCCTACTCCTATGAAAATTGCCACTAAACATATGTTCAAGTTTTGTGGATAAATGCCAACTGATAAAAATTAATTAACAGATCTCAATTTCTTAATTTATATGCAGTCCTGGATGAGGCGTTTAACACTCTAGCAAGGCAGGAAATGCCAAGTGCAAACTTCAATTCCATTGCATCAATTGCAGTAATAGGATATGAGGCATGATTGGGACACTCTATTGAATAATACTCCTAGTTGTCAAGCATGGATAAAGGCTTAATTTTAGATTAATGATACCCTTCAATAAATAACCTTCAAGTCAATTTCTATAGTGGCATTCAAATATCCTCTGGTAAAATGCAATCTTGGAGCATGACATTGAAACAATACCATAAAGTCCACTTAAACAGTCAGAAGGGCCTGTGAATAATTCTTCCTCGTTGATACCTGGCAAATTGGTTAAAAAATGTGAACAACCAAGTTAACTTGCCCAGCTTTCTATTTCAGATAATCAGGCTATAAAGTTCAAAACTAAAAATTTTACAAAAAAAATTACAGCAAAAGAAAACTCTAAAAATAATCTAAATTGTATATCACTGGAGGTTGAGAAAATAACAGAAGAAATACGAAATGAAAATTTCAATCATTTATAGAACAAAATACAAATGATACACGCGCAGCAGAAGAACCTATTACGGACATAACGACATGCAATAAAACGAGAATAAATGTTTCGATTAACTGGCATAAAAAAGGTAAACTAAATGTACCTAAAAAATGTAGATCTCAAACAGCTCGGACAAATCTTGCTATCCACTTAATTCCTTGTACGGTTTGAAGCACTCATCAGAAACAAAAAAAAACCTGAAAGATACCAGCACATCAAAATTCAGGATATAGATCACAAAACTGTAAAATCACACCGATTAGCAAACTCGGCAGCTCATGAGTATTATTTTATCAAAAATTTGGCGCGAGAAAGAGAGATTACTGTCGTAAGAGGCGTATCCATGGAGCAAGTGGCGGCGACGAGGCACCGGATCATAGATTATCCACTTTGTCAGATGTTAATCACACGGTAGATAAATGGTCTAGGTCGGTCTTTTTAATTCGTTGCTCTGGTGGGACAAGATAATGAATTCGTATCACCTGTAACAGAATATTTCTGTTTGGATCTGGACCGTTTAATCAGAATTCACACGAATATTAAAGTATTCTAGCGTTCCACCTCGGATTGGATTGACCCGGATTCCGATCGGACAGCCGTGATCCAAACATAAATATTCTGTTACCTCAGAGGATATGAAATCCAAGAAAATAGATTAGGGTTTACCAATAATTACCGTGAACAATTGTGAGCGGCTTTTTAAGTATACGCCCGCGGCCCGCCGGTCAATTAGTCTTCATTAAATTGGCCCAGAAATGAAAGCAAGCAATCTACTTAAATGGTTATTTTCAAAAAGAAAAAAAAAAACGGCCCGTAAGAATTTTTTAGGCTTAAAATCTTCTTTTTAGTATCCGTTCAGCTGCTGCAGGCTGTAAACGAGCCAAAGCTGAGCTAGGCAAAATTGGAACTCGGCTCATGTCCGAACGAGCTGAGTCCGAACTGAACACGTGCTGAGATAGCTCATTCGTGCCTGAGTCACACATAGATCAAAGATTTTCATTGATTCAATGTTTCGAGTCGCTCATATACCGCAAGCTGAAAGGGAGTTTCATATTTTTTTCTACAACGAGCTTTATTCTATCATAATGAGCACAAAGAGATATAGTGCAAGAGTCGGCAAGTAACTTTATCTTTTTCTGGCTCGAGTTTGAATTTACTACTGACGAGCCGAATTAGAATCTTACCTGAGGGGATACGGGCTCGAGTATGTTAGTTTGTTTTTATTTGAATCATCCAATGGAATTGGAGGAGGTCTCAGGAGAATGAGGATCGCTCGATCAGACGAACAAAGGGGGAAATGTCAAGATCAACCCTCTCTGATCAAGAAGTCATTCGGACAATCAAATGGACCTGAATAACTTTGGGTGCCCATCAGTGAAATCTCGTAATTAGAGTCGGAGCACATCTTGCACAGGAACTTAAAGCCGTATAGTCTTAGGAGTGCATGGATTCGAAATTCATATGAGAAATTTTTTTATTGTAATAAAAAAAATATTAAATAATTAAGTGAGTTGACCTCTAATTTTATTTCAAAAAAAAAAATTAGTAGGTAGAACAAGCACTTACGCAAATTAGTGTATTTATATACGTAATTTTTTCATTACTACAATATTCATTTTTGCCTATGAAAAATGGAACATTCATATAAATAATTTATCTTTTATAAAAAAAAAATTGGTTTTAATCTACGTTTTCTATCTATTTTTTCATACTTCGTAATTAAAGAAGTATCATATGATATGCATAATGTATCTAATTATTAGGAGTAAAGATTTTGTCCCCCACCATTTGGTTTCCTAAATGTCCTCCTAACTAACTTATCCATAAAGTACAATGGGAACCACTAATTAATTGGGGGAACACAATAATTATTTGGGAGACCACTTAAATTTGAAAAATTTACAACTGATGCGCACATGTATGAACACTTATGCGCACAAGTATTCCTATATAATATATCAAGTATTCATACCTAAGATATTAAATATTTAAAAAAAAACCTGAACATCAACTTTCTTTTCTCTATAGTCACACACACATCTTTTACATGTTTTTAGAAGTGGGTTTTTTTTTTCTCTGTTTAATCTAATCAATATTTCCAACAATCTGTGAGGAATTTTGCAAATCTAAAACCACCAATATTTTCTACGTAATTTTCTCTTTCAAATGAGATTCATGATGAAGTACTTTCGGGTTCTTCGTTGTTCAAGTACTCATATCTCGGCATGCAAATATTCATACCTCGTCGAGAAAATATTCATACCTTGTAGTGTGAATACTTACATTATTTTAGTAAGATTAATTTTATTGATTTTGTTATGTATACTTTCAATGTTCTAGTATGAATATTTTATATGCTTCAGTATGAATACTTTGCAATATTAATATTTTATAGTAATGATATTTTGAAAGTTATATTGTGAATACTTTATATGTTTTAGTATAAATACTTTTTAAGTTTTAGTATGAATACTTTTTAAAGTTTATTCATTTGTGTAGTATTTTGTAGGACATTAGACCTATTTTTTTATGAAATTATTCCCTGCACAGGCAAATTTGTTCTCTAAACAATTTGAAATAGCAAAATGACTCTTTATTGAGTAAGTATTAAAACTTGACAAGGTATGAATACTTGATCGTTGAGATATGAATACTTGCTTGTCGAGATATGAGTACTTGAACGACGAAGAACCCGAAAGTACTTCATCATGGATCTCATTTGAAAGAGAAAATTACGTCGAAAATATTCATGGTTTTAGATTTGAAAAATTTATCGTGGATCGTTAGAAATATTGATTAGATTAAACGGAGAAAAAAAAAACCCACTTCTAAAAACATGTAAAAGGTGTGTGACTAGAGAGAAAAGAAAGTTGATTTCCAGTTTTTTGTTTAAATATTTAATATCTTAGGTATGAATACTTGATATATTATATATGAATACTTGCGCGCATAAGTGTTCATACATGTGTCTGCCAGTTGTAATATTTTTTCAAATTTAAGTGATCCCCCAAGTAATTAATGTTTTTCCCAGTTAGTTAGTGGTCCATATTGTATTTTTTTACGGATAAGTTAGTTAGGGAGATATTTAGAAGATAGAATGAAAAGGACTATTAGTCGTTCCCAATTATTAGATGTCTAAATTGAAAGTTATTTTAAATGTTGTTAATAGGTTTTAATCTTATAAATATATATTTTTAGAATAAGTACTATTTCATATTATCAGATTGCCAAATGCTCCGGAATTTTTATTAATCGAAATAAAATAAAATAAATATAAAAAAAAAATAGAATTCAGATTATTTCGAAATATAAGTAGAACGGAACAAATTAATCCGTCCCTGCTATTTTTTTTATCAAACTTACCATTAACTAATCTAATCTAAGTAGTAAAAAAAAAAAAATTATGAGAAATGGTATGAATGGTTCCATCTGTGACAATAAAAAAATTTGGCTACTCCATCGCTTGAGGTTCGAGGGGAAGATTTCTACTGCTTGGCCTACACCTGATTCGATACTCGATAGTGTGGACGATAGGAAGATTTCTGCTGGTGTTAATAAGTCAATAAAGTCTGCCGAGCAGCGGGCACCAATTATTACATCCTTAGTCCGACTAAGCAACAGAATATTCAAGTGGTTTGAATTAATATTTCTTTCTTCCTGCCGGGCTTACTAGGCACTTCGTACCATCAAAGTGAGAAACTTAAAAAAGTGAGGTAACTGACGATTTTTTTTTTTTTTTTTTTTTGCCACAGACGGGTTATTCATTCCGTTCCTCATAATTTTTTTTATACTATCTGATTTGAGTTAGTTAATAGTAAGTTTGAGGATAAAATTAATATTAATAGAGACGGGATAAATTGTCATGTCTGTAGAGATGGAATAATTTATCCCGTTCTACTTATATTTCAAAATAATCTGGATTCTATTATTTTTTTCAATATTTTTTTATTTTATTTCGATTAATAAAAATTTCGGGCCAAAAGCTACCTGAAGGATTATATTATATTTATATGTGAACGTGATTATGTCAAATTCTAGGAATCTAGGGTCATGTTTGGTTGTGGAGTAAATAATGGAGTAAACCCCTTAATTCACCTTTAAGAAACCAAATGATAAGTAAATTTGAAGGAGTAAGATGGAGTAGCATTTGAGTTAATCCGGATTAAGTTACTTCACCTCTCTAGGTGGAGTAACTTACTCCACCTGTGGATCCTGCAGTTAGAGTAACATCTTTTAATAATTTCTCTCTCTTCATTAGCTTACTCCACTAAATTCTAACCAAACTCCAACCAAACATGATTATTTTAAGAGAGTGTCTTCTATGGACATAAGGACCTATTTGTAAAATGAACATATTTTTATTTTCAAAGTTCAAACAGTCGATCCGAACCGTTCATCTTGTCCTCCATATTAATATGTGCTTGGAGACCAAATTTAACATTTTTCTGAATTTTTTTACTATTTATTAAGATGGATACAAAAAATATCAAATTCAGACCATTGAATTTTGTACCCATCTTAATAAATAGTAAAAAAATTCAGAAAAATATAAAATTTGGTCTCCAAGCACATATTAATATGGAGAACAAGATGAACGGTTCGGATCGACTGTTTGAACTTTGAAAATAAAAATATGTTTATTTTACAAATAGATCCTTATGTCCATAGAAGTTGTTGCCTTATTTTAATCCATCTTAGCTTTTTTTAATCCAGAGTAACTTTACTCCACAACCATACATGACCTAGATGACTCTCTTTCCAAATTCCAATCTGTACAGATAAGGGTGCCTTGCTGGTGCCGCCAAGCAATTCGCTTGGAACAGATGACGACTGGACAAATTAAACGGAGAGAATTTTTTATTCAGTTCATGACATTCATGGTCACCAACTCACCACTCACCCCGTCACCCACGCCGCACACCTTTCGATCGCTGTCCTTCCTCTCCAGTCCCTGTTTATGGCTTCCTCTCTCTCCACCAGCGCCGCCACCTCCTCCATCTCCACTCCTTCCGTCCGCCGTTTCACTCCTCCCATACGCACCCCCATTTTCTTCAAATACTCCAAACCCTCTTTCTCTCTCCGTGCTAACAGCCCTGCCACCACCACAACCACTCTAACCGCTCCCCCTCAGCGCCAGATTCGCAATCTTTCTCCAACCGATCCCCGGAAAGGTGCTGATATACTGGTCGAGGCTCTTGAGAGAGAAGGTGTGATCGATGTTTTTGCGTACCCAGGCGGGGCCTCCATGGAAATCCACCAAGCCCTGACGAGGTCTCCTGTTATAGAGAATCACCTATTGAGGCATGAACAGGGAGAGTCGTTCGCTGCCTCGGGATACGCGCGCTCAACTGGTAAGGCTGGCGTATGCGTGGCTACTTCGGGGCCGGGGGCAACAAATCTTGTATCAGCTCTTGCAGATGCATTACTTGATTCAGTGCCTATGGTGGCAATTACTGGACAGGTCTTATTTTCTTATCTCTATCTCCTTTTGTTATGTTTCTGTGAACCAAAAAATTGGTCGTTTTAATTAAGCCTTTGTTTTTATTTTTTAAATTTTAACTGATTATTTTGGTAGTATCTTTTAAAAAGTCAAATTCAGAATGCACTTCGGGATATGTTTCTCCAAAAATTACAAGCTTTACTGGCCATTTGTCTTTATCTGACTTCACTATTTAATACCATTCTTGTGAGTTTTTAATTTGGCTTATATTTAGTCAAAGCAAGGAAAATTAATAGATGAAACCTGATTAAATTGGTGTGTTACTGCGAAACAATTTAAAAATTGAATTGAAACTTGAGGCTCAATTTTCACTAATTCTATTTTTTTGACAGAAGCCTTAATATGTGCTGTGCATTTTTTTAATTGATGTTTAAGGAAATGAAATATGAACATATCTGGTCATGTAACTGGGCGTAATGGCAGTAAAAGTAAAAACATAATTAAATGAATGAAATAAGGCTGCATCTTTCACTGATTATTGTTTATTTAAATTCTAACTTATTCTTATGAATTTCCTTTTAACATTTGTAATTAAATATAAGTAAATACACTTAAGCTTTTTTGCTTCCTTGTTTCCTTTTCCACAAGGATCCTGAATTTTTTTTAACATGTGGGAATTGTTAAAGTGACTGTGGTCTCTGTCATTGTAAAGTAAATGTATTCTAAAATTAGTTGCCTGCTAACTATTTACTATCTTCAAATGGGTGACATCCCTATATTATGTAACTGGTACTTGTACACACTGAAATACTAGATTCAAATCTTTTACCAACATAATAAGTTTGGAAGTAGCAAACTCTTTGTATTTTTAGGAGGCAATTCAAGTACACATTAATTCTTTAATAATCACACATAACATATGTTTCCCAAACTAATTACCTTGTTGAACATACCAGCATCCGTTTTTATGAGAGAAAAATCCGAGTTTAATCTGAGATTTTTTTTTAATTTAGTTTAATTCCTCCATGTAAAAACATCAACTCACATTAGCAAAAGAATATTAACTAAACAGAAAGTATTATTTGGCGTTAAGAATTAATTGTAACAATATGTGGCTAGAAAAAGAAGGGTGATGAGGACCACAATAGATGGCCAAGTCATCGCCAAAATTATGTCAGATAAATCTAAGGTATAAAGCACCTTGTTGACAGAAAAATGCTGCATCTATTAGTTTGTTAAAAAATATTTAGATCAAAAGATGAATCAGTCAATAGAAAAAAGTTATACTGGTATTAATAAGTACTTAGATCAAACGATGAATCAGTCAATGGAAAGAAGTTATACTATTATCAAAAGATAAATCTAAGGTATAAAGCACCTTGTTGATAGCTTGGACATTATTGTCTTCCAGATAGTTTTTCTGGAAACTTGATTATATTATTATTATTAATGAGTCCAATTTCTATGATTCTGTTACAGGTCCCTCGTCGCATGATTGGCACTGATGCCTTCCAAGAAACCCCGATTGTTGAAGTGACTCGTTCCATAACAAAACATAACTATCTTGTACTAGACGTAGAAGACATACCTCGCATCATCAAAGAGGCCTTTTTCCTGGCCACTTCAGGCCGGCCGGGGCCTGTTTTGGTTGACATCCCAAAGGACATTCAACAACAGCTGGCTGTCCCAGTGTGGGACCCACCAATGCACCTTCCAGGGTACACCTCTCGCCTCCCGAAGGAACCTGCACATCACCTGCTCGATCAAATAATCCGTCTTGTTTCTGAATCAAAGCGCCCGGTCTTGTACGTTGGAGGTGGATGTGCCAACTCGGGCACAGAATTGAAACGATTTGTGGAGCTAACAGGTATACCTGTTACTACCACCTTGATGGGTCTTGGTAATTACCCGAGCAATGATGATCTGTCTCTACGCATGTTGGGTATGCATGGCACTGTATATGCGAATTATGCAATAGACAAAGCAGATCTTTTGTTGGCCTTTGGGGTGAGGTTTGATGATCGCGTTACTGGAAAGCTCGAGGCATTTGCTAGTCGCTCCAAAATTGTGCACATAGATATTGACCCAGCTGAAATTGGCAAGAATAAACAACCACATGTGTCAATCTGCGCAGATGTCAAATCTGCTTTGCAAGGCATGAATGAAATCGTGGAGTCAACTGGGTTGCACCACAAACTGGATTTCTTTAGTTGGAGAGGTGAACTGGATGAGCAAAAGAAGGCATACCCTTTAAGTTACAATACTTTTGGAGAGGAGATCCCACCTCAGTATGCCATCCAGGTGCTTGATGAATTGACCAAGGGAGAAGCGATTATAAGCACAGGTGTGGGTCAGCACCAAATGTGGGCTGCGCAGTATTACAACTATAAGAGACCTCGTCAGTGGCTTTCAAGTGCGGGTTTGGGTGCAATGGGTTTCGGGTTACCTGCAGCTGCCGGGGCTGCGGTTGGCAACCCGGGTGTTACTGTGGTGGACATAGACGGTGATGGTTCCTTTCTCATGAACATCCAAGAGCTTGCCATGATAAAGATTGAGAACCTACCTGTTAAGGCCATGGTATTGAACAACCAACACTTGGGCATGGTGGTACAATGGGAGGATCGGTTTTACAAGGCCAACCGGGCACACACCTACTTAGGCAATCCGGCTAATGAGGAGCAGATATATCCTGATTTCATCAAGATAGCTGAGGGTTTCGGTGTGCCTGCAGCACGGGTTACAAGGAAGAGTGAGGTGCGGGAAGCCATAAGGAAAATGTTGGATACACCAGGTCCTTACCTGCTGGATGTGATTGTGCCACACCAAGAGCATGTCTTGCCGATGATACCGAGTGGAGGGGCATTCAAGGATATGATCCTTGACGGAGATGGCCGGACTGTGTATTAGACTCTTTGAATATAGGGTTTTTCCTCAGGTGTTGTATATTTTTCTCCTGATGATAAGTTAAATTAGCTAGAATTTTGTGGAACATTTGATGGTAGTGTTTTTGTTGTTTGATCCTTGTCTTCAGAATAATTATCTGTTGCGACTATAATGTATTATGTGTTGTTTTATGTGATAGAGGTAATAATTGATACTTTGGTAGTCAACGTTGGAATTTTAATTGTTGATCTGAATTCAGATTTGACTGTGTTAATAGTTACCGTCTAAATGTAACTTAACTCGAGAATTGAGTGTTTAATGGGAGAAACAGTGCAAATGGAAACACTGCTTGAGAAATGAAGCTATCTCAAGCAAACAAGAAGATTTTTATCAAATGAGCTCTAATAAGAATCTTTAGCGAGTGGTATAGACTCGGGAATGTAACAGCGAGTGCTAGACTCTCTTTAGCTTTTCATGCTCCTACCAGAGCTGTTGCTTTTGGTGTACCTATTGATGGTAATTTCTCCTTTACAATTTGCCCATTTCTGTGATTATAAAACCTTTGGAGCTTTGAGAGAGTAGAAAATTGAGAGCAATAAGTTCAAGGATGCTAATTTTCAGTACATGTACAATATATTGATATTTTAATTCTTTTAAATGAATCTAATTGTTTGCTTGATTTTCAAATGAAGGCCACATAGTGGTTGAAGTATTACTAGTGGTGATATTATTCCAGCTTACAAGGAAGAATTATAAACCCCCAATTTCTTGAGTACATAATGATTCTTGTCTGGTAAAAACTCATTTTTTCATTTAACGTAAACATATACTTTAATTGGTCTTTTACATAAGCATATACGAGTGACTATCCCCTGCCCCGTGTCTCTGTCTCGAATACTTCCAGTGGGAACTTGATAGGGGTGCAAACGGATCGGATACGGATCGGATGGTGGTAATATCATATCTGTATCCGCTTTTAATTTTCGGATACAGATCGGATATTAGACGAATATTTATAGATACGAATCGGATATCCGTAGATATATACATATATTTTTTCATAATATATAGCAAAATATATGGCATTTATCTACTATTTAGACATACGGATGTTTAAAATTCAAAATCATATTCGTATCAGTATCTGCATAGATATTCATATATCAGATATCCATATCTAATTTTCGGATACGTATCCGCATACCGAATAATATCTGACCCGTTTGCACCCCTAGAACTTGATGCTGTGCTGGCTGACCCGGTTGTATCATGAGCGAGGGCCCCCACACATGGACCCGCACTCATGCATCAGAGCCTTTGCCTGGACAATAGCTCCGTTGAAGTTGAACAGGATCTGGCCCAATCTTAACCGCACAGTAGCAGGTTTTCGCAATAGAGCACAGACAATTGCACTTGCACCCCTTGGGTCGGCTCTTATCGGGTGAGGGTACGAACTACTTTGTATTTGTTATTCTATAAAATAATTAATAAATACTATTTTAATATATAGTAATTATTTTATTTGTATACATATAATATGTAGTATTATGATTAGAATAAGATACAACATTTCACATATTTTTTATTTAGTAACTTATGATAATATTGATTTATTCAATATTTTATATAATTTTTAAATTAGTAATTTATGACATAATTGATTTGTTCAATATTTTTACCATTTTATTTAATTAAAAATACTTTTAAATGAAATAAAATTGTATGTGTTTATCTTTTATAATATTACGTACACAATGTGTCAATATATTTATTATATTTTTTTTATTAAATTATATAAGCTAAAAATTTATTCAGAATTACTCATTATTCATCTTGTTACCTGTTATCTTTAACATATAAGGATAAAATATGAATAAATATAATATTTAACATGTAATAATAGAATATGAGTCAGATTAATTATAGACTGGTATTATGAGTATAAAAATGCCTTCACCCGATCCACACCATACATATTAACACCCAAATACATTGCAATTTATTACATAATTTTCGTGTTGGTTTTTTCTTTTTGGGATAATTTTTGTTATTACTTTGCTAATGGTTTTTTATATTATTGATCAAAACATAATATACATTGGAACGGAAGGAAATATTTTTTTTATTTTAATCTGTAAATTAGAATATTTGAAAACGAAGTCAATGAAAATTAATATGCAAAAAATAATCATTGCATGAATATTAGTGGAATGGAAATGCGTGTAAACGATTCCTTTTACCAGTTGTTTTAGGGCCGAATTTTTTTTTTGGGACATCCGGATAAATTCGAATTAAATAAATGACACTTGAACTTAGAAATTTCAAAAAATTACACTCCCGCACAAGGATATTGCGCACCAACTAATACATGCTCGCACAAGGATTTGGTGCATCGGGTTCGCACAACTTTTTGGCACACCCAGCCTGGTTCGCACACCTCTTTCACGCAGCAATATTAATTTCAAATTTGGTCACATATCTCAGGCGCAATCTTTGACTTTAATTCAACACTTGTAAGGACCATTCGATTGCATTAAGATCTATGCTAAGTACAATAAAATCCATGCAAGCATGTCAATTTCCGTGTGCACCTATTGGTCAGCTGCACTCTTTGACTTTATGCATTCCAATAAATATATATATATATATATGCTCACAAGTAAGGACCATTTGATTGCGTCAAGATCCTGCTACGTACAATAAAATCCGTGCAACTATGTCAATTTCCGTGCGCACCTATTGGTCAGCCGCACTCTTTGACTTTACGCATTCCAATAAATATATATATATATATATAGAGAGAGAGAGAGAGAGAGAGTAAATCTAGCGTGTGACGTGCTCACCAAGAAGGTTTGGTGAGCAAAACTTCAAAAATACATCCGATCAGCTTCAAATGACGAATCTAAATCGTTGAAATCCATGTACTTAGTGAGTGATGCATGTACATGCAAAATTTTGGAAGTTTCGAAATCATTTGCTATGAGGTCAAGCGGTCAAAATAATAAATATTTTAATAAGTTATTATATTAGTTGTTTTATATATTCATTTTTCATCATTATTTTGACCGCTTGACCTCGTAGCAAATGAATTCGAAACTTCCAAAATTTGGCATGTACATGCATCACTCACGAAGTACATGGATTTCAACGGTTTGGATTTGTCATTTGAAACCGATCGGATATATTTTTGGAGTTGTGCTCACCAAACTCTCTTGGTGAGCACGTCACACCCTATATATATATATATATATATATATATATAGGACAGGGCTACGGTGCTACGCGTAGCATAGAGCACTTTCGTGCAACGGCTCAAAATTTGAGTTTTTAAAATCCTAACGGTCGATCCGAACCGCTCAACATGTTCTCCATATTGAAATGTGCTTGGAGACCAAATTTTACATTTTTTGGAAAAAAATTTACTATTTATTAAGCCACTTTGAAAATCGCTGATTCAACGGTGGCTCAACCAAATAGTAAAACCGTTGGATCAGCGATTTTCAAAGTGACTTAATAAATAGTAAAAAAATTCAAAAAAAATGTAAAATTTGGTCTCCAAGCACATTTCAATATGGATGTTGAGCGGTTCGGATTGGCTATTTGAACTTTGAAAATAGCGATATGAGCGCGAATTAAAACACCCACTTTAATTCGCAATGCACGGTAGCCTTACTCTCTCTCTCTCTCTATATATATATATAGAGAGAGAGAGAGAGAGAGATTGGCTAATATACAATTGATTGTTCCTGAGCTCCCGTGCAACCAAGTCGTTTTTCTATTTTCAAAGTCCAAACACTCGATCTAAACCGTTAGATGTGATCTCTATATTAAAATGTGTTTGGAGACCAAATTTTACATTTTTTGGAATCTTTTTGCTATTTATTAAGCCAGTTTGAAAATCGCTGATCCAACAGTGGCTTCTGTTTTTACTGTTTGGTTAAGCCGCCGTTGGATCAACAATTTTCAAAGTGGCTTAATAAATAGCAAAAAAATTCCAAAAAATGTAAAATTTGGTCTCCAAGCACATTTTAATAAAAAGATCACATCTAATGGTTTAGATCGACCGTTTGGACTTTGAAAATCGGAAAACGACTTGATTGCACGGGAGCTCAGGAACAATCGATTGTATATTAGCCAACCTCTCTCTCTCTCTCTCTCTCTCTATATATATATGCGCTCACAAGTAAGGACCATTCGATTGCATCAAGATTCGTGCTAAGTACAATAAATCCGTGCAACTATGTCAATTTCTATGCGCACCTATTGGTAGTACAATAAAATGCGTGTAGCTAAGTACAATAAAATCGTAACCGTAACCGTCCATCTGTTTGATCGGACAATTGCAGGTGTAGAGTTTAGTAGAATTAAAGGTGTTAGGGTTTCAAACACCAATACATTTGGTACCTGAATAAGATTATATTTGACTTCATGATAAATATAATAAATGATTCTGATTTGCAAATAAAATGGTTGTATAAAAGCAGCAATTTCAGAGGGCAGAAAGAAACGATCAAGAAAATATAAAGAGGGCACAAAGAAACAAAACAATGCTACAATTTTTTGGAATTTTTTTATCAATAGAAATTATAAAATTATTAAATTATGATCAACACAAATAGAAATAGTATTTTGATTACAACAAATATAGTAAGATCGGAGTCGGTGATTCCGATCCATTAATTTTTTTTATTTTTTTTAACTTCACAGAGAATTTGCAAAAAAAAAAAATTATGGATCGGAATCACGGACTCCGATCCATAAATGGATTGATTTTCTGCGGCACAAAAATATCTGCAACTATTGTTTTTTATGGATACAAGAGTTTTGTACCACAGAAAATCAATTTTTTTTATGGATCGAAGTCAGTGATCCCAATCCATGATTTTTTTTTTATTGGATCAAGATCATTAACTCCGATGTTACTATATTTGTTGCAATGAAAGTACTATTTCTATTTGTGTTGATCAGAATTTTATAATTTCTATAGATAAAAAATTTCCCAATTTTTTAGTGTGATACCTCCTCTACCTGGTGTTTATACCAGACAAGACCAGTAAAAACTAAAAAGGCACCAAACCAGTACTGTTAATTACATGAAAAATAATAATAGCAAAGATGGGAAAGAAAGAAAAGCAGGTTTGTTACAAATAGTTGGGCTCAAACAACATCCTATTATCAGACATTCAACAGCTCTAATTTATCACAAACAAAAATTGGTTGCTCTACTCAGATTGTTATCCTAATCCCTAATCATGAAAGTCAAAATAAAACAGGTGGATATAATCAACATCATTTTATTTATGAACATGTAAAAAATTGTGATATTTTAACTTTGATTTGATTGTCATCAAAAGCTTGTAAAAATGTATCAATGTTTGAATAATTTTTAGACATTGATTTTTCAAATGATTGATTCACATAAAAACAAAATGCAAATGTGATATTTTTTTATGAGCACATAGAAAAAATAACATAGATAAAATCTAACGGTTTTATTTTGACATTTATGATTTAAATTTTGATTTATTAACGTTTTTAATAATGGAGACACAAAAAATAGAGATATTTGAACTCTCCTCTTTTAACATATAACATTATTATGGCCGCAAAAAGAAATAAAAATAAAAAATAAGAGTGACGCTTGGGCGTGTAGGCACCAGAAATAAAAAGAAAAAAAAAATAGAAGGCGTTGTTTGTTATCTGAAGTTCTGAACATATATTAGAATGGATAATAACTAATTTTTGTGTTGAACATTCTTCAATTTTCAACTGCTAGTTTTCGAATTTGGGAAATTAAAAAGTTTACATATTCATGTCCCCTTGCCGAATTTGTCAAAATCCATTTTTTAAATAATTACGAAGCCTTATAAAATATGATGAAATAATAAGACAATTTTAGATCTATGACACTAACCAATAATATCACCTAATAATATAAAATCTTTATTAACAAAAACAATTTTACTCTTCTAAACAATTCAAATTATCACATTTACTAACAAAATAAATTCTAAAAACTCTCACATCTACCTAATAATATAAAATATTGGGTTATCAAAGTAAAAAAAAATTCCAGTATTTTACATTTAAATCTTGATATTTAAAATTCAAACGTCCCGACCCAAACAACTTCATATGATCTCCATTAAAAACTTGTTAGAAATCACATTTTACAATTTTTAGATTTTTTTTACCATATTTTGGATAGACAAAAGCTGAAAAATAAAACGGTCCAAAAATTATCTCATGCAATTTGAATATCGTTGAATAATATGTAAAATAATTCGTCAAATACACTCGAAAAGGGCAAAAATATGCTTCAATCTCGTCATTTTTCATATGCACATTTTTTCATCCTCCAGATCATTATCTAAAAATTAAATTTCAAAATTGCATATTAGATTGTTCGTTAAATTTTCCTTAAAAAAAAAGTGAGTACATTTAACCTCATGTTTCATTTCAACTACAAGGCATGGATACTTGACTAGTGAGAACAGCAAATTAGCAAAATTTGGGTAATTAAAAGTGTTCTTAACACAGATGACATTTGTTAAGTGTCCTTGAAATGTTTGCTCAGGTTGAAGAGCAAACCAAAGAAATAAGATTAGAAGGATAACAATTAATTAAGAAAGGCTAAGTTTTATTTAAACAATATCACCACCTATCTACCTTCATAAAATTAGCAATTCCTGAGCAACCCTAATCTTCTCCTTGACGTAGTCAATATATTTATCTCCACATGACATCAGAGGAATCTGGCAACAAATGATTGTATTAATCAGACAAACTGCTCAAATGTAATATAGGAAAGAAATTCTACTCTTCTACCTCAAAATAACTAGTGACAAGATCTTTTAGCCTGTCATCCTCTAGAGATGCTTCCCCTTTCTACACATGATAAAAAGAGGAAAAAAAATATTTAGCTTATAAAATCACTAGGGAAAAATCCCAAGAACTTTTCACATGAAATGATTGAGACAATACAAGAAACAAAACAAACATACAAAAATATACATGTACGTTTGACAGTTTAACTAGTGAGTGCCACATGTTGCTGCTGTGTGCTGAGCATGCATTCGTTCTAAAGTACAATTTAACTAACCAGACACTTACTTTAATAGGTCCAGGTTGACAGTTATTTATCTATACATAAACATCTGGATTGACACTTTAAATAAACTATATTAGATGGTTTCTTAATTTAAGTTATCTGGATTTCACAATTAGATATACCAAACTGACAATTTATTTCTATGTTCAACTTGACACATCACCAGCACTAGATTGCATTGGATTACTGTTGAAAAGGAGAACAGTCACAGTAGTGCAGCAGCAACTCACCTGAATATTGATGAAGTTCTTCATCTCATCATACTAGATATCAGACAGGAAAAAAGAGTTAGGCTAAGTAGGTAAACTAAGTCCTTATTATAGAATTAGTAATTTGCAAAACCGGCAAATATAAACTTACCCTAAACCATAGACGCCCCTGGCGCCCCTCCTCTTTCTCAAGGACTTCTTCAATTAAGACTTTGTTAAGGGGGTAACAATCTAACCCGTTCTCTTTGATGATTACCTTCAATGCTTGCACAGAATCCTCCTGCGTGAAAATTTTATGCAACTTGAGTAAATTAAAAAGTCTTTTGTGCCAAAAAGAATGCATAAGAAAATATACAAGTAAATAAAATAAAAATGTGAGTCAAGAGCTGGAAAATACAAACCTTGTCCACCTCGCGTTTATAGAGATTGACAAATAATGGAATCAACTCTTTCGCTGTTTGTCTTACTTAGCTCAGACGAATAGCCGTCTATGACAAAAAGCGGATTATTATTTGCACAACTGTGAACTATTTTCACAATTTTAGCAAAATTGAAGAAAAAAATAAAAAAAAAGAAACCTACACAAATACTCTCATCTAGAAGTGTCAGATCAACAGCAACTGACAGGTGCTTTTTCCAAATTGCTTCAGCTGTTGGACGTTCATCTGACCTAATAGTGCCCCACTAACCAAGGAAATAAACAAATTCATGAGAAAATAACAACATAGATGCAAAACAACATCCAAAGTTTTACATTTTACTTTTGAATTGTTTAATAATAACCCCTTCCGCTAGTAAACAGCCACTGCTGCTGCCATCATCAAGCACGATAATAATGACGATGAAGAAGATGGTCAGAAGGCATAAGCCAAATAAAAATAGCAAAATGCACAAAACCATGAGAATCCACCTTAATTGTTTCATTTAGCTCATCTGTGAACTTCTGATATGCAGAGTCACATTCATAGGTGAAATAATAATTAACATAGTTGTTGAAGTATGGGTGCTCCTCCTGCATTGATGAAGAGGGAAGTAGATCAACACAATCAAGAAGCAGAATACAAAAAGGGAACAAACAAAGGAAATATTGGTTTTGGTCAGAGAAAATTCCAAAATATCGTCACAATTCCTGTTTCAGTATCATACTATTTTACTCAATGAAACTGTTGAGTATCATATCAGGTAGCAAACATATACGTCGTTAGAGCCACTTAACAATATAACCAGAGATATGGTAAATATATAGAAAAGAAATGAGAAGGAAAAAAAATAAAAGAAAGGAAAGGTAAGAAAAAAAAATTGAAAATTTTGTACTTACAGAGGGGTAGAGAGCCAGACGCTCGTAGTCTGTCAAACTACCTGAAGTTGGCCGAATTTGCCAGATCTTTTTCAAATACATTTCCATCTCATCACCAGAGAACAACTCGAGTGCATCCTTCTCAGATAAAATTTTAGTTGCACGATCGGAATGCCCTTTTGATTGCTGCAACACATATCAACTTTTGTTTAATACTTCTATTATGCTATCTTCCTTTTGGCAGCCGGACTAACTCTCAAATCATTACAACTCTCTATTCTCAGAACTGGACCTTTCACACTCATTCTCAACTGGAGAATAAATAAATAAACCATATAGTGTTAGTTAGTCTGATAAGGCTGGGACCAGTGTTGCTCTCTCATTTATTTACTATTTTTAGATAATCCAATATCCTGTAAATTTGCAATCTGGTCACATTATAAGGGCAAAGGTTTGTACAGAATCAATCATGAAGTAATTAAGCAATTGCAGAGTATAACTCTTCTTTCTCTTAGGCTGTCACCACTTCCATTTTTTTTACCATTTCTTCTCAATTTGTTTGATAACATCTATTATTCTTCCAATTATACTTCTGTTTATCTTTGCCACATTCTTGGATGCTACATATATAATTAGTTGGATTGGATTTCTCCAATTACCCAAAGGAAACTTGCCTCAATGACCAAAGTCCCAGTCAACCTCAAAATTCACTTAATAGTAATTGAGGAGATAATAGATAAGAGAGAAGGGAAGGAAGAAGGCGAGCGCATGTACTTACAAGAAAGAGCTGGTATTCCCTGACTTGACACTTGGATCGGAGCTCCTCCTCCTCTGCAAAACTTTCTGGCATTATTTCATTATCTGAGCCGGCCTCCTCCGTCTTTGCTTTCTTCGATGCCTCCCCCTCATATACAGATTCACATTCTCTCTTAGTTGATAGCTCCATGCTCGTCGCCATCATTCCTCCCAATAGATTACTAGAACTACTACTCGCACCGAATAATTTCCCACTGTTTGTCCGATCAATCGATTGATCAATGCACCGTTCCCCACCCCCCTTACGTTCTTCCAAAACCCTACTCCTGAGTGGTCTACTCTGCTTCCGTGCCGTTGACACTGGTGCCTGTCGGTATACCCATCAATATTTTAAAGGGAGGAATTTCATGTATACCCACCCCTAAAGAATCTTGAAATTACGTATTCACCTTTCTCAAATTCATAATATCATATTTATCTTCTTTTTTTTCATTTCAAAAACTCACAAATATAGCCGATTAGGTCTATTACGCATGCTACATTTTTTTATTTTCCAATAAAAAGTAAAATAGAAAATTTATAAATTTAAAATGAATTTTAATAAAGAAAAAAGGCAATAAATTGTGTAGATTTATGAGTTTTTTTCATTTAGAAGGATAAATATGATATTAAAAATTTTAGAGGAAGAAATACCTAATTTTAAGGTTTTTTAGGAGTGTACGTGAAATTCTCCTCTTCTAAAACTTCTTTTTTCTCCAGCAAAATTTAAAAAAGATTCTATTTTATCATGAACTGATATTTCTTTTATCCTTTTTTCTTCATAAAAGTTATTATTAGTTTATTATTAAAGTTGAATTGACTAGTTCATCCTTCGCCTAAAATGGAGAAATCATATTTCATTTCTAACTAAAATCCCCTTTTTTCAATAAATTTATTATTTACTTATTAGTAAAATTAATTGACTAGTTTATCCTTCATCTAAAATGGAGAAATCATGTTTATTTCTAACTTAAATTGTATAGGAAATAAAGAAAAGTACAATGGTGTCTAAACTCTTTCCTTTCAGATCGAAATCTGTTTCTCAAATCCATTACACGAGAGGTAATTTAGCCAACAAATGACCCAAAAGGAATCAAAATTAAGTATGATCTATGAAATGTCACGCAAGCTGCCATGAAATGACCTCACTATCCCAAAATCCCAATTCTATTTTCCTTTTCGTAGCTTTTTCCTCACAAGTTCTTCATTTAACTTGGTTTCAGAGTTTAGTTGCAGTGCCTATTTACAATGATAGCTCAACAATGTAACTGGTAAAGATATTGATAGAGATGATTTGACTTCACCCAACGCACTAGTTATATAATTTTTCATTTCGTCTCTATCAGTGATGTGTTACTATAAGTCAAACTAGCTCTGTCAATATCTTTACCCAATTGTAAGTTTGAAACGCACTAGTTATATAATTTTTCATTTCGTCTCTATCAGTGATGTGTTGCTATAAACCAAACTAGCTCTGTCAATATCTTTACCCAATTGTAAGTTTGTAACGCCTTGGTTGATTGATGCAAACTTGCAAAATTATTTGATAATCACAAAGTTCAGGCGATTAAGTAAATACATTCATTTAAATTTCGAGACATTACATTTAAATGAAATAACGTATTTTTTGTTTTATCTCTTTTAAAAAATTTACCCTAAATGAAATGAGAATTCACTAAAAAGGTTCCTTGACTATAATTGAATTTAGAAGGAAAGATTTTAGGCACAGCTGGATTTTTATATCCTTTCTTGTTTTACCAGTAAAATAAAGGAATGCTTTCCCTTATAAGAAGGGTAATCAAGTTAAATTTAATTTTTATTAAGAGAAAATAGGATAAAAGAAATGACATTTAATTTCAATTAGAAAAAATAGGATATTTTTATGTTTTGATAGAAAACTGAAAATAGGATATTAGTTTTCCTCAAAAAAAAAAAAAAAAACGAAAATAGGATATTAGTGTTTTTTTATGGGTGTACTGAAAAATACGATATCTTTATGTTTTGGGCGCGGTATTTGCTGCAGGGACTTCCAAAACCTTATTCTCTCTAAAAATTTATAACATCAATAATATTACTCTTCTAAACAATTAGAATTCTCCCATTTACTAATAAAATAATATTCTAAAATCTCTCACATTCACCTAATAATATAAAAAAATTAGGCAATCATCAACTACCGGCCTACTGTCCTAGCCCACATCTGGCTCTATCCAAAAACTGAGTTTCGATACCAGTACATCACAAAAGCATGACCAGGACAGATCATCAACAGCCATGTTCAGTTCTAAAACTACATATCCTCCAAACTAAAATAGCTAATATACTAAGAACTACTAATTTCCCTCCTGGATCATCTGCCTCAGTCTGGTGTGATGTATAAAAAATCTACAAACACAATTTTAATTTCAATACAGCCAAAAATACATGGGCAATAATAAAAAAATATACTTGTTATTATATCATTATTGCTTGGTTTGTTGTTACAAGTTAAATGGAAACCTACAAACTTCAAATAATGCACTATGTAAATTTTCACAAAAAATAATAAAAAATGCACTAGGTCATAACATTTCATGCAGATACCAGTACGTGAATCCTAGCCCCTAGCCTATTACTTCTGACAAGAAAGAAATCATCCCACTTTACTGCTTTCATAAGAAAACATAAATCTAGATTAACATTACATTAAAAGTAACTTAGCAGTGTTGCTTCACTCTGAAACGCTGAGTTTCCAGTTCGTAAACTTGGTGGTTGATTGTGGTCTAAAGCTGTACCTCATCCCTGAATCTGGCACTTAGATAGCTGTTGAAGTTTCCTTTGGTTTTTCACGCCTAGTTTGCCAGCATGTGTGGTTCCTTCAAGGCCTCCCTTCCTACATTGAGCAACTGTTTGTGCTGCCTCCCAGTAGGGTAGGTCTTGTACATTGTTCATCTGGATTGCAGTAGATAGGAATTTACAGTCTATATATATCACATATTCCTTCTCATCATCTGAAGTGATGGGAGTTGAGATGTAATCCAAAGCCCAATTGAGCGTCAGGGCCTCTGCTTCTAATGGGGCGCTTGTGTGGATGTGGCATGCGTGCGTTGTCATTAGGAACCCTAATGGATCAAAAATCAATGAAAATATAATGAGAAGCTGACAGGAAAATGCAAAAATGCAAGTACACCCCTAATAGTTAACATTATATTTTTTTGGCTTAATTTTTGTTTAGCTAAAGTGCAGATGCAAGCTAAAGAGATTCAAAACGGGAAAGAACAGAAGCTACATCTGTATATAAAAAAGATGAACTATATTAAGGGGATTCACATCCTTCTCTTTTATCATTTTTTACTGTTCATTACTAGGAACTGGATCTGCACTTTGGGAAGTAGCATATGATCAACAGTACTCATAATGTAGCAAGAATTGGAAATAGCACATGATAACTTTAGCATCATCCTTTTGAATGCACACAATAAAGCACACATTGCATTAACAACCATGAATACTTCTTTCAGAATGGTCAGCATCTCAATCGAAGAATCAGAAGGGTCTTTATATAGGCAACGGATTATAAAATACAGATTGTAAGGAGTCAATGAAAGTATACCCTGCAGAAGCCTCCTTCGAATCAATGAAACGAGAATACAGCTTAAACCGGCAGTCTCTGTATATGCCTTTTGTCCAAAAGAAAAGAAGAAACAATTTTATATTAAATTCAGAACCAAGATAGAGTTGTATGAGTCTGGCATAGGGAAATATGTGAATTTGTTTTTAGTGAAGGAAGAAAAGAAAGTAATCAAGCTTGGTCATTTCTTTGTAAATCACGCAAAAAAACTAGGTTTTCTTCAAATCTGAACAAAAAAACAAAAATAATTATCAGTCCGGGTACTTCCTCTTTCGATGGTGCTTCTGGGAGGGAAAACGAGAAAGGCGCGAAAGGGGTAAATTAGCCATTATCTTCTGGTGGGCCCTCTTTTTCTCCCACTACACCCGATCTGGAGGGGACGAATTTCATCTGCCTAGAGTAAGAACGTCACCCTTGGCTGTCTTCCCCTTCCTTCCAATTCGAATCTGTGGAGCAAGTAATATTTCTACTTTCCTCCCAGCAATACAACCAGGTACCAGCAAGGTATATAACACCTTTCCACAAATATTATTTTCTTGACAAATTTAGAGAAAAAAAAATGAGCTGCAATTCTGGAAAACAAATTTAGTATCAAATAACACTGACTGTGTAGAGGTACTCATCACACTTAAATTTAAACATCAGAGAAACAGAAGTTAACAAGACATTACACAAATTTATTGATCATATTTACCAATAAGTGAGAAGTCTGAGCCCCAGCTACAACCTACAAGTAGCTTGCAATAAACTTTCATATTGCTTTCAAGTTTTTCTTAATGCAACCCTCCTCTTTTAATCCGGGCTTGGGACCGGCTATGTCTACATGACATAGGCAGAGTTAAAACTTGTAAAAGCATTAGTATCCATCATAAATATAATAATTGAATTAATAAATTACAAAGAAAAAGAAAGAGTGTACTACCTTCAATGAGGTAGAGAATGGGTCACAGGCTCCATATAACAAAGCGTGTAGAGAACTGCCCCCAAGTATTTGCACAAAAGCTGTCCTGTCAACAGATGCCACCCACCACTGAGTATTAGCTCGATTGTGCATCGCTGTCCTGTCAACAGATGCCCCCCAGTACTGAGTATTTGCTCGATTGTCCATCACATTATTGAGTATTTGCTCGATTGTGCATCACATTAGAGTATTTGCTCGATTTTGCACCACGTTAGAGTTTATAGTCAGGTGGACAAATGCCACCAAATGCTTGGCCAAACATTTTTAGTTTTGTTGGCAGATGCCACTAAGTATATGCATGTAAGTTTAACAAGTATTCATGTGAACAAATGCCCACTTGATAGTTGGCATGACGTAGGTAATCATGTGGACAAATACCACACCGTCATTTTGCAGGAAGATTATAACTTTGCGAAGACATCATGCACCGCCATTGCACAGAGCTAATTATCTGTGGACAAATGCCACGCCATCCTTGCATGTAATG
This sequence comes from Carex cristatella, assembly GCA_024447775.1. NCBI lineage: Eukaryota > Viridiplantae > Streptophyta > Magnoliopsida > Poales > Cyperaceae > Carex > Carex cristatella. Next base: position 8,111,058 of record JAJHPF010000018.1, read on the forward strand.
ATATTAATGTGAGCAAATGCCACACAGTCATCTTACAGGAAGATTATAGCTTTCCAAGGACACCATTCACCACCATTGCAAAGAGCTGGTAGTATCTGTGGACAAATGCCACGCTGGTTTTGCATATAATTGTAGTCATGTGGGCAAATATTCCTGACTTTGCATGGAAGAATGCACATTGTATGTAGCCTCATGAACAAGTTCCGTCATGGCTTTGCACAAAGTTGATTTACTGCTATTTCTGGTGTTGTGGACAAATGCCACACCGCCTTTGAATATATTTGTAGTCCTGTGGACAAATGCCACGCTTTGCATTGAGGAATGCACAACATATATCAGTAGTCCCGTGGGCAAATGCCACGCTTTGCATTGAGGAATGCACAACATATATATATATATATATATATATTCCCGTGGGAAAATGCCACGCTTTGCAATGAGGAATGCACAACATATATTTGCAGTCCCGTGGGCAAATGCCACACTTTGCATTTGCACAACATATATATCTAGTCCTGTGGGAAAATGCCACATTTTGCAATGAGGAATGCACAACATATATTTGTAGTCCCGTGGGCGAATGCCACGCTTTGCATTGAGGAATGCACAACATATATTTGTAGTCCCGTGGGCAAATGCCACGCTTTGCATTGAAGAATGCACAACATACACTTGTAGTCCCGTGGGCAAATGCCACGCTTTGCATGGAGGAATGCACAACGTATGCAGCCTTGTGGACAAATGCCACAGAGAGTTCGCACAAAGTTAGTGTTGCAATGATATTACAGTATTGTCACCTTATAAATGAAAAGTTTATGACTTTGCACTAAAGTCTGTAGTTTGTGCCTCCGTGGACAAATGCCACACTGCCCTTTGCACATGAGTTTGTAATCTTGTAGACAATTGCCGCACCATCTTTGCACAGAGGCCTTGTGTGACTGTGACACACCTTAGTTGCAATGAAGTTGGACAAATGCCACACCTTGTTTGCAATAGCCATAATTTGAGATTTGAGATCTTGCGGGCAAATGCCGCATCACATCTGTACAATCCATAGTGCTGTGGACAAATGCCGCACCACATTTGCATGGAAATGTGCTTGTCTGAAATATCTAGCTTGAATTGTCTGCTTAATTTTCTTGCTTGAATGACTTGCTTGAATTGTCTGCTTAAATTTCTTGCTTGAATGACTTGCTTGAATTGTCTGCTTAAATTTCTTGCTTGAATGACTTGCTTAAATTGTTTGTCTGAATGGCTTCTCTAAAAGCTTTCTTGATCTGGTACACTAGTGGACAAATGCCACCAAGCTTTTATATGAATTTAGTGGACAAATGCCACCAAGCTTTTGTATGAATTCAGTGGACAAAATGCCCACCAAGCTTTTGTTTGTATATAGCCTAATGGAGTGTGCTCGAATTGAGTCAGTAGTCAATTTCTTCATGTCAATGTCTGCTCAGATTTACTGCATGAGTTGCCCTGAAACACAAAAATACTCAAAATGTAAGAACTTCACAAAAATTAAGATGATTTCAATTGAAAAGATTTCAATAAAGATGATTTAAAATAAAATTTCTTCCTCGATATTAGCAGCTAGATGAGAGGATTTTATTTGTCAAAAAATCCCCAAATCCCACAAATCGACAAACGAATAAATCGTTTTTTTTTTTTTTTTTGACTTTTGAGTACCATCCAAAAGGTTCAAGAGCATCCATGTCTAAGAATACCAATAACTGATCTGAGTCGTATAATCCTCTTGGTAATTGAAAGAAAAACTCAAATTAAATTGTTCACCGACTCGGACTTTTTATAAACAGGCAACGACAACCAAAGAGACATTCAGATCAAATATACAAAAACAAGAACATATCTTTCTACTTACAAAAGGGGTAACGACAACGAAAGAGACGATTCAGACCAAATAGACAAAAACAAGAACAAATCTTTCTACTTACAAAAGTATCTCGACGAATCTTTTTCAAAGTATATCGGCCGATCCTCTTCATAACAACTTTCGTTTGTTCGTCTGCAAAGGGAACAGGGACAGAATTCCGGAATTCTGAAATTGAGGAGAGAGAGAGATTACAGTTGTTCGATATGGGTAAGCGCGCTCGATCACCAGCGCCAAGTCCCGTAGTCGATTCTGGAAACAAAGAAAGAGAGTAAGGAGAGAAGATTGCCTTCCGAAAAAAAAAATAGAGAGAGAGAGAGAGAGCAGAGAAGAGAAAATAATCCGGTTGGGCCTAAAAGCGTAAGTTGAAACTAGACGGCTTGATATTATAAAAAGAAAGCGTGAAACGGTGACTCTTCCATGAGATTATAAAAAGAAAGCGTGAGTCGGTACTCTCGAGATCCTGTGTGTCAGATTTGAAAGACTTCTCCTGTTACGAGTTGTGCACGAGTCAAAAATGAACTGCGTAGTCCACAATCAGTGAAATGCAACTTGATTTACAGGATAGATTGTAACTGTTAAATCCGACGTGTTAAGGAGAGCACCCTCCGGTTTTGGAGTCCGTATCCTCTGAGATATCTCAATTTTTGCGTGACCGACGTGTCTGGTTTCTATTCGGGGCAGCATGGGGGCCAGTGTTATTGTAGCTTTGAGATTCGTGTAGAACTTATTTGAACAATTGAGATGTTCCAAAAAGTCACGCAAAGTTTGAGATATCACAGAGGATGCGAATTCCCGGTTTTGGGAGATCCCAAATTCGCAAATTCCCTACTTTTTAAGCGACCATGATTGTGATCATACGAAAAGCTTAAATTGCACATGGTTTTCACGCATAGTTGCAATAAAATGGGCCTAATTAAGGTCCAATTCGAATCTGCTTTTACCGAGAGGAAAGGAATTGGGTCCAGCCTAATTAGTGGACTGTACCCGATTCAACAAAGATCAAATAGAATTTATGGTCCGTTTTACACCAGAGTCTATGGTCCATATAGTTGGTTTTTGTTTACATGTTAGAAAGACAAAAAGGAAATATGCTGAATGTATCCATGTGCCAAAAGTTTGCTGAATGTTGATATCATGTTGATGAATTGAAATTGAGTGCGCCTATGGTAAGATCGACTAGTACTATAGACACACATCTTTATTTTAAATTTCAAAAGTCTATCCGATTCATCAAACATAATCTCTATATAAAAATATATATGAATACCAAATTTTCAATTTTCAAAATATATTTGCTATTTTTTTAATACATAAAAAATCACTACTTTCAGATGGTTTAGAATTTTTTTTACCAAGTGATTTTCTACCTATCTTTAAACAATAATAATAAAATGTGATGTACATATCATGTTGAGTAATTAAGATTAAATGTTTGAACTTAAAAATAGATATATAAATGCATAACAAAGACTGCTTTGTAATATATATGCATATCACCAAAGCATCACTTATTGATTTTTTTTTTTTAATCCTTTGTGCATTTATAATTCGGAAAAATATCTCGCTTTCCTAATTATGTTTTGATAATTGTGTCGTGTATATAATTAGCAACGGTTGTCACTATTATGATAACATTAACACATAATTGTCCGATTTGGATTTATTATACCAAACTACATTATTGTTTTTTTTGGTGAAACTTTTAAAGTTGGTGCGTGTCCAATTGGACTACATATCACATGCCCTAGTTTGCTATTAACTATACAACGAAATTAAAGTACACATATGGGAATCATGATTCTTTAGAATCTTGTATTTTTAGTTCGATATTTTTAAGGGCATTCATATTAGACACTTTATTCTAATTTTGAATATAATGTGTGAAAATTTCGATGGGTAGACAACTTCCTTTAAAATAAATCATATTCTAAATCTGACGTCTGCAAAATTATAAATTCTCATTATTCATTAATTATTGTTATTTTAAAATGGATTTTCAAATCTAATTTTTACCCTGACACGATATTTTTTAATCAATTTTAAAATTAATGATGCTCTAAGTTAATTTCTATTATTTCTATGACAATTATATAAAATTTAATTTAATTTCATTAATTTAGAACATTGAACAACTTAGCTCAATAAAAAGTCGAGAGCGGAAATAGTACCGTACAAAAATAAATTTAAAAACATAGAGATAAGAATTGTGTAGGATCTGTCAGCAACTAATAGAGGTAGATTTAAGGACAAATTAGTGAGTGTTTAGTCACCCGTAATTTTAAAAACTTTAATTGCATATTGAAATTTCTTTTTAGTTTTTTAGTTTTTACATATTTCATATCTCATAAAATATTAAATATGTATTTGTAACTTAGTAGTTAGAATTTATTTTGTGATTATGTTCGCATATTTATATTATGCATTCTACATTTCACTCTCCCAATCTAATTTTTTTTATTTTTGCTCCACTCCAACTGAAACAATTTATAGTCTTCAAATTATTTTGTTATGGAAGTTGATGGTTTTCAGTTCCAATAATTCTTTGACACATTTTCCCGTGATTTTTCTCCGATACATCATTTTCTTGACCTTTGCATGTGAAACTCGAATCAAATTGAACTCCACTTGGAGAGCTACGCGTAACTCATGCGTCAATAATTGAAAAGAGTTTAATCTGATGTAATTCCAAATTAATGAAATTTGGGTTACCCTATTTTTAATGTAATTCGTACAAAGGATAATAAAAAATATGCACAACATGACTGCAATTTTGTCTTTTAGATTTTGCGAAGATGTGGTTAGGTTAGATGTCTCTATTGAAGTATAGTAGTTTGAGCAAAGGATAGATGCGTCTGAAATCTTTGATATTCTGAAAATTAATTGCACGATAATAATATAAAGTTATGGATCACGGAGCTAAGATTAATTTATGATATGACTGCGGAGGAGATCTGATACTCTAATGATAATATAAAGTTATGGATCGCGTACAGAACTGAGACTTTAGGTTTGACGGGCTTCATAATATGCTTTAAGATTTGCGTGTCGTGTTTTAATATTTGTGCGTACGGGTTTTAAAGAGGATCAATCAGTTTTGGAGTCCATCAAACCTAAATAATGTATATATATTAGTGTTATTTGGAAAGTACAATCTGTATCAGATCCTATGACTTCTATTTAATATTTAAAGTGTGTATTTTATAATAAACACTTAACAGTGATCAAATTTGCTATTACATATTTATCAAACGGTGTTTATCGATAGTGAGATCTAGAGGAGCAATTTCTAATTAATGAATATGTTTTTAAACTTACTGCACGTTAATGATGCATTTTACAGACTCGCATTTGAAACTCTGACCGAGTAGTGGACGGGTACTAGGTAATCCGCATCGGGCTCATTTAAAGCTGACCAGGTAATCCCTCAATCAAAAGTATGTCGGCAACTAATATATGCAGATTCCAGCCGGATTCATAATTTCGATCAGGGAGTGAAAGAGGCGTAACAAAATAATGAATTGGATTTAAATTGTTAATTTGATTCAAAACTCATTAGCTAGTTAAGTACTAAATAAAAAATAATATTTTATTTTCTAATTTTCAATGATCTGACTTCTAATTTTCAATACTCTGATTTTTAATTCTAATTATCAATTAGAATTAAAAAAATATATCATAATTTTAATTCTAAATTTAACATTAATTATAAATCAAAAATTCAAAAGGGGCAAATAAAATTTCAGAATGAGACAAAATCAGTCTGAGCCTATAAATTGGTATAAAATTTTCAAATTCAGGAAGGAGCAATTGACCATGGACTACGCGGGTCCAACTCCCCTAAAGTGACCCAATTTTTGGGTTTTGGATCGTGACCGTCCGATTCGAATTTGTCGCTCGGGATCGTCTCAAAATTCGAATCCATCTTGAGATGTGTGCACTCTACTTCCGGATGAATTATCTTGAATTCGAATCGAACAGTTCTGATATAAAACTCAATTTTTGAGTCATTTCACTGGATTTGAATTGGGACTAGGTTGGGCTGATTTTTTTATAAGAAAATAAATAAAAAATAACGATAATAGGGAATGATTTCGGTGAATTTTGAAATCTAAGAAGACCGTTATGATTTATAACGTCCAGGACACTATGGTTGGACATTATAAACCATAATGTCCAGTTAATTTGATTGAATATTCGCTAATTAACAAATAAAAAAATTGTAGCTGACCGTTATCGTCCATAACGTCCAACTACACTGTTTTTTTAGTTCAGTTCTATGACGGTATGGATGAAAAAAAAATACTGTAGTTGACCGTTATAGACGATAATGACCAACTACAGTATTTTTTTAGTTAATTAACGAATATTCAATCAAATTAATTTGATATTATAGTTTATAACGTCCATCTACAGTGTTCTGACGTTATAAATCATAACGTTTTTCTTAGATTTTGAAATTCATCGGAATTATTTCTCATCGTTATGTTTATTTTATTTTTTTATTAATAAAATAATCGGCTAGGGTGCGCCCCTGCCACGTATGAAAGAGAGTTAAAATTAGCACTGTATCATGTATAGCGATATAGTTGGAATCTTGTAATCATGATGGTTTCAGCTTTTGTTTTAAGAAACAAAAAAGAAAAAAAAAAAATCTTCAAATAACGCAGGTCCAAGTTCATGTGACTTTTGACGTTTTAAGAGAAAATCTTCTCCCATATATGTCAATTAGTGAATTACAAACGGGCGCGGGGGGGGGACGGGCGGGCACGGGCACGGCGGGCACGGACACGGGCGTCACGGGCACCACGGGCCGGGCATCACGGGCAAAAAAAAAAAGCCCGCCGGAATGCCGTGCCCATCACGGCCGGGGCGGGACGGGCGGACAGGGGACGGGCGGGCGTATTTTTTTTTGTTTATTTTTTTCTGTTTTTTTTTCTGTTTTTTTTTCTGTTTTTTTCTGTTTTTTATAAATTCAAATTATAAATAATTATAAATCCAAATTCATACCAATAAATTATAAATCCAAATTCATACAAATTTAAATTCATTTGACATGATTGTAACTCAATAATTTTGTTATAATAAAATATAAATTAAAAATTTCTTAAATCAATTAATTTAAATAATTAAGTTCTTATTTTAAAACAATAGATTAAAAAATAAACGACATTTTTGGCATAAAAACCTTAAACTTAATTTTGAGGCACTAAACGACGTTTTGGCGATTCCGATTTTCCGGCTACCGGGTTTATCCCGGGGTGACGGTCGCCACCGTCTCCTCCTCCTTTCCGAATTGACGTCATACGCGTCAATCCGACTTTCCTAGCAAAAGTTATGGCCGTTTAAAGTTTTAAAAAATATATCTCATTTTGAATTTTTAAAAAAAAAAAAAAATGGGAGGGTTGGGGTAAAATGAAATTAAATTCAAAATAAAAAAAAAAAAAACGGGCACGGGCACGGGCACGAGCACACGGGCGCACGGGCACGCAGGAAAAAAATTCCAAGTCCGCCCATTTAACGCCGGCGGCCCGGAGGGTGAAAACCCCGGGCAAAATTCATACTCTAATGTCAATAGCAGGGATGGATCAGCATACTGCATAATAGGACAACTCACGTTTTAAATAAAATTCTCTTTCTATGTTAGAAACTATGTAACTCAGATAATTCAATATATGCCAGATGGCATATATAAGCCAGATAATTCAATATATGCCAGATGGCATATCGGCTTATATAGCGTATTCTTAACCGCTTGATATAATTCTCTGATACGGTTTTGACACTTTTGGATACGGCATAGATATGTGCACCGGGTCTGGATACGGCAGAAATAAGTCGTTTTTTTCGCTCCTGGACCTGGAGTGAATCGAACAAAGATTCTCACCTTTAGCGCCATAAAATCTTACCACTACACTGAATTATATTTCATGTATTATTCTCGTTGCTATTATATTTAATTTATATAAAGCAAGTATTGATTTAATAATATAACTAAAATAATATAATATAATAAGCGTATCGTATTCTTGATTTTTTAGAATTGTCATATCGCCGTATCCGTATCGTATCCGTATTCATGCAACATAAGCTAAAAGTATGGGGCGAACTTTAGCATACTGCAACTATCCTGAATAAAAAATGTCCTATCTGAAATTTCAAAATTAGTTTGCAGGTATTGAGTTTTTTTACTCTTGTTTATAGGAGTGTTCATCAGTTTGGTTCAGTTCAAACCGAACCGAAATAGGCAAACCAAAGTTATAATTCGGTTTGAAAAATAGAACTGAACCAAACAGAATTAGCATTGCAACCGAACTGAACCGAACCAAAGTTTTATTTCGATTTGTTCGGTTCAAACCGAAATATATCAATTTTTTAATTTAAAGCAATTGTTTTGTAATAAACTGAAGTATATTAAGAAATAAATTGGAGTATTAAGAAATAAATCGGGATATTAAGAAATAAACCAAAGTATTTAAAGCAATTGATTAAGAAATAAACCGAGATATTAAGAAATAAACAGGGGCGGTCTGGACCAAATTAATAATATATAAAAGTTCGGTCGGTTCGGTTATTTCAGTTTTGAAATTTTCAAACCAAACCGAACTGAAGTTATAATTCGGTTTTAAAAAACAAACCGAACCGAACCATTAAACCGAAAAAACCGTACCGTTTGAACCAATCAAATTCGGTTCGGTCCAAAACCGATTAAACAGGACCCAATGAACACCCCTACTTGTTTAGCTCTAAAAAAATGACTTGCCCTGTGAGCCAATAATTTTGCAATAACCCAGTCCACGATTTACCCAAAGCAAATAAGAAAAGAACCGTTAAAAATGTTGTAGACTAAATTTACCCCATGATTTTGATGCACAGATCAAAATTGTAGCCCAAAGTAAATAAGAAAAGAATTGCTAAAAAAAAAAGACACTCTACGGTCCATGCCTCAGCGATAATCCAGATTAGTCGGTTTCGCCCCGCCAAACAGATCGAAGAAGAACACAAGAAAAACAAAATCTCAGAGACACAAAGAGGCGAGTAGGCGACTCCGATTTGAACTAAAAAAAAATGCGACACAAAGAGAGGCTCTTTTGCTCCGCGGACCGCTGCAGCTGTTCGTCTTTGGATCCGCTCCTGACCATGTGTTCATCTAGTACTTGCTTATGTAATGCTTATATAATGAGTTGAAAATGATTAGTTATTTAAATTTGATTTAATAAGCATCTTGTTAATGTTATTATTTATCAGTTACAGTTATTCACTATTTCAAATGTACAATTCAAACAATATTTTTACTATTCCAAATAACACTATTTTTATACTGTTATGAAAATCACTATTTTTCACTATTTTTTATCTATTATTCTAAATAGTAACCATTCTAGCTATTCTAGAGTGCATCCAAACGTACTTTATTGTCCTATAAATTCTGCAGGTGATCCTTAATTCATACATCTAATGTATGTTAATTTTGAGTTTATATCCAATCCAGTTCGATATATGTTAGACCAAAAACATGCAAGGTGATCCTTGATTCATACATCTAATGTATGTTAATTTTGAGTTTATATCCAATCCGTTCGATATATGTTAGCACAAATTTAAAAGGGTTCGCGTATTTAAGTTTGAATCGGATTGGTTTAAACCCAGATAATGAGGTAATGCGTAATATAGAGGATCTGGACTCAGATGGTCCTTTGAAATATCAGGATGGAAGATATTTATTTATTTATTGCTTTCTTTTGGTATTTTACATGGATGACTGGATGTCTGGAACCCACATCAAGCCATCAAGGAAGTCAAAGATGAGTAAATGCCTAAATGCCACACACAAAGCGAGATTTCAATTTTTATTTTAATCCCAAGGATGCTTGATGAATATTTAAAGTTAGAAAATAAATCTGAACTAATTATTTTAAGTCAAGCAGGAATAAAATAAATTTGGACATCAATTAACAACAAATTAAGTACGTGACAAATACCAACAACTATTTTCAAATAAATGAAAAACATTTAAAATAAATGTTCTCTTTTACAAGTTTTAGAAATTAATCCTCTTTACAAGCTTAATACAAAAATATAAAAAAAATATAATTAACATCAAATATAAAATAATTACTATTATTGAAAAACTAAAATATAACAAAAAAATATTCAATCTTAAATTAAAAAACGGCAATTCACAAATATAATTAGCACATGAAATAGAAAATTGCTTCAAATCTAAAGGATCCAATCTAAGAAAGAGAATTAAAAAAAATGTGAAGATAACCACAAAATATATTTGATATTAGACTATTAGACTCATAGGCGGAGCTAGTAATAAGAAATGAGGTCAATTGATTTTTTTTCAAAAATTGTGCACTTATCCACAATTTGCTATATATTTTAGTGTAAAACACTGTAGTTAATGTAAAATTGACCATTATTTGTAATATGAAAATTTTATATATTAATTTTGTAGTCAGAAAGTCTAGCTACGCCTCTGATATACTCATACAGAAGAGATGTGCATTTTAACGGAAAAAATCAACATGCTTATGTAATTCACATTGTCAAAATATATCCATTAAAAGTTTATAGATACCTTCAAGTAAACAGCGTTCCAATTTGAAAATTTTGTTCTTTTTAGAAAGTTTGATGGCATTGCACCATTGAAAATTTTGTTCTTTTTAAGAATTTACGGAGCCTAATAAAAGAAAAACTAATAAACTGGCACGCACTGTACTGGATCTATTACATTCGATTTTTAAGGAATAACCGAACAATGAACATCATTTTTTCGTATAGGATCCTGAAAAAAAAAAACTGTTTCAAAGAGTGAAGCTCTGTTACTATGCAAAACGCAGATATCTGTAGAGAGAGAGAGAGGCAAATATCAAATCAATAATTTTTGAGGGTTTCAAACAACTAAATTATTTTTTAATTTTCAAAATAAAAAAAGTCGATCCAAATTGTTAGATGTAATCTCTATATTAAAATATGTCTGGAGATCAAATTTTACATTTTTTTTATTTTTTTACTATTTATTAAGCCATATTAAAAATCACTAATCCAATGGTCCAGTCTAGTTTTACTGTTTGTTAAGCCACCATTGGATTAGCGTTTTAAGGAGATTATGGACCATCCGATAAAGTGATATTGTACGAAAAATAATAAACAGATTCTAAAACATATAAAATTTGGTCTCCATATATATTATATTATGAAGATCATGTTGAGTCGTTCGGATCGACTGTTCGGACTTTAAAAATGGAGATAAACGATGTGGAGCATATTGAAGCACAAAATAATAGTGCATTTAAACCCTTCTCTCTCTATATATATAAAGTATGGAACTATATAGTGCATACTATATAGTGATATGCAGTCGAATATGTGGCCAAAAAAATGCAGATCTTATATTTAACTGAATACAAGTTTTCTATTAAAACTGCAACTGAATATAAATATGCAGCTGCGTAAACTGAGTTTTATGAATTTTATTACGCTGGTTGATAGCATAGCATCAGTCTGTTTCAAAAGACCCATTCGCGTAGAATTCAGTGTAAAAATTGTAAATTACTATCCATGAGTTTCAACACGGATTACACAGCGAATGCTACGCGATTCTCTGACGCCACTTTGGCAGGTAAGGAACTCGCTCAAGTCACTGTCACCGACCACTTCTGCTTGGGAATGGGTGATGCCTCATGCCACGCACTTATCCTTGAGAGGAAATGTCTAGATTCTTTTTATTATTTTCTGGAAATTGGATAACTATTTTAAAAGAGGAGGGATTCAATTACACTAATTTTTTTACACATCTTGATATTATTTTTTTTATAAGTCAATTTTATAATTTCAAAATTCAAACAAACGATCCGAACCGTTCAACATGATAACCATATTAAAATGTACTTGGAGATCAAATTTTATATTTATTTTGAATTTTTTTACTATTTATTAAGATGGTTACAAAATTGTTGTTTTTTAATGGTCCAAAAACAATGATTTTGTGACCATCTTAATAAATAGTAAAAAAATTAAAAAAAAATGTAAAATTTCATCTGCAAGCACATTTTAATATATCAATTATGTTGAACGGTTTGGATCTACTATTTAGACTTTGAAAATAATAGGTGTCAAAATGTGTCAACAAAAAGAGTGTAATCCGATCCCTCCTCATTTTAAAATATAACTGCCAAATAGTTGTGTACATTTATGTGTATCTGTATATAAAAGGTTTAAACTTGAGTAATTAATAATTATTATCACTTAAAAATATGTAAGTATAGTTAATAAATTAGAAGATTGACAGTTAGATGACAGTAAACAACGTGGTCTCATGTATAATTATATTTTTTTTATCAAAGATAAAAAAAAAAAAAGTATATAACATGTGGCACTTCGAAGGTATCAATCAAATACGAACACCAAGCTGATAAAACTACATTATATTACAGTGTATTTCGGATTTTTTTTATAAAATGTAAATAAAAAAAACG